>OY720430.1:93338708-93938708 GCA_963082735.1 Pocota personata | reverse complement strand
TTAAATAATCATACAGTTAGATACAAAATCCATTATTGTGCAGAGTTAAACAGTGGTAGTCTAAGAAGAAAGTTGAAAACAAATCTAAAAACTAAAATATACATATATACAAATTTCATTTAATTAATGTAGAAAAAATCCCTAGTACCCCCCTAGCCTTAATGTTAGCTTACTTCCTTACAAAAACGACGACGTAAACCGTTGATTTTCATGTACTCAGATGCTGCTCAGACACATGAAGAGGATTCAGGTAAAGAGGAGGAAGAGGACTAAGGTCCTCTCCAGAAGTCACCGATTCCCTGGCATCTCCGTAAATCGGCTGGAAGTGAGTTCCATAGTCGCACAGCATATACAAAAAAATGTTTTTCGGTATTGTTATACGAGTACCTGATGGTTGGCAAAATAAAAACTCGACTTCCTGCGGAAGATGCATATTGAATTCTATGGAAAGGGTACTCCGGAATTTTATTTTTTTTTAAGTTTGGAAAGAAATACTAAAATTTTTAAATCTAAATAATACTCTTGGAATCCCATGCCAAGAAAATCTGTAACATATCCAGAAATATGATCATGACGGCGAACATTGTACACAAATCTCACAGCGCTGTTGAATGCAACCCTTAATTTTCGTGAACTAAGGCTGCTCAGATCACAAAACACTGGGTGTGCATATAGCAAAACCAAGGTCTTCACCAGTGTCGCTTTCACCCTAGTTGGAAGACAGTAGCCAGATTGGTACAATGTGCGTAGACCACCGTATACCTTGCCCACAGTAGTAGCCACGTGATCGTCCCAGGTTAGATTTCGATTAAAGTTTAGCCCTAAGTTTTTTACCCGCTCAGCATATTCAAGGTGGACACTACTCGTATCTACTTCGATAAAGGGGAAAACAGGATACATCTAAGCTGGTACGGCTTATAATGATAGCTTGGCTTTTGTCACAATTGAGTTTAAGCCTGTTTGTTTGGGCCCATCGAACCACTAATCTTAAATCCTCATTTATACGCGAAGACGCATCTTCTATCAGTCCGAGGGGGTAGCTGAGGTGCAATTGAACGTCGTCGGCGTACATCTGAACTTTACAGCTATGTAGGATTGAGGGTAAGTCGTTATTAAACAGAGAGGAAAGTAACGGTCCCATAATAGATCCCTGTGGTACCCCAGCCTTGGATTTGAGAAAGTCTGACATATTACCATTGGATGAAACAGCATGAGTTCGATTTGATAAATAACTTCTTATCAGTTTTAACGCAGTTTCATCAAAGTTGAAGTAATGTTTACGTTTAAGTAAGATAATCTCATGCGGAACTGCATCGAATGCTTTCGAGAAGTCGAGCAGAACTAGTGAGCTAATATGATCGCTATCCATAGCTGAGCGAAACTCGTCAACCAGATTCAGCAGGGTGGTGGTGCAGCTATGTTGTTGTCTAAAGCCTGATTGGAACGGTGAAAGGAGATCGAATTGGTTCAGGTATGTATATATTTGCATGTTCATCAGCTTCTCGAACACCTTGGAAATAAAGGGCAGTATGGAAATAGGACGATATTCTTTTTCTTTGGCGACCGAAGATTATTTTCGAAACCTTTCAGGAATTCGGGTAAGCTGAGTACGACAACGCATTGTTGAAAATGTACGTCAAGGGGAGTCAGTACTTCGAAGATAATAGTCTTAAGGAATTTTGGGTGCACGCAATCCAAACCAATTGAATCCGATTTAACGACAAAAACAGCTTTAAGGACATCCGGTAGGCAGACTCTACTAAATCCAAAATTTGTGGGTATTTCGCGGGTTAACAATGGGTTTATGACTGAGTCTTAATCTACATGAGGTTGAAGCAGCAGAAAATTTGACATCAAGGTCTCTGAAGTCAATTTCATTATCATTTGAAGCCAGATTTTTTCCTATATCCAACTCTTTGACATTTTCCCAGGCTTTCTTTGTGCTTAACCCTGACTTGAATTTAGAGGCAAAGAACTTCGATTTAGATACTCGTAGTCGGATTTCATGCGTCACAAAATTTCTGATCTGTCTGAATTCGTCTATTAGTTCGGGAATTATATAAATTAGTAAATATCCATTTTCAAAGGACTTATCGGTAGATAATAGGCGGGTTACATTATTTTCATTAAATGAAAAAAAAAAGAAATTAATATTTAGGTATTTGGTACAGTTGTTCCTGCGTAGCATTGCCATATTGTATGATTTATTGTATTTTTACGATTTTTGGTCCCTAAAAATGTAATATGATTTTCCAGCAAAAATTCGTAAAATTTTACGGTTTGCCAATGACTTACTTTTTAAGGAAAAAGGTTTTATAAATTCCATCTCAGCTTCCTTTTAACCTTTTACTATTCATGGATTGTAAACAATTTCCGCAATTATGTTTGCCATTGTCCCTTTTTTCATTGAAGGGTTAGAATGGCTGACGTTTTTGGATTCTCAAATACTAAACCTTAGGACTATGTTCTTTTAAAGTTTTCTGTTTAACTGGGGTCGAAAAGCTATTAAGCATACTTTATACAAATTATTTTATACGCATGCAAGAGGCTCACTTTTATGAAGTAAAATAAGAACAAATAAAATAATTTGATTTAAAACACTGTACACATACAATACAAGATTATTTTGTTTGCTGAGTCGTTCACAGACTTTCAGAGAGTGTAGACGTGTTTTGGCTTTGAGTGAAATTTTCAGTAATTTAAAGTAAAGACAGTGTGTTTTTAAGTGGCGAGTTAGCCTAGTGGCAGTGGTGCTGGTCTATCAAGCCAGAGACCCTGGTTCTATTCCCGGCCAGGGAAAATAAGATTATAGACTTTTTTTTTCATTTAAAAAAAAAAAAAAGAAAAAAGTGACATTGAAAACGTAATAACACGTGATGGAAAGCGAGCGGTCCGCGCTCCCATTAGCGGGACCAGCGGGTGGAGTGACTGCGTCAGTCGATGACGCTGTGCAATCAGACCACCCAGAAACAGTGGCAGCCGCAAGTATGGGGAAAAGGAGAAGGAAACTAAAGCCTACTCCCAACCTTGTAAAGCGTCCCTCCACGTCAGCTTCTGCTGTACAGCTGCCAGGGGGAGTGACTGAAGGGGCGCCGAATACAGCAACAGCAACAGCAGATAAGAAGCGGCAGATGTCCGATGACTCTGTCGAGTTAGCATACGTCTCCGACGGTGGGGAAGGCCGCTACGTTGGAGACAAAAACAACAGCTTCGCAGTTCTGGCGGCCTCCGAATCGGATGACGAAGAAGAAGAAGTCGAGAGTCTGACAACAAGCATCAGACAGCTGGAACAGAGGGTTCGTGCCATAAAGGCCAAACAAATGGCCAGGCGAGAGAGGGAGCGGCAGCTAGAGCTACAGCGCGCTCAACAACAAGAACAACTACAGAAGCAGCTGTCAGAAAGCCAGCGGCAAAGCCAGGTTCAGCCGCAAATACTGCAGCAGAAGTAGCAGCAACAACAACAGCTAAAAAGCAGCAGGACAGACAACAACAACCGCAGCAGCAGCAGAAACAACAGCAGCAGAAACAGCAGCAGCAGCAGCAGAAACAACAGCAACAACAACCACAGCAGAACCAACAGCAACAACAACCGAAGACGACAACAAAAGCGAGGGTACCGCCAATAAACACGTACAAGATTGAGCTTATAGACACCATTAAACTATGTAAGTCGGCCATAGGCAACAATTTTTCTATTAAACGATTAAATGAAGACAGGCACGCTATCCACTGCAATACAGTGGAACAATATAAAAAAATTAAAGATTTGTTGAACGACACGACGACGGAGTTCTTCTCCTTCACCCCGAAGGGAGAAAAGCGGCAAACAATGCTGCTGAGGGGGATAGACCCGTCTACTGATCCGGAGACGCTCCTTGCGCTGCTTAAAGAGAAAGAGTGCAACGAGCTCGAATTCGTAGGGGTCAAGCCATTCACCACAGCTAAGGCAAAAAGGGAGAAGCGTCAGCTTCCGTTCTTCCTAGTTCAGCTTTCACCCAATAGCAAGCTGGATGGTCTAAGGAGTATTAAAGTCCTAGACTACCAGGTTGTCGCCTGGGAAAAATTAAGAAGGAGCGAAAACATTTTACAATGTGTTCGCTGCCAAAGGTTCGGGCACGCCGCGTAGAACTGCGAAATGCAGCCTCGATGTGTCAAGTGTGGAAAGAACAACAAAGCAGAGGAATGCACTCTGGGTAAGGATGGAGTGGCAGATAAGAGCCAGCTCTCGTGTGCTTTATGCAGGAACTCGGGACACACCGCAAACTATCGGGGTTGTCCTAAGTTCCAGTACATTAAGAAAGTAAATCTGGTTCGTCAGGAGAAGGTCGTAGTGAAACGTCCACCTGCTCCAATTCAAACACAATCCGTGACTCCCCAAGTGACCTACGCCCAAATGGCGGCAGGTCGGGGAAACGCGGAACAGAAAAGACCGAAGGTTGCTTCTCAGGCCCCAGCGCCTAAAGCACCGGAGGCTCAAACTGACTTGTTGGCCATCTTGCTCTCTATCCAAGGGCAGATGGAGCAGCTTCAACGTCAGGTACAGGAGCAGGCGAAGCGGGTGGACCAGATCTACGCACTTCTGCCGGGCTTAACGCACCTTCAGTCGTAATGGGTACGAACATGGAGGAGCAATTCTTGAAGATCCTTGCGGTGAATGTGAATTCACTGATTAGGATCGAGCGAAGAGCCGTATTGTTTAAGTTGCTTGAAGACCAAACCCCTGATGTGCTTATGGTTAGCGAAACAAAGCTATCCCAGAAGCACAAATTGGGGCACAATAAATACAATATTGTCAGAAGAGACCGACCCAACTCCACACAAGGAGGAGGTGTTGCGATTTTCATACGCAAATAACTGCAATTTAAAGTTATGTACAGCGGTGAAGTGCGAAGGTTCCAGGAGCTGGAAGCGTGTATCGTGTGCATCCCTCTCCGTAGTGGAAAGAGGATGTACTTGGTCGCACTCTATGCACCTGAAGCTACTCAATCTATTTTATTTATTTCAGAGTTCGAAATACTTTTTCGATTTCTAAGACTGGAGTCGGAGGAGAATTATTTCATCATGGCCGGAGATCTCAATGCCAAACATAGAGATTGGGGAAATAACACACCTGCACACTTTTGTGTATGACAGTGACCATTGCGGACTCAGTGCCGTAATAACGATTCCCAACGAAATTGCGGAGTTGGAGGAGTTTGTCCAAACGTACTCATACAATTATAGTAGGACACGTTGGACTCGCTTCTCTAGAGTTTTGACAAGAGCGCTCTCCTCGAATTCGCTCTGCCCACCGTCCAATATGTCAAACGAGGAGATTGACTGGTACCTAAAACAAATAGACGAGACAATTAAACGAACTATGGACAATACGATACCTCGGTATCAACATACTGACAACGCAGACATATTTCGCAATGCAACAATTGACGCACTACACCAACACAAAAGTAGACTGCTGTCGAGACTAAAAACCTTGTACAGACAGTTTACTGACAGACAAAACTCGGAGGTTAGGACGCTGAAGTCGTTGATTAAAAACCTCCAAAAATTAATTAGAGAAAATTACAGACTTTCTGTAAATTTGCATTGGAACAACAAAATTCGGGCTGTAAAATCCAACAACCCGAGTATGTTCCCGCAAATAAATAAAATATTTCAGAGGAATAATCAAAACGACCTTCCGTGTCTTAAGATCTCCCGAACGACGAACAATGGACGAATACTTATAGCAGCAGGTATAGATCCAGATAACGCAGTAGAGGATGACAACTTCTTTGTGATCGAAGATCCGCAGGAGAAGGTAGAGGCTATAGGAGCGACTTTCCAGGAAGTGTACAAGGTGAATGATACCATTTGCCCGAACCACGACCTGGAAAATCGCGTCCTTGTGCACAACTTCTACCTTCGAAATGATATAGAGCACTGGCGATCCGAGAACATAGGTTTTACCGAGTTCAATGACGATAACATGGCAAATAATGTCATCGCCGATGAAAGGGTACATCCCCCGTTCATATCGAAGGTGGAGCTCCAGGTGATCTTCGACTCATTGAGGAGGAAGAAATCTGCGGGAATTGATGGAGTATCGAACATTGTGCATCGACATCTCCCTCTAGAAGCTGTGGACATTTACACCACTCTGTTTAACAATGCACTGAATAATGCACATTATCCAGCGCATTGGAAAACAGCAGTGATACAACCCATCCCCAAACGAGGTAAGGACACTTCCAATCCGGCAAATCTCCGGTCGATAAGTCTCCTTCCGAACATCAGCAAGGTATTCGAGAAAGTGATCAATAGACAACTTGAGTGGAATGAGAACAGTAATATAATTCCGGATAACCAATTCGGTTTTAAGGCAGGGCATGATACAATACATGCCGCGTCTAAACTGGTGCCTGCCTGATTGACTTGGAGAAGGCCTTCGATACCGTATGGTTAGAGGGACTCTTCTACAAGCTAAACAGGCTGGGCATAAGCAAACCACTGCTGTACATACTTCATAACATGCTCACCAGTAGACAGTTCATTGTCAAAAATTGCAATGTGACTTCTGCTGGAACATTTCTAATTAAAAACGGTCTGCAACAAGGTGCGGTTAATTCACCGATCCTTTTCAACATTTACACGAGCGATCTGATAGGATCACTTCACCATGCCATAGCGTACGCAGACGATTTGATCGCGTACAGATCAGGACCAAAAATCGAGGTCATTGCAATTCTCTTGCAACGTGACTTCGATAAGATTCAGCGATATTGCGATGACTGAAAGTTGAAGATCAACTTCCAGAAATCGGAAACCATTCTTTTTAGGACGCCGTTGTCTGGGGCCTCTAGGGATACCAGAAAGAATTGGCGAAAGTTCTCAATCGTGGGACCGCACGGACAGCCACTTGCGAGTCGAAGTGTAGTCAGATACCTGGGGCTCTGGTTAGACCAATATCTATATTTTAACAAACATATAGATGCTGCTCTGGCCAGAGCCAAAGGTGCTTTTGCCAAGGGTAAAGGTAATCTGCTACATGGCCCTCATTAGGCCCATGCTCGTATATGGATGCCCCGTGTGGTTCAACGTGGGAGCAAGCTTGTTGGAAAAGATTCGGGTGTTTGAGAGGGCTTGCCTTAATTTGTACAGAACACCAGAGTCCCAGTACATAAAATTCTATCCCAATGAGGTCCTATACAACAGGGCTAACCTAATAAGAGTGGATAATTTCGTTATCAAGCTGATTCGAAGGCACATTGCAAGACCAATGAGCTCGACGAACAACCTGATCTCCGGGGCTTATTACCCCAATTACGAGTATCACGAGAGTGCGCCTTAACGGCTTTGTTCCCCCAGAGGCGTTCCTCCATTTTGATAAGAAAGGTCTGATCCAGGACAGATTGGCAGTACCGCTAATCTTCCACGTTGCTCGGACAGTTGTGGATAGGCGACTCAACTACGACAGAGATGTTGCACACGGCAGTGTGGAGCGTCTCCGGTTTAGTAGGGCGGTATCGGGTCGCGATATTTATGACGTACAACCTCAGTACGGTCGTTTCTGGTGGCTAGCCGAAAGAGAGGAAACTTCTTCGTCGTTTCCTCCTGATCCAGGGTAGCCTGTTGGATGTTTGAGGTTGGCTGTTTGTTGTCCATGGCCGACTTACATAGTTTAAGGTTTAGGTAGTTTAGGTATGTTGTATATAGGTTAAAAAAAAAAAAAAAAAAATCAATCAGCACTTGGATAGAAAAAAAAAACCACTTGATAAAAAAAAAAATTAAAAAACAAAAAAAAAGTACGTATATAATTACGTAAGCTAGAGTAAGATAGATTAAGGTAGAATAAGATATTTTAAGATTTATTTTAAGGTAGATTTGTAAGTTTTATATATAAGATCAATTAAAAAAAAAAAAGTTCATGTACTAAGTTTTTTTTGTCTAATTTTCTTAGTAACAATTAAAATTAAAATATAAATAAATAAATAAAAAATTCGTTACGTCGAAAGACATAGTTTTAAGTATTAGGTTTAACTTAGAGCGGCCGCATAGGGCCAGTAAGTAAGAATAAGATAGTTAAGTTAGTTAAGCTAGTTTTAAGCGTATTTTGTCTAGCATGTATGTTATAATAAATTAATCAATAAAAAATGCATTAAAAATGAAAAAATGAAATGAATTATTTTGTTTGCTCATAGAAAACTGCTTAATTCAGATTTTCCTCGTCAACAGTAGCTGCGTTTCGTTATTAATCTGCCCAATTAAAAAAAGTTTTGAAAGTAAATTGGCAGCGTCTCTTTTTCAAAGTTTGATAACTAAAATTTCTAGGGAAATAATTAAAAACAAATGCCTTTAAAATGGGTGAACATTCTTTATTTTAATTTATGTCTTGCACATACTTCACGTTTTATGGTATTTCTTAGGTAGGTAGGGTGGGCAAAATCCTCGTCCTTGGTCTTCCCCGTGGGCTCCCGCAGGAAATGGCTATTCACTTTTCGGGTGTTTAGTGTCAGCTAAGGATTTACACGCATTTTTCAATTGTGCGCTGTTGTCCATTAGGACGGGATTGGAGTAAATTATAAATCTCACTTAAGCCAAGGTGTTGAGGTACCGTGGAGTGGTTTCGGGGCCAGCTGGTGATTAAAGGTGGTGGTCGCTAAAGGTCCCCATAGATGCCCTAGCGAGGTCGGTAGTATAAATGCCTTATCCTGGTATGTCAGCTCTGCCAGGATGGACTCTCTTTTCCGGACTTACTCGTGGGACAAAAAAAAAAAAAAAAAATTGAATCCAAAAACAAAAACAAAGATAAAAACCAAAAAAAAGAAGAAAAAAACAAGGTCGAGATGGGGATGCCAGACATTGGCCCCTCATCTGAAGACGAATTGTTGGCCTCCAGTCAGGAGTCGACAGTCTTCCCCTCAGCCGCAGCCAGTACTAGCAGTACTCCCTCTGGTGCACAGGGGTTACGTCGAAGCCAACAACCAAAAAAACATTCCCACGAGAAACAACCAAAAAGCCAACGTCAGCGTCTACAACAGATGTCACATTCAATTCCAAGGAAATTGCACCAGATGCTAGCAAGTCAATAACCATCGACTGGACAACATAGCCAAGTCACAGGTCAACAAAATGCAAAATGCAATCTCCGCACAAAGCCAAGCTTTGTGAAGTTCAGTCAGCAGCAATAGTTTTTAGTTTATCTCCCGTTGTTAACCTCGTCGCACATATTCATATTAAATAAAGTTTATTATGAATTTTTTTAAAAATCAAAACCAAAGTGTTTTCATTTAACTGGCGCAGTCGGTAGTTCCTATCATCAAAAGATATTGGAATGTGATACTAAATTTAAACTCCTAAAAAGTGAAATTTCTAAAGAAGCAAGATCAAAAGATCATAAATAAAGAAATTTCTGAAGAAATATTTCCAGAGAACTTAAGTGTTTAAAATTGATAAAGTGAATAAAAGTGCAAATACGTAATGGCTAATAACGAGGAACAAGCTCAACCAATCGCTCTACCTGTGAGTGAAATTTTGAAAGAATCGACGAAAATAAAGGAGTTCACTGGAACAAGTGATTACTCGCTAACGTCGTTTATTCGAGAGGTGGAACTATTCCTACCATGTTACAACGGAACCCCACTAGAGAACTACTTCCTGCAAAGAAACGTGATTAACAAAGTACAAGGCCCAGCATTAGAAGCATGCAGGACCCTCGGAGAAAACCCATCATGGACCGAAATAAAAAAGGTACTCATCAGAAACTTTAGAGTGAAGGAGAACTACCACACATTGTACCATCAAGCAGTATCAACAAGGAACTATAATGTAAGTGAATATTTTCACAAGCTTAAAAGCATACTAGATAAATTAAACAGTAAATACGAATACGACAGTGAAAAACCAAGTGAATTTTCTCCAAAGAATAATGATAAAATGATATTAAGAACTTTTATAAACGGTATTGAAGCAAACTTAGCCAGTATAATTGTAAATAGGCAAATAGATAATTTCAGAGAAGCATACTTCATCCTTGAAGAATCAGGTCTCCTAGATAGGAACAGGTATAATAACTACAAACAAAATTATTACAAAGCAGAAAATACAAATAGGAGCAGTAATAATTATAAAGCCAGGGACAACCCAGAACAATTTAGAAATAAACCAACATCAGAACAATATAGGCATAACAATATCTCAGGTCAGTTTAGACAACAACGAAACCCTTTCAATAATTCTGGACAATTTAGACAAAATTCAGGACAATTCAGAAATAGCCCTCAGGGACAGACGGTGTGGGACCGTATAATAACGGTCCCACACCAATGGAGATCGACCATGTTGAACAAAACGAACAAGTCAATTTTCATTCACCTCCTCCAGACAAGATTTACAAATAGTACGACTCACTATAGGAAATGATACACTGTTATGCTTAATAGATACAGGATCGACGACGACATTGCTAGACACAACTAAATTAAAGTCATACACAAGAATTCCTCTGAAAAACAAACTTTCATTCAATACACTTTCCGGACAAACCCATGCGGATGCGGAAATCATAACCCAACTACTAGGGCAAAATCTCTTAAAACCTTTGCAGGCAGTTATTAATTTAGACCAATCCTGCTCATTCCTATATGATGACATAAATACTATAAGAGTTTCCGATAAATCACTAAGCACACTCCTAAGAGATGACTTAAGTGACGAAGAAAGGAATAAGCTAGAAATTCTTTTAAAACATAATGAAGATTTGTTCTACAAAGAAGGACAACAGTTAACGCATACCGAAAAAGTGCAACACGAAATTATAACTACTGTAGACAAGCCAATATTTTCAAAAATATATAGGTACCCACAAATTCATGAAGCAGAAATAACAAAGCAGATTCGTGATATGCTGAAGCAAGGGGTTATAGTAGGAAGCAACTCACCATATAATAGTCCACTCTGGATTGTTCCCAAAAAGACGGATAACTCTGGAATTAAGAAATTTCGTATAGTCATTGAAAACTAAATGAAGTTACAACTGTCGACAAATTTCCTATTCCCAATATAGACAGTATATTGGAGAAATTAGGACGATCCCAGTACTTCACGACCCTGGACCTCGCGAAAGGTTTCCACCAGATTTTGGTTAGAAAAGAGGATAGAAAAAAAACCGCTTTTTCTACTCCTTTAGGGCACTACGAGTACGTAAGAATGCCCTTCGGGATTAAAAATGTCCCCGCAACATTCCAGCGGCTAATTAATTCAATTCTTATGGAATAATAAATAAGATATGTATCGTATATCTTGATGATATATTGATATTCAGCACAACACTAAATGAACACATATTTAACATTCAGAAAGTATTTGATAAGCTTAGGGAAAATAACCTAAAAATACAAACCGACAAGTGCAAGTTTCTAGCGAGAGAAACTGAGTACTTAGGACACACTCTTACTATAGATGGCGTTAAACCAAATATAAATAAAGTTAAGGCTATACACAAACAAATTGGGGATCTGCATGGCGATTGATCGGGAAACTACTGACTGTCCAAAACATGGATTGGACCAGTAGCGCAACAATCAAGTTCGTAATGTAGTGCTTGCTTTACCTCCTCGTGGTGGTCCCCGGGCAACTGCATGTATAAATCCTTATACATATAGGCCAAAATTGCAAGTGCGAGATTGTCTAGGGTCTTATGCCTAGGCTAGGTAACCTGGGCCAGCAACCCGCGTTACCGAAACTACAATAGCTATGGAAACCGACACAATGCCTCGGATAAGGACTGATAATACGTTGACGACCTTTGGCTATCGTACCCGGACTAAGATTGGTTTCTGGAATGTGAAGACGCTCCTTGACTCTCAGAGTGAAGGACCTCAGAACGCCAGATTCCTTCAATTGGAGCATGAGTTCATGCGATATAGGCTGGACATATTGGGAGTAAGCGAGATAAGATGGTTAGATGCGGGTGAGTACCAATCCCCAACGCGTAATACTGTATTACTCTACTCCGGAAGACCAACCGGAAACCCCCGTGGATATGGAGTTGGACTGCTGCTAACGCCAACAGCACGCAGAGGCCTAATTACCTGGCAACCGCACGGTGATAGGATTTTAACGGCCAGATTCCGGACGAGAGTACGTCGCGTCACCATCATACAGTGTTACGCCCCCACGGATGGTTCGTCTGAGGAAGAAAAGGAGAACTTCTACAACCAGTTGGGAGCTGTTCATAATGCAACACCCAATGGCGACATTGTCATTGTGATGGGGGACCTGAATGCCAAGGTAGGCTGCGACAACGAAGGGCTCAAACATGTTATGGGACGGCACGGACTAGGCAATCGGAATGACAACGGCGAAAGATTTGTTGACTTTTGCAACGCAAATCGTCTTGTCATAGGTGGCACCATGTTTGAGCACAAAGCCTGCCATAAAATCAGTTGGGTGTCAACTGACAGGCAAGCAACCTCCAACCAAATTGACCATTTTGCCATCAGTCGCCGTTTTAGAAGTAGTCTCCTAGACGTCCGAAACAGGCGAGGTGCCGACATGGGGTTGGTACGAGATCACCATCTTATGACAGCTACTCTCCGACTACGCACTGCTGCCGTTCGTAGATCTAACGACACAAGAATACCTAGGTTCAATGTAGACCGACTGAGAGTTCCCACAGTGCGCCAAGAATTAAGGGACCATCTCTCACGTGGAGTGGAAACAATCAGCAGCTCCCTGCCCGCCACCATCCAAGACCATTGGTGCGCTGTGAAAACTGTTTTCACATCAGGTGCTGAAAGGATTGTCGGTCGATCATAGGGAAACCATAGGGCGTGGCTTTCCGAGGATACCTGGAGAAGGATCAACGAACGAAAACAGCTAAGAGCTCAAATTGCAGCAACTCCAGCAGCAGGGAGGATCGAGCTTGAGTCCCTATATCGCATGAAGATGAGAGAAGTACAGCGTAGCGTGAGACGTGACAAGCGCAATTACATCAATGCGCTGGCTACGGAAGCAGAAGAAGCAGCAGCGAGGTGCGACAGCAGAACCGTTTATAGAATCACTAAAGAGCTTATAGGTGGCCGAAGCTCTACTCAACACCCAGTGAAAGGCTTAGACGGTTCGCTGCTAATATCGGATGAGGATCAACTGAAGAGATGGAAGGAGCATTTTGCTTCAGTTCTAAACCGAGTATTCGCCAGCAATATGCACCCAAGTCAGACTGAAGTGTCCGTAGAAAGAAGTTCCCGAATTCGCACCACAACCCCCAGTAAAGAAGAGATTATTACCGCAATCAAAGCACTGAAAACTAATAAGGCGGTAGGACTTGACGGCATACCCGCGGAGCTTTTTCAAGCTGCGCCAACAGCATCGGCAGAGCTACTGTTCCCACTCGTCGGGAGAACATGGGAAGCCGAGAGTTTTCCAGATGAGTGGAAAAAGGGAATGATTGTCAAGCTCCCTAAAAAATGCAACCTAATGCAGTGCGAAAACTGGAGAGGTATCTGCGTGCTGCCTGCTGTAGCCAAGATAATAGCTAGAATCATCCTGGAGCGAATCAAAGAACACCTTGAAGACACACTTGACGCCGAACAAGCAGGTTTCCGCTCTGGATCCTCCTGTGTCGACCACATCAACACCCTGCGGATCATCATCGAGCAATGTATTGAATATCGATCACCACTTCACCTGTTGTTCATCGATTTTGAAAAGGCGTTTGATAGTGTCAATCGGGAATTTATTTGGCGTGCATTGCGCAGGAGAGGCATTCCGGATAAAATAATAGCAATTATCAAAGCTACATATGATGGGTCCACATGTCACGTTTTGCACAGAGGAAGGCTGTCTGAGGAATTCGAAGTCCAAAGTGGGGTTCGGCAAGGCTGCATACTTTCACCAATATTGTTTTTATTGGTGATTAGCGATGTGCTGAATGCGGCCTTATCAACAGAAAATGGAGGAATTCGATGGACTCTTACATCTGAACTCAAACACCTCGACTACGCCGACGATGTATGCCTACTGTCTCACAGAATAATGGACCTTCACCAAATGACAGCAAATGTGGAGAGGGAAGCAGACGTCGTTGGGCTGAAAATTAACTCGGCAAAAACAAAAATGATCAGCCTAGGACCAAACTCATCAACTCATATATGCATTGCTGGACAAACGGTTGAGAGAGTAGAGAGTTTCCAATACCTTGGGGGTATTGTCTCAACCGATGGCGGAACCGAACTGGATATAGCCAGCCGAATAGGTAAAGCAAAATCTGCGTTTGGGATGCTATCCATAGTTTGGCGAAGTAATGCAATTAGCTTAAACACCAAGCTACGACTGTTCCGTTCCAACGTTGAATCCGTGTTGCTATATGGATGTGGTACCTGGAGAGTGACCGTCACTATCACGAGGAAGCTGCAAACGTTTGTCAATAGGTGTCTACGTTACATCTTAAGGATATTCTGGCCAAACCGTATCTCTAACGAACAGCTTTATCAGAGAACGGGCCATGAACCTATAGGCACAACCATACGACGACGAAAGTGGCAGTGGATCGGTCACACTCTCCGAAAACGTGACAGGTCCATAGCTAACCAAGCGATGCAATGGAACCCGCTTACCCAGGATGGCAGGATACGCGGCGGTCCTAGGAGTACGTGGCGCAGAACAGTTGAGAAGGAAGCACGGCAACTGGGAAAGAGTTGGGGAGAGCTGAGGCACATTTCCAGAAATCGCACACGATGGCGCGTAGGCGTTGTAGAGGCCCTAGGACCCACAAGGGGATACAGGACATAATAATAATATACACAAACTAAAGTTACCACATACGGCGAAACAAATTAAGTCATTCCTGGGAATGACAGGTTTCTATAGGAAGTTTATAAAGGACTACGCCAAATTGGCATATCCTATTACAAAATATTTAAAGAAGAATGCTAGAATAAACTTAAATGATCCTCTTTATATAGAAGCTTTCGAAAAACTTAAGATAATACTAACTGACTCACCAGTTCTGAAATACCCGGACTTTTCTAAAAAGTTTAAGCTTATTACCGATGCCAGTGATGTTGCTCTTGGTGCCGTTTTAATCTGTTACTCAAGCAGAACACTTAACGAGCACGAAAGAAGGTACGCAGCGACGGAAAAGGAGCTACTAGCGATCGTATGGGCCGTAAATTACTTCCGGCTGTACATTTATGGCAGACCTTTCGACCTAATGACGGATCACCAATCCGTCAAGTGGCTTCAAGCCAAACATAAAGGAAAAGATATTAACCCAAGGCTGCAAAGGTGGCTACTAAAACTGGGCGAATACAACATTAATATTGATTATATCAAAGGAAATGAAAACGTAACAGCGGATTTCTTAAGTCGAATAAATTCAAACACAGGTGAAATTAATGTAGTCGGGACGACCACACAAAAGGAGGGAGAGAGAGTGTTCATTCATCAGGAAGCATCTGAGATCGATAACGCTAGTATGGAAAACACTATCCATTCGCAACAAGAAGAGTCAAATGACCACTTTCCTATTTTAGATACAGTAGTAAACAGATTTTACACCCAAATAATCCTCTCAAAACACAAATCTAGAGAAATTGAGGTAGTTAACAATAAAAGAAAGATTTACATCAATTCAAGTGATATGCAACAAGATAAACTTGCTGATATATTTAGAAGACTAATAAATAAAGGAAGAATAGGAATATATTCTGAAATAAGTGAACATGAACACAACTCAGTTCAGCAGAAGCTTATATAACTTTTTATCCCAAACAACCATATGAAATTTTTCAAGTGCGCATATCACGCAAAAGACATGAAAAACGAAGATGACACATACAAACAGATTGCTAAATATCATAAGTATGAAACAGGACACTCGGGCATAAACGAAAATTACGAAGGTCTCAAAAAGCTTATTTATTTCACGAATCTTAAGGAACTAATTCAGAAATATATAAATAATTGTGACACATGTAATAGGGCCAAGTATGATAGGAATCCAGTTAAACCGAAGTTTAAAATAACGGATACGCTAGCAGACATAAATCAGATAGTCCACTTGGATATTTACACTAACAATAAAAATAATTTTATTACCTTTATCGATAAATTTTCAAAACACGCAACAATCCTCCATCTAGAAGTCAGAAGTAGCGTCACTATTAGACAAAAATTAAGGTTATATTTTTCTATTAGAGGGAGACCGATTAGAATAGTTTCGGATAATGAATTCAATAACACTAATATAAAAGAATTTTTAAGAGAAGAAAATGTTGAGGTACATTTTACAAAATCTAATAATCACACTGGGAATTCCGACATTGAGAGATTCCATAGTACAGTAGGAGAAAAGATGAGAATCCTCATTGCAGAAAAATCTATATTATCAACGCAAGAGAAAATATATCAATGTGTTGAATGGTACAATATGTAGATCCATCCACTCAACAACAAAATTCGAACCGCTTAAAGTAGAACAGGGTAGAATAGATAAAGAAATCGTTAGACAGAATATAGAAAACAAAAAAGATTCATAGTGTATCAAAAAGAAATGAGACAAGAGAAGACTATCGGGAAGAAAGAGCAGAGGGCTTTGTAAAAAACTTCAAATCATTAAGACATAAACACCAACCTAAGTATCGTAAGCTAAATCTTTTAGGCGTACACCCGAATAATATAAGACGACCTTTGAAATTTTCAGATAAATTGGATATTGACGGTATTTCTACTGATATTGACGAGAACGGGTGCAACTCTGACAATCGAACAGATTGACACAAGCAACGGCTTCACTGAAATTAAAATTGGAAATATTCCAGATAGTTAAATCCTATCACATTATATTACATGTAATAAACCCTACAGAGTTACAAGATACAGTCCAGCGTTTAGAGGACAACATATCAAACATAGAGTTAAAAAATGGAAAAAACTTACTAATAGGAGAACTAGAATCATTAAAAACCAAAATCCATACAATTATTCCACATAGATACAAGAGAGGACTCATAAACATAGTAGGTACAGGACTTAAATGAGTATGTGGAACCATGGACGACGATGACAGACGAAACATTGAGGAACACCTTAGACTGACTGAGGAAAACAATCGGAATATCATTAGGCAGAGCGATAGCCAAATTCGAATTAACGACCAATTCAACAGAACTTTTTTCGACTTTGAAACAAACTATAGAAGAAGATAGAATAAGAATACTAAATAAATTTAATACGACCGAAGGAAGAAGCAATTTACTTTTTAATAAACTAATATACTTAGAATCACTATTAAAAATCAGAATAATTAGAGACAACATAGAGCACATACAATCAAATATAGCATCAAGAAGAAGAAATAGAAAAATATGACATCGACTTCGATAAGTTAAGATATATTAAGATAGGAACGGCTAAGTACGGTAATGACAAAATTGTTTTTGCTTTTAAAATACCTAGAGATACTATTGAAACTATTAAATACGTAATAACAGCAATGACAGATGAACACTTGAATGAGTTAATTATAGAAGACGAAGAAATTGTTAAAATTAATAATGTATACATGTATAAAGAAAACACAGATTTCAAAAACCTAAAGAGATCTAATTCATGTATTTACAAACAAAATTGTGTTAAAATTAAAAACACTAAACCAAAACTTATGGAAATTGAAAATGGATTATTGTTACTAAAAAACTTTGCGAATGTTAATCTATCAAGTACATGTGACGAAAGAATAAAGAAACTATATGGAAACTATTTATTAAACTTTAATAACTGTAAAATTAATATTGGCAATGAAACATTTAGTAATACCAAAGATATATTTGAAGAAAAATTTATTATCCCTTACGAAATTGTAATAAACTCAACAAAGAGCCAGCTTACTTTTGATGACATTATAATCAAGCAAATAGAAAATATAGAACATATTAAAGAGCTTAAATTTGCAAGCAAAAACCATATAACATATACTGTGTATAGTGGAACTACAATCCTTTTCATATTTATTGTTACTATCATTTACTTGTTTATAAAATTATATAAGTTTAAAAATAAGATATCTATAACTCGGGAGAGTTCTACACCAAAAGGGGGAGAGGTTACGTCGAAGCCAACAACCAAAACAACATTCCCACGAGAAACAACCAAAAAGCCAACGTCAGCGTCTACAACAGATGTCACATTCGGTGCCGTGAAATAACGCCAAGCGAAATAAGGCCAAATCTGGGAATTTGGGTTTATTTCACTTCGGTAAAGTGATATAAAGCCAATCTGGCCTTATTACGCTTTTACCTCATTTGGCCTTATTTCACTTTAAAGAATTGAAACAAGCCCAAATTCTACTGTTTATGCATTGTGGATATAATATATATATATATATAACAGTTGAGTATTTATGGGGGGGGGCATGCTGCCCCCCTGCATCCCCCCTGCTTGGGGTCACTGTAGGATTTGGAGTAGGTGCGAGGTTTTTTTATGTAAAGTTCGGAACTACAGCCATATTTTCTCGTATGGCTCTATTTCACTTTTGTAAAGCGAAAGAAGGCCATATTTGGTCTTATTTCACAAATGGGATTGACCTTATTTCACTTTACCAAAGTGTAATAAGGCCAAATGTTGAAATAAGGTCTTATTTCACTAGCAAAATTCACACTAAGTGAAATAAGGCCAAATTTTCAGGTTTGGCCTTATTTCGCTTGGCGTTATTTCACGGCACCGTCACATTCAATTAAAAGGAAATTGCACCAGATGCTAGCAAGTCAACAACCATCGACTGGACAACATAGCCAAGTCACAGGTCAAAAAAAATGCAAAATGCAACCTCCGCACAAAGCCAAGCTTCGTGAAGTTCAGTCAGCAGCAATAGTTTTTAGTTTATATCCCGTTTTAACCTCGTCGCACATATTCATATTAAATAAAGTTTATTATCAATTTTTAAAGAAATCAAAACCAAAGTGTTTTCATTTAACTCAGGCGGCGGCTCACCAGTTAATTGCAGAACACACTGTCGCAACGGCAACCAAGTCCACTAAGGCTAGTGGTAACGGTTCGCCTAACAAAGAGAAATCGCCGGGCGCCCTCATGCAAGTAAAACATGGCTCGTTTCACTCTTAGCAAAATTGCCAAAAATGAAGCGGCTGGGTGTGTTCAAGAGAAAGACGCAGCGGACAAGGTTAAGCACCAAGCTGTGGTCGATGAGTACATCGCTCACCTTGAAAAACAACAGCTGAAGAAGAAGGTACCCATTGCTAACAAGCGCAATAGGTCTCTAGATGAGACCAATCGCGCGGCAAAAAAGACCAAGTTTGCCAGGACCCCTTCTTCGTCTCTTCAACAGCCAAGTACGCATGCTGCGAGTGCGAACCAGATGACGCGACACTTCTCCGAGGTGGTACGGGACCATCTGCAGGTCGCTCTGGTGGACGAGCGCTCCTCCGACGGCAAGACGGTAGGTGAATCATGGATCAGCATCGAGGCTAGATTATCCAATATGGTCATGGATTACCTTTTGGCAAACCCAGGGGGACCTCTGCCATGTTTTGCCTCCGCCGAGTTGGTCAGGGGATATCGGGTCATCAGATGTAATGACCAATTCTCTAAGGATTTCCTTGCAGAGTGTATCACTAAGGTTAGTGATGCCTGGGAGGGTTTAAAGCTCAAGCTTATCCCTGCCAAGGATATCCGCAGGAGACCTAGGGCCCGCATCTGGTTGCCCAATATCAAGGTTGACGGAGGAATGCTCCTTCAATGCCTAAAACTGCACAACCCGGCGGTTCCGATGGATGACTGAGGAGTCATTAAGGCAGAGGAACCTCAGAAAAACAGCTCCTCTTTCACTCTTTTCAGCTCCTGGCACTCGAAGAAGCCGACCATAAGCTGCATTTTGGCATAAGGCATGCTAAAATCAAAGTTTTCCGCCACTCTGGTCCTGGCGATGAGACAGGGGAAATTGATGGCACCGACAAGTTGTCGGAGGACATGGTTGTCGACGCCATACCAACTCCACCATTCCGAATGTTGAAGATCGCACAGATTAATCTGCGCCACTCGAAGAGTGCATCAGATAATCTGCGTGTTTTCCTAGGCGAGGAAGACATCCACATTTGCCTTATTCAGGAGCCCTGGGTGAAAGGTTCAGTCGTTAAAGGGCTGAAGGACAACCGGTACAACATCTTCTACCATACCATTAACCAGGTTAGTAATAAACCTAGGACCTGCATCCTAGCTAAAAAACATATAAATGTATTTCTATGTCCTAATTTTAGCTCTGCCGATTTAACTGTAGTTAAACTGGAGGTTGCAACAGACACTCTTTTTATTTCCTCAGCTTATATGGATCGAGACAGACCATCACCGCCTGAGGAGGTACGACAGTTGACATCAGCGATCGCGGAGAAAATCAACAAACGCGATGAGTCTTTATTCGATTTCCTTGTGATGTTAAACGTTTCTGTCTATAATGTGGGTAACAAACCAACTTTTGTCTTTCCGAGTTGGGATAATTTCAGAGGTTGGGAGGAAGTCTTGGACATTACACTCAAGACCAATATTGACAACCTTAGAGTTTTTTTTTGTTTTTATTGTAATATGCAAGCTACGGCTCGAGTAGATAAAACAATTATTCTGTGAAATTATTTCTTTATTTTCGAGTCTATAGAACAATTCAGGTTCACACTATTCTTCGCAATTCTTTTCTTACAAGGTCTCTGTCCTCTCAAATCACTTTATCTCCTTTCAATTACTTAATTCACAAATCCAAACTAATTACTTCTTCTTCTTAAATCTCAACTTTCAATTTATCACAGAATTACAACTTCGCCCACTGCACACTTTTCTAATCTCTTCGCCACAGTTTAAAAACTACTGTTTCTTTCTCAATCGCCATCTGTCCTTATATAGCAGAAGTTTCTGATAGCCAGAAGCTTCTAGCAAATTCTTCGACCACTGGAACAAGAGAAATAAGTCGTGCAGTTATAATTCCCTTTTATCCCTGATATTATTCGTCTCTTTCGTTGACATGAGCTGTGGAGACTTCGTCCCAGACACGAACCTCGAATGAAAGGACAGTTCGAACCAAAATTCTGCCAGAATGAAAAGTCACTTCGGAATTTGTTGCGTCATATTTTTAGGGGGCGTAGTTATTATTATGCTACACTGCCCCCCTCTTAGACGTGTTCGTCCCGAACAAGTGCATCCTCATTTCGGCCATTGTATCGACTCAGTCGGTCCACATGAACCACTTTCATTTTGGCCCTCGGTCCTCGCTGGATGCGGTAGACAACATCGTTGATGCGGGTTACTATTCTGTAGGGACCTTCCCAGTTCCGCTGTAATTTAGGTGATTTCCCCTTTTGGCGATGGGGATTATACAGCCACACCAGATCTCCTTCCTGGAATCCTGACGTTGTTGCCTTGGCATCATACCTGGTCTTCATGCGGTCGCTCGTCATCTTAATCTGGCTTCTGGTCCTTTGGTGTATGTCCCTAAGCCTTTCCCTAAGGTCCGCCACGTACTCTTCTTCATTTCTGGGCTCATTGGTAGGAGATCCAAATTTCACCTCACTGGGTAAACGAGCTATTCTACCAAATAAGATTTCGAACGGCGTATGTCGAGTAGTGCTATGCACGGCACTTCTATAGGCCATCAAAAACAAGGGAATCTGCCGGTCCCAATCCCGTTGGTAGTCACCTACGACCTTCGAGAGATGTTCGTCCAAAGTCCTATTGAAACGCTCCACCATACCGTCCGACTGTGGATGAAGCGGGGTTGTCCTTGTCTTTTTGATTCCGAGTAGTTGACACATCTCTTGGAAGATTCTTGACTCGAAGTTCCGCCCTTGGTCAGAATGCAATTCCAAGGGCACACCGAATCTGCTAACCCAATTGTAGACGATCTGCTCCGCCACGGTTCTGGCTTCCTGGTTAGGGATCGGAAACGCTTCCGGCCACTTACTGAAGTAGTCCATCACTACGAGTATATACCGATTACCATTGTCGGTTTCCGGAAAGGGCCCTGCGATGTCGATGGCGATTCGTTCGAAAGGTGCTCCCACGTTGTATTGGTGCATCTTACCTCGAGTTTTGATTCTCGGACCCTTGCTAGCTGCACACACGTCGCATTTTCTGCACCAGTCTTCGATATCTTCCTTCGCTTTTAACCAATAAAAACGTTCTCGTACCTTTTCTAGCGTCTTATTCACTCCCAAGTGGCCTCCGGTCGCCCCGCCATGCATTTCCTGTAACACCTCCTTGACCCTCGTCCGCGGTACGACAAGCTGCATTACAAACGACTTTCCGTCGGAGGATTCCCATTTTCTTCTCAGAACACCTTCTTGGACATGGAGGGAGTCCCACTGCGCAAAATATGCCTTTAAGGTCGGGCTTCTGTGAGAGATGTCCTGATGATCCGGTTTCTCCATGTTCTCCTTCCAGGCCAGAATCGGCTCGATATCCGGGTCTTCCTTCTGAGCGTTCCGGATCTCATCTACGCTCCAGCCGGCGATAGGTTCGGCTCTCATTCTTTGGATGGAAACCAGCTCCCGTTCTTCCTGACGCGCACAATGTTTACAATCCGTTCTGCATGGTCTCCGGGACAGTGCATCCGCATTAGAGTGGAGCCTTCCTTTACGAAGCTGTATTTCGTAGTCGTAGATTTGCAGCCTTTCGATCCATCTTGCGACCTGACCCTCAGGACTCTTGAACTGTAATAGCCATTTTAAGGCTGCATGGTCTGTGCGAAGAACGAACTTCCTCCCGTAGAGGTATTTGTGAAAATGCTTCGTAGCCAAGATCAAAGCTAGAAGTTCTCTCCTTGTCACGCAGTAGTTCCTTTCTGGCTTAGAGAGCACCTTGCTAAAGTACGCAACCACCTTCTCTTGGCCGGCATGCACCTGGGAGAGTACGGCTCCTACCCCGACATTACTAGCATCTGCATCCACAATGAACGTTTCCCCGGGAGTGGGGTAAGCTAGTATCGCATAGCCGTTGTTTAAGTGCCTTGAAGCTCTTCTCACACTCAATTGACCATTTGAATTGTTTTCCCTTTTCCGTCAACTGGTGCAGGCTCTTTGCGATCCCGGCAAAATCCTTCACGAACCGTCTGTAGTAGGTGGCTAGGCCCAGGAAGCTCCTTAGTTGGTGTTTATCCTTGGGGACTAGCCAGTTTTTCACCGCTTCGACCTTCTCTGGATCGGTTCTCACTCCTTTCGCTGAAATTATGTGCCCCAAGTACTTGACTTCTGCTCTAAACAGGGCGCACTTCTTGGGGTTGAGCTTCAGGTGGGCACTTCGAAGCCTTTGAAACACATCCCTTAGATTGTCTCGGTGTTGCGCAAACGTTTTTCCTACGACGATGACATCATCCAAGTATACCAAACAGGTTTTCCATGTTAACCCTTGCAGGACACATTCCATCAATCGCTCGAAAGTCGCCGGAGCATTGCACAGCCCGAATGGCATTACCGTGAATTGCCATAGCCCATTTCCTGCGGTGAAGGTGGTTTTCTCCCGGTCTTCTGGATGGATCTGTACCTGCCAGTAGCCACTCTTCAAGTCGAGAGTGGAAAACCATCGGGCTCCTGATAGTGTGTCTAGCGTATCGTCAATCCGTGGCAGAGGATAGCTGTCTTTCTTGGTGACGTAATTGAGCTGCCGATAGTCCACGCAGAACCGCGTGCTGCCATCTTTCTTCTTAACCAGTACAACCGGTGATGCCCACGGACTTTTGGAACTTTCAATCAGACCTTCTTTCTCCATTGCCGACACCATCTCTGCAACTTCTGTCTGCTTTGCCAATGGAAGGCGCCTAGCAGGCTGACGAATTGGTCTAGTATCACCAGTGTCTATTCGATGTTGTACCAGGTGTGTTCGGCCGTATTCTCCGTCCTGTGAGGCAAATACATCAGCGTACTCATTGATAAGATTCTCTGCCATAGTTCGCTGCTCCTGATTCAGGTCACTGGACTGGAGAATCGTCTCTCTCGTTTCCGCTGTCCAAGTTGATGGGAGAGGTTTTGGAGCATCATGTTCAGATATTGTTGCGACGGCGGTAATCGGCGTGCATTTTCCAGTCACCTCCCCTCGCCTTAGTTTGACAGTGTGTGGTCTTGTGTTCAAAACTCTCACTGGAACCATGGTGTTCTTTGGTTCGACTAACGTCTTTCCCACGATGTAGTCTTGAGAATTCTTCTCTGGGTCTGGTTCTACTATGTAGAATCGGTGGCTCTCAAGATCACCTTCCAGCTTCGTCCAAATGATTGTCTCTGAAGAAGGCGGCAAAACTTCGTCTTTGCTGATGACTGTCCTGAGAGTTACGGCATTCTCGTTTCCGTACACCATCGGAATCTCCACATTTCGATACCTCAGTACTTGCATCCCGATGTCCAAGATTACTTCATTTGCTTTCATGAAGTCTATTCCGATGATGCACTCGTCGCATATATCTGCCACCAGAAACGCATGGGAGAACGTCAGTCCTGCCAGAGTAATCGTAAGACGAACTTCTCCAAATACCTTCGCCATTTCCCCTGTTGCAGTCTTCAGGCAGTAGCTGTTGGTGTTGTGCAGCCAGGAACTTTTGACGATATCTCTTCTTACAATGGAGGCGGTGGCACCTGTGTCGATGGTGGCTACGCACTTCTTCTTGTTGATTAGTGCCTCCACTGTCAGGCTCTTGTTACCCCGTTTGGTTTGCGAAACTTGAATGGTGGTCCTGGGGGCCTCGATTCCAGTAACCAACTTCTGCCCCGCGAAGTTGGTCCTTACGCATTTCCCGACTGCTGGTTTTGGGAAGTCTGACTGATAGGATGGATGTTATCACCGCCAGATGCTTCCTCTCTGCTTCTCCTACTTCCGCAATGTGAACAATTTCCTCGTCTAGGTGCACTTCTGCACTGCCGTTGTAGGTGTCCGGTTTGGTTGCAATTCCAGCAGCGGATTTGACTTCCGCGAGCTCTGTCTTCATCCATGACGGCTGTTCTCTGGCATAAGCATTCCACGACGGACATTTCCCTGACACGGTGTATTCCCTGGTATGCTTGGTCCGCAGCCTTCATTGACAAAGCGAATGCCAATGCCTCGGGGAGTGTTCGCTTTTCAGCCATCCTTACAGCCATTTGCAGTTGTCTGTCCTCTATGGCCTGAATAAAAGCTTCCACCGCCATTTCGTTGATAAGCTCCTCACCGGCTTTAGGGTATGAAAGATGGGCTAGTCGCTCTATGTCCACTTGCAACTGTTGAAGCGTTTCCCCCCTTTTCTGGACTCGACTACGCAGCTGAACCCTGTACACCTGCTGCATGTGTTCATCCCCAAACCGCATCTCGATAGCCTGAACCAGAGAATCGTAGTTCTGCTGTTTATCTTCCGGGATGGTCTGCAAGAGCTCCGCAGCTGGACCCCTCAGTGCAAGTGTGAGTGCAATGGACTTCTCTTCATCGTCCCAGCTATTGGTCATTCCGGCCGCTTCGAATTGCCTTTTATAAATTGGCCATGATGTTTGACCATCGAAGATAGGAGGCTGCATCTCCTTTCTTCTCAGACCGTCAGTGGAATATTCCCGTTCTTTCTGTCTCTTCACATTGCTGAGCTCCTTAGCAAGATTTTCGACTTGCTTCCCTACTATCTCGAATTGCGTATCCACTTTTTCAAACTGAGTCTCTATTTTCCCGAACTGAGTTTCATGTTTCTCAAAATTTTCATCGAATCTAGTTTCGACTTTTCCGAGTTGCGTCTCGACCTTCTCGATTTTCTCTTCGATCACTTCGAATTTGGATTCCAAGTTCTTGTTTTGCTCATGAAGTTTACTTTCCAGAGCATCTAGAGAATTCTTTTGTTCGTCCATTGCTTTCTTTTGTTCATCCAGCTTAAGTTCTAGAGAATTCTTTTGTTCGTCCATTGCTTTCTTTTGTTCGTCCATTGCTTTCTTTTGTTCGTCCATTGCTTTCTTTTGTTCGTCCATTGCTTTCTTTTGTTCGTCCATTGCTTTTTTTTGTTCATCCAGCTTAAGTTCTAGAGAATTCTTTTGTTCGTCCAGCTTAAGTTCTATAGAATTCCTTTGGTCTTCTATTGCTTTCTTTTGTTCGTCCATGACTAACTTAAGTTGCAGGAGCAGACTCGTTATACCCGGGTCGGCTGCTGTACTTGCTGGTTCCTCTTCCACGTCAAACTCTACGTCGTGCGGATTTTCACCTTCCTGCGTTACTGCTTCTTCCAGACGAATCAGCAGGGCATCTTTTCCCCCAGTTGTGTCGAGGTTCCGCTTACTGAGTTCTGCCTTTAGTTGAATTATAGTTAGTTTTCCCAATTTGCGACCCATTTTGCGCAACTAATTAACTCAACACGGAAATGGTTTTTTTTTTTTTTTTTTTTTTCCAATTTCACACCACAATAGTTATTCACAGAATAAGTTTTATCCCGCTTCTGACACCAATGTAATATGCAAGTTACGGCTCGAGTAGATAAAACAATTATTCTGTGAAATTATTTCTTTATTTTCGAGTCTATAGAACAATTCAGGTTCACACTATTCTTCGCAATTCTTTTCTTACAAGGTCTCTGTCCTCTCAAATCACTTTATCTCCTTTCAATTACTTAATTCACAAATCCAAACTAATTACTTCTTCTTCTTAAATCTCAACTTTCAATTTATCACAGAATTACAACTTCGCCCACTGCACACTTTTCTAATCTCTTCGCCACAGTTTAAAAACTACTGTTTCTTTCTCAATCGCCATCTGTCCTTATATAGCAGAAGTTTCTGATAGCCAGAAGCTTCTAGCAAATTCTTCGACCACTGGAACAAGAGAAATAAGTCGTGCAGTTATAATTCCCTTTTATCCCTGATATTATTCGTCTCTTTCGTTGACATGAGCTGTGGAGACTTCGTCCCAGACACGAACCTCGAATGAAAGGACAGTTCGAACCAAAATTCTGCCAGAATGAAAAGTCACTTCGGAATTTGTTGCGTCATATTTTTAGGGGGCGTAGTTATTATTATGTTACATTATATTATACTAATTTTTTTTCTTTAGAACACGTCCGTTTTGTGGAAAGAGGAAGAGACAGAGAGAAAGACAGAGTGGTGTAGTTCGAAACTCAGGTGGTATTAAGTTTCTGTAAACTCCAAGGGTGGCTGTCCAGATAACTGGGGAGTATTTTGTTTGTTTTCGCTATTATTGTCGTTGCTTATGATTCACAGTAGTTTTTTCCGTCCTCCTGATGTCATCATCATGATCAAGTTGCATTTTAGCCATATGACCACCCTACTGTCAGTGTTATGCCTTCACAGTAGAGTTGACTTAGCTTTCGCAAGTGATCGACTTTTTTATTTATTTCATGCGAAATAAATAGATGATTCTTTATATCAGGATTCAGACCGTGAATCAACAGCGTGACAAGCGATGATGTTACCACTAAACCACCCTCTAACTAATTGGCGGATATCCGATGGTCCATCTTTGTCTGACCATAAATGGATTATCTTTAATGTTAGCCTCGAGGTCGAGGCACCTAAGCCATTTAGAAACCCTAAGAGAATTGACTGGAGCAAATTTGGTTAGGTTATCAAATCTAAACTTCACAGAACACCCGGCGCGAAAATCGAATCAGTCAAGGAACTTGACGACAAGATTACAACCCTAGAAAAAGCCATGGGTATGGCTTTTAAGGTTTCGTGGCCTATTAAATTCAGTAAGAAAAAATTTCCCTCATGGTGGAATGAAGATCTTTCTAATCTTAGGAAGATTACCAGAGAAATTTTAAATGTCTGCTATCGACACAAGCTTTGGCAACCATATAAGGATTGCTTAAAAGAATGTAAGAAATCCATTAAAAGGGCCAAGTCTCTGGCTTGGATGGACTATTGTCAGTCCATTGAAACCATTAAGGATTCTGCCAGACTGAGCAAGATCCTATCCAAGGAACACTCTAGTTCGTCCTTTATCAAAAGACCGGATGGGACTTGGACGGATTCCTCTAGCGAGTCTCTGGAGCTTTTAATGCAAACTCACTTTCCAGGGTGCAAAAATGAGATTACTCATTCAATTTGTCCTCAAGATGTGCAATCCTCATCTTGGAACGACATTAAGACAACAATTACAGAGGTTAATACCTCTTGGGCCATTTCCAGCTTCTCTCCCTATAAATCGGCTGGACTTGACGGCATACTCCTGGTAATGCTGCAAAAAACTTTGGATCAGGTGGTCCCTTGGTTAGTTCCGATCTATAGAAGCTGTATTCTTCTAAACCACGTCCCCCTGAGTTGGAGGCGTGTTCGTGTTGTGTTTATCCCGAAAGCGGGGAAGCGGGGGCATGAATCTGCAGAGGATTTCAGACCCATCAGCTTATCATCTTTCCTCCTTAAGACGTTTGAACATATATTAGACACGCACATCCGTAATACAATACACCCCTTCTATCAAAATCTCAGCTTGCGTACACTAAGGGGCGATCGACTGAGATGGCGCTCCATGAAGTTGTGCGTACGATAGAAAAGACAATACACTACAAACAATTTACTCTTGCCACCTTTTTAGATGTTGAAGGTGCTTTCAATAACGTTAGTACTGAATCGATTCAGGAAGCTCTGTCCCAATTGGGTGTAGGGGAGTTTATTAGCAAATGGATAGTGACTATGCTAAAAACCAGAATCATTCAATCGACACTCGGTAATAGTGTTTCCACCATATCCGTTGTAAGGGGAAATCCTCAGGGTGAGGTTATCTCTCCTCTTCTCTGGCTTATGGTAATCAACAAAATTCTGTGTAGGTTTGACCGAGACGGAGTCAAGGTTGTCGCGTATGCGGATGATGTGGCAGTGTTGGCATCGGGGATGTTTTCTTCTGTGATCAGTGAGATTATGGAAGTTGCCTTGGATAAGATTAGCACATGGGCCACTGGATGTGAACTTAGCGTCAATCCTAGCTAAACTGAACTGATGCTCTTTACCACAAAAACCAAAATACCGGCTTTCATGCCTTCACGGCTTAATAACCAATTACTATCTTTATCATCTAGGTATGACCGACTACATAATTCCTAGGGTGAACTTTCGCAATGATGTCACGGTGAGATTCCCTTCCAGGGCGGAATGAAAATGTGGCGCGGTGACAAACGAGTTCAAAACAACCATTTTCACTGACGGGTCGAAAATGGACTGCGGGGTAGGGGCGGGAATCTTCTCTGAATCCCTCAATATCTCTAGTTCATTCCGTCTACCCAATTCGTGTAGCTTATTCCAGGCGGAAGTTCTTGCTGTACGAGAGGCGTGCCGTCTCCTCAAACATACATCGATACAACTTAACACCATAGCCATTTTCATTGATAGCCAGGCCGCTATCAAAGCCATCGTATCTGCGACTTCCTCCTCCAAACTTGTTGAACAATGCAAGGAGGAGGTTGCCGCACTCGGTCATCGGTCTAGGATCAGACTCATCTGGGTGCCTGGTCATAGTAACATTGACGGAAACGAAAGGGCTGATGAATTGGCGAGGCAGGGATCTGCCCTTGATTGCTCACGTGCGGAGGAGGTCAACATTCCGTTAGGGGCCCTTAAGGGTAGAATCTTTGCTCATTTCCTTGCAGATGATGGGGAGGGTTGCAGAACTGTGTCATATCCAGGCAGACGTGGCCCAAGTTTAACTGGTGCAGAACACAAGAGCTAATAAACAGAAACCGGGTAGATATTGCTAGAGTTCTGGCAATTAGCACTGGCCATTGGCCCACAGGGGTCCACGCAGCCAGACTGGCCATTATTTTTAATGCACTTTGTCGTAGCTGCAATATGGCCAACGAGCCTGAAAGAATACTTCACTTCCTTTGTAAGTGTCCGGCCCTTAGTAGGGTCAGACACCGTATACTTGGCAGACACTTTTTTGATAATATTAGTGAGTTAGCGGAGACAAGCATCGGGGACGTTATCAGTTTCCTCAATGCTAGGGGGTGGATTTAAATAATCTTTTCTCTCCTTTCCCACAAGTCCAACGTCAGTTTTTAAAACAATTTAGGTCACTTGGGTTGTGGTATTAAAACGGCGTCTTTGTGCTAATTATGTTTCAGCATGCTGTCACAACCACACCTACCTACCTACCTGATATTTCTTAGTAATTGTTAATAGTAAAATAATTAAATAAATGAAGAATTGAAGTAAGTTACACCGAAAGACATAGTTTTAAGTAGTAGGTTTAGCTTAGAGTGCCCACATAGGGCCAGTAAGTTAGAATACGATAGTTAAGTTAGTTAAGCTAGTTTTAAACGTTTTCTGTCTAGCATATAAGTTTAATGAATTGATAATAATAAAAAGGCACTAAAAATGAAAATGAATGGTATTTTTAAAAATTAGATATAAAGATTAGGAGCGAAGTATGTCCTTTTCTTAGCTAATTGTATAGATGATAGAAAAGTAGAAATGGATTCAGCACATAATACATTCAATGGCAAATGTTTTGATTATCCTCTATCTTCATACGACTGCAGTCCCAAACTATTTGATAACACTGTTCCTGCAATCAACCATAGAAGGTTAGGTTAGGTTAGGTAACTGGGTGCCCTTGTTGACAGGGTTGTCAACCGCTCACTTAGACCACTATGAGTCCATTGTGCCCAATATTTATAACCCTGGGAACCTAAAAATTTCGATCTTCTACCGCTAGGCTAAACCACCCAGATAAATATATGAATCTTACGAGTTTTCTTAGCTCAATGATACCTAGCTCATCCAGCTCTGAGAAGAAGTATCTACCAAAAGCACGGCTCTTTTGCTGGCCAGAGCTGGACAGTCACATAGGAGATGATGAACGGATTCTATTTCATCTACGTCCCTGCAGCTTCTACAGTAGTCGTTATGAGGTAACCCTAGCCGTGCTGCGTGATTGCCTATCACACAGTGTCCTGTCACGACACATGTTTCGAGACTCACAGTAGACGCCGGCACCGGCAGTCATTTTGGATCCGTCAGTAAAGATGGCCAATTCGTTCTCGAAACAGACTCTTCCCTCATCCCATTCCTCCCTGCTAGGAATTCTTATAGAGAACTTTGGGTTGCAGTTTGGAATGGGGATGATGTAGTCCGTTTCCGTCCGGAATCTCAATACATTCCATCGGTTTAGAATTGAGGCATGACCATAGGGTCTAGCTATCCATAGACCGACTTCCCTTAGCCTTAGTGCAGTTTTGGTTGCCGTGTTCCCGCAATGTATGTAAAGTGGGATGTATGTTCAGTATTGTTTTCAGAGTTGCTGTCGGTGTTGATCTCATCGATCCTGTTACCCCCAGACAGCCTGCCCGTTGAATCTTTGTAACGCTTTCAAGTTGGTATTTCTTCTCGAGCGCTTTCCACCAGACAATCGAACCATAGGTCAAAATGGGTCTTACTACCGCAGTGTAGAGCCAGTGTACCACTTTAAGCTTAAAACCCCAAGATTTCCCGAAGGCTCTCCTGCATGCATATAGTGCAACATATGCCTTCTTGATTCGATTGTCAATGTTAGTTTTCCAGTTTAATTTAGAATCCAATACTCTTATTACCCCGAGATATTTTGCAGTTACTTGAGGTATTAGCTCGACACCATTCATACGAGGGTAATTGTTTTCTGGTATCAATCTTCTCCTCGTGAATAGCACTAACTCGGTTTTCGCCGGATTCACTTCCAAACTCCTGCCCTTGACCCAATTATTCACTATTTTTTTTTATTTTTTTTTTATAATTTTTGCGCGCCAAAGAGGATATGAATACTCTTTTACTATTACAGGATACAGGCCTTTGTGAAGGAGAGAGAGAGAAAGAAAGATTTAGTTGTAGTGCTTTGAAACTTAGATGGTATTAAGTTTCTGTAAACTCCAAGGGTAGCGTCCAGATAACTGGGGAGCCTGTTTGTTTTGTTTTTGTAGTTGCTCATGATTCACAGCATTTTTTTCCCATCCTCCTGATGTCATCATCACGATCAAGTTGCATTTTCAGCCATATGACCGCTCCACTGCCAGTGCTATGCCTTCGCATTAGAGTTGATTTAGCTTTTGCAATTGATCGAATTTTTTATTTATTCCAGACGAAATAAATAGATGATTGTTGACATCAGGATTTGAACCGTGAACCAAGAACGTGACAAGCGTTGATGTTACCACTACACCACGGCCACCCTTAATGCATAATTGAGTCGCTCGCTGAGTACCGGGAGGAACTTTCCGGATACCAAGATGGCGACATCGTCGGCATAGGACGCTACGTTGAATCCATTCCTTTCAAGTATATAGAAAATATCGTCCACTACTAGAAGCCATAGGAGTGGTGAAAGGACTCCGCCTTGTGAGGTGCCCCGCTTGACTCGCTTTCTCCCTCTTATGTTCCCTAGTGTGGAGTTGATTATGCGGGTACTAAGCATTAGTTCAATTCACCTGCATATACCCGAGTGTATTTGGGCCCTGCGCAGACTGTCTACTATAGCTTCCGTATTTACATTATTAAAAGCCCCTTCGATGTCAAGGAATGCACCCATCGTGTTTTCCTTCACTTGAAGAGTGTTTTCTATGGTAGAGACCACTTTGTGAAGAGCAGTATCCACTGATTTTTCTTTTATGTACGCATTATGTGATTTCGATAGAAAGTTATCCCCAATCTCATCTCTGACGTGCATATCTATTAACCGTTCCATTATTTTCAATAAGAATGAAGGTAGACTTATTGGTCTGTAGTCTTTGGCATTAGCGTGATTTATTTTACCCGCCTTTGGCATGAAAACCACTTTAATCTCTCGCCAAGCTTTTGGAACATATCCCAGTCTGAGACCCCAACCATAAATGTACTTGAGCCATGGAATAATATATTCCCCCGATTATTGTAACATAATAGGATGTATCTCGCCAATGCCGGGTGCCTTGTATGGTGCAAACGATTTGATTGCCCATCAAATTTTCTGATCGTCAATTATATTATCGATAGTTTCAGTGTCAATGTTAGCTGTGCATAGATGTGATAGCCGGACAGTATGTCCCTGCCTCTTCACAGCCAGGAAAGTGACATTTCAGGAGAGCTTCAAGCGTATTCTCGTAAGAGTCTGTCCAGCTGCCATCGCAGTTCTTAATAGAAGACACATATGATGGAGCTTTGGTGAGGACCTTCCTCAATCGAGCCGCTTCTGTGGTGCATTCAATGGAGTCACAAAAGCTTCTCCAGGAATTTTTATTAGCGAATCTTATTTCCTTTTTAAGAAGCTTAACGTTTTCCTTATGTGTTGACCACACAATAGCTCCCTCTTTAGCGAGGTTCCAGCTATGTCTTGAGGTGCGCAGACGCTCTGCTATTTTCGAATTCCACCAGGGTGGATGATTTCTTCCACTGGCGCGTCTGACAGGACAGGCCCTTCCAAAAGAGCGGTTGAGCTTACTGGTAAGATCATCTACCACCTTATCGATGTCTTCCGTAGACCTGGGGATCTCCCCAGGGTGAGGTCCAAGAGATCTCCCCAGTTTTTCGTTGAATCTTTTCCAGTTAGCTTTGCGCGGATTTCGAAAAGCCTTCCTATCCTCTAATCGAGGAGTATCCAGCAGTGGTCAGACAGTGATGCCTTGTCGGATACCTTGCAGTTCGAGTTTGTTGCGGTGCTATATCAAGAACCTCCCTTCTATTGGTTGTAATAAAAGTTGGTGAACTGCCACGATTACATATAGTTAGGTTAGTACTTAAGATATAATTGAACAAAATCTCGCCTCTACTGTTAGTATCTGAACTACCCCAAATAGTATGACGGGCGTTAGCATCACAGCCTAAGATTAAGTTCCTCTTACCTTGTTGAGACATTGCTATCAATGCCTTAACTTTACTGTCCCCTCCGGTAAAGTCAATGCCTTCATCGTATGGTAGGTATACCGACGCCAGCGTGTACGTGTTGTCCTTCCCCTTTAACTCCACCACCGTTTGATCCTGGGTTTTGTGCTTTTAAGAAGCAGAGAATCTCCTCTTTCTCAACTCCCAGGTCAGGTATGTTCAGTCTGGCCTTAGGCCTCTCTGTTACCTCTTTTAGGGTGACTGCCTTGAGGAGACACCTCCCTCCCAGGGTTTTAGAGTTGCTATGGTCTTCTTCGCGAAGTCATAGAAGAGCTGGTCTTTGCAGTCCAGTCTGCTTCTTCTGCGCTTCCAGTTAGTTAGGCCGTACGTGGAGTAGTGTTACCAATATTCCTGCGAATGTGGGCAAAGATCACGTTGGCTATGGCCTTCTCAATCAACTCCCCCGTTCGAGGGAATATTGTCCGCTGGGCCTGCCGATATCCAGTACAGCAAGCTGTAGACCATTTCGTGTAGCCCCGCTGAACTGAACCGTTCTGTTGGCCCTTAACCTTTTAGATGGGTTGTTTATTTCTTCCTGGGATCATTCCCTTTTGGAAGCCAACTCTTCCCTGTTTGTTTTCGATGGCGCTGGTGCTCTGCCCTTGCCCGTCTTAGCGACTGCGGTTTTGGGATCCGCCTTAGCGGCTTCGATCCTTGGTGTGGCTATCCGCCTCTCACCAGCGCTACGCATCTTGGTTCCGCTGGGACCCGCCTTCTTGGCTTCGGTTCCATGCGTCTTTTGGCAGTTTTCTTGACGGGGTTCATCTTAGCGATGACACTCTTGCAGCTAGTTGCTGCGTTGTTTTTATTTTCCGCCTTTGGTCTCGTTAAGGCATCTTCCTTGATGATGTCTTCGGCCCACGCGAATTTTTCTTTCTCCAAGACGGAGAGTGAGGAGATGCCTTTCTCCTCCAGTATGCGCTTCAGGTGTACGGCTTTTTTACAGCTTAAGACTCTGCATACCTTCGGAGAGGCCACTTTTCTTGGCGTTCTCGTTTTTCGCTGTGTCAGTTTGGACTGTCTCCTCGGGGTCGGCAAGCAAATGCTCCTCCATCTCCTTCGAGATCTCCTCGTCCATCGTGACGGCCTCAGATGCTATGGACTGTGCCATCGCATCTAGCGACAGTTCAACTCTTTTGCAGTTGTTTTCTTTTTTTGGTTTTTTTTTTATTTAAGAGTGAAATGTTATTCCCATGACTACGGTTGGAAATAAGAGTATGCTCCAACAGAGCCGCCGAGTATCGGAGTAAGGCTGGATACACGTAGGCCTCACCTAGGCACCTACAGGAGCTCGTTAGGGTTGGTTTATCCCCCAATCTTCCATCCTTGGCACGGTTTCGTTCCTGAGAGCTCACACTACCAAAGGAGTTGGGATGACTGTCTCTAAGTTTTCGGCTTTCACTGGAACCTATTCGAAGTGGAAACACGCTCTATGTGATTCCTAGCATAACCTACTTAAGCTCCGACACCACGACAAGGTGGTTAGTCGCACCGGAGAACCATAGAAAGTATTCGAGAATATTGCGATGAAGCAAGTTTAAATTAACTTTTTAATATGTTAATACATGCGATGTAAAATATGAATAAAAAAGGTATAAAAAGTTTGGTTTTTTTGATTCTCTTTAATTAACTAAACTTGAGTTTTTCTAAAGCTATGTTCAGACGATTGCCAGATCTGACAATATTGTCAGATCTGTCACTGTAAAAATTGTCCCAAATGCCTTACAACCGTCGGAACTTATAATTTTGTCTGACAATATCTGCAGAAAACACATTGTCAGGTCATTGTCAGATCCTCATCTGACAATGAAATTGTCAGGTATCTGGCAATCGTCTGAACACACAATTGTACCATTGTCAGACCATTGTCATTCGTTTAGGAAATTTGCAGACTCATTTGCTATTGTCAGATGTGCTATGCTTATGACGTCTGACAATTTTTTTATTGTCAGATAATTGTTTTTCATATTTGAAAGAGCAAACGAAGTTTTGGTGCTATTTTTTACGTTGTCGGGTTGGATTTATTTGTTACTATGAGTGAAATGAATTGCTCATATATTCGTTTCTTGCTTTTGGATATGTGGAGTCACTAAAGCTAGAAGATCATCGAATTGTTTAGAATCCATACGCAAAAAATTGCGATACAATTCTGGCTCCTCAGCTCTCAATTCGAAAAGTAATTTTTGCGTAAAGTCCCTCCTGCTGACGGCGGGCCACCCAATCCTTCTCCTTCTCCTCGCTGCTTTCCAATACGTACACGGCCAAAGCAATCGCAAGTGCATCTTTTTTTCCATTTCGATTATTATTTTATTATAAAATTCTCAAAAAAAAAAAAAACACTTCACTCAGTCCAGAATGAAAAAAAAACATTTTCAATTTGTCTGACAATGCCTGTCAACGAATCTGCAAATTTTTTGTAAACAAACATCTGCCAACCGTGTGAACTGACAATTTTCAACCTAACAACGTTGCCAGGCAAAGTATTGTCAGGCCAACCATATAACAATGAAATTGCCAGAGTTTGGGACAAAATACGGCAACCGTGTAAACTGGCAATTTAGCATTGTAAGGTAGTTCGCTATTGTCAGCTCACTTGCAGCTCATTGTCAGAACATTTGTAGACCTGACAATATTGTCAGATCATAGCTTAAGTAAACATGATAATGTCAGTAACCAAACGAATAATTTCAGAGATAACATAACACTGATATCCAGTTCGTTTTACCTTTGCCCCATCTATGTAATTGCCTACACTCCGGGACAAAATGATAAGACACTCTCACAAATACAAGATTTGGTACGAAGGCTTGGAGTATAAATTGCAACTACTTCTGCCGCGGCAACTCTTTCTAATCTTCCGATCATACCTCACCGAAAGACTTTTTCGTGTTAAGCACGGAAATGATTACTCTGACTTCAAGGAGATTACGGCCGGAGTCCCGCAAGTAAGTGTCCTTCCCGCAGGAAAGAAACTGCGTCGCCGCCACATTTGCGGACGATAAGGCGAAATTGACAGCGGGCGATACAATTGAAGCAGCAACTGAAAAGCTGCATCATGCTATTAATAAAGTCCATGTTTGGACGAATTCTTGGCGTATTGTGCTGAACGTCAACTTTATCTACAAAAAAGTGGAAAGATTAGACCCGTATATTTAAACTCGGCTCAAATACTGTACGCGAACGAAGCAAAATAACTAGGAATGACTTTAGATGTTGAGCTTAAATGGAAATCGCACGTAAAAAAGAAACGCGACGAGCTTGAAAACAAATACCGACAAATGCACTGGCTACTCGGAAAACATTCGAAGTTGAGCCTACATAACAAACTGCTTTTCTATAAGAAAGTAATGAAGCCAGTGTGGACGTATGGTCTACAACTATGAGGTTGTACTAGCAATAGAAACATCTTACAAACTTTTGAAAATAAAGTTCTTAGAACGATCGTTAGCACACCGTGGTACGTACGTAACGAATATATTCATTTGCTCGTAAGCACAAAGATCATGTTCACTGCCATTGTAACCGTACCGTCATTCAACTACTTGACGCGAACAATTCAATTCGTCGTCTGCAAATGACAAAACCTTTTGACCTCGCGTCATAGTATATGCCGGTCGTGAAAACCGCAGGAACTTTCATTGGAATTTAACCCGCCTAAAGTGCTACATTCTCTTTAATTACATACAAACATCTTTTCCAAAAATCACGAGTCTCGTAAACGAAAATAAAACTGCTGTATAGGCGTCGGCCTAGTTGTAGTATTAATCTTGAAGGGTGGTGTTTTCAGTGAGTAAAAATCTCACATTACCATTAACACGCGCGGGCGAGCCTTATGGTGCCTTTAGAACATTTTCACCCTCTCGGCATAAAAAAAAAATCACATAAAAAGTCATGCATTTGAATTTTTCAAAAATATTAAATATTTTTATGTTTTCAACTCATACGAGTTTTTACAAAATTTCACAAAGGCTTTATTGCAAACATTTCACAAAAATGTTCGTGTAGTCTCTTCCTTATGTACCACGGTGCGCTAATAATTCGTCTTACCACTTTATTTTCAAAAGTTTGTAAAATATTGTAATTGTTTTTTTTGGTACAACCCTAAAGTTGTACACCATATATTCACACCGGTTCAAGCACTTGCTTGCATTAAAGCAGTTTGTTCCCTACGTTAAGCTTGGAATATTTTTCAAGTAACCAGTACAATTCTCTATATTTATTTTCTAGTTCTTTGCGTTTCTTTTTCACATGCGTCTTCCACTTCAACTTTGCGTCAAGTGTCATCCCCAAGTATTTAGCCTCGTTTGAAAAATAAATTCGAACGGAATTGACAGATATAAGGTAAATTGTTTACTTTTTTACAGGTAAAATTTGCATGATTACAAATTTTGTTTCGTTGAGGGCGATTCGCCAAGTCGGTGTCCATTCATCTACCATTCTTGCTTGCTACTTTTTCTTGCTTCTAACTTTTTAGTGGCTTCTTCGATAGTTTCTCCTTCTTCTTGCAGTATATCACGAGTATACAACAGATACAAGAGCGGACCTAGAACACTTACTTGCGGTACCCCAGCAAGGAAATGTTTAAATTCTGAATATTCGATACCGTGTTTGATATGGAGGAGTCTATTCGCGAGATAAGAAAATGGCATATAAATGTGGTGGCAAAACTTGTCGCAATTTTAACTTCAAGCCTTCGTGTCACACATTATTAAAGGATTGAGAAACGTCTAGAAATACTTTTGAGCAAATCTTCTTTTCTTCAAAAGCATTTTCAATGACGTCGGGTATTCTATGTACTTGATCAATTGTAGAATGTTTGCATCTAAACCGGAGTGATGATGAGGAATAAGATGTTTTTATTCTATAACCGGCTGCAACCGGCTGAGCAATATCCTTTCGAAAACTTTGGATATAATCGGAAGAACCGAGATCAGTCTATATATTTTTTTCATTCGGCGGTTTACGAGTTATTTTTTCTTTGCCGATGATTGTCTACCTTGGGGCGGTGGAAGAACTTAATCCAATGATCTGAAGAGCGAAGCTGGAGGATATACCTATGCTAAGTAGCCAGGTCATTACCTAAGCATATTTCCACAGATTTAACCATTCCGGTAAGGTCAACGGGGAAGGTATGCAACTAAAAGAAGATCAGCCAAGGTAAGATGCACGACAAAACCTGCGTGACTGAGGGACTGAGCAGTCGCTAGCGCAAACTTTGGATACCTAAAGTTTTAACTCAATTACTGTTATCTGCATACAGGGGTGAGTGCAGGCGGACATTTTCTTCTCCCTTACTTAGTTTAAGCGATCTGGAGTCAGTAATTAAGCAATTGATTCTCAGTCAGCTACAAAACACTAATGAAAAGAAGAGATTGCTGAATAAAATGCCGTGGTTCGATGAAGATTGTTTGAAAAGCAGGAAGCGCACATTCTCCCTTCTGCGAGCATTCAGAAAATTTTACGACCAATTATTCGAGATACTGTACAATTAAGCCAAGGCCCAGTATAAACAGATATGTCGAACCAAAAGGCAGAATTTTTTGTAGCCGAGGCCCAAAAACTTTCCATTTGTAAAAGCTCAGCAGATTTTTGGAAAAGAGCAAACTAATTAAACGGAAGTACTTTAAAAATTAATATCCAACTAACTGCTGAAGTCCTTAAAAGACATTTTGAAAGTCAATTAAACCCGATAAGCAACGACCTGTATGCGAAACCATTATTTGTAAATCAAACTTTAGATAGATCAAACTTCAACTCTCGAAGTGAGTGAAGCATTAGCCCGATCTAAGGATCTTAAAGCTCCCGGATATAATAGAATTTCAGTCGAATTTTATAAATATAGCTCTGCCGAATTTTTGGCAACCCTTACGTCAGTCTAGAACTCCATATTTGAAATTGGAAACATACCGGAAAGTTTTAAACAAGCGGTAATATTTCCGAAGGCGACTCATCAGACCCATCCAAATACAGAGGCATTTCCATTCCAAATGCATCATAAAAAATCTTTACAAGAATTCAGCAAACCCGATTAATGCATTGGATACAAGAGAACTCACTTCTGAAAGAGTTTCAAGCTGGGTTCCGAGACAGCTACTCTACTACGGATCACAATCTTTGTACAGCGAAACATAGCGGAGACATTCGTCGAACGGAAACAGAAGCTTTACCCGTTTTTCATCGACTTTAGGGAAGACTTCGATACCGTAGACCGACAAAGACTTTTTTACAAATTATATCACCACGGATTGTCTTATAAGTTTGGAAATGTACTGGAGAATTTATATAACAATACAAAAGCATTAGTCTGGAACGGTGACGAATTGTCGAAGTAGCTTTCTACAAAAATGGGAGTTAGACAAATACTCGTATGTAATGCAAGCCCATCAGTATTTGCCCTTTACATAGGATATTATGGATTACCTTGGAGGAAGAGTTACATTCGCAGGCTTTTAAGGCTCTTCTGTATGCGGATGATATTGTCCTGTTCGGTAGGTCACCAGAGTCCCTGCAGTTCATGACAAACTGACTGTGCGACTATTGCGCACTATGGCATCTAAAACTAAACCTGGACAAATCGAAAAGATGGCAGCCCATGTAGAACTGAAACATGGACATTTAACGGTAAACCCATTGAAGTGGTTAAACAGTTTAAATACTTGTGCTCTCGAGTAACTTGATGTTAGACGCCCATCTAAGTGAAAAATTTGCGAAGTTTAAGAGTGCAATAACCTCCCTTGGCGAATTTGTTTCCAAAACCGAAGTATACCCTACAGTACGAAGTACAGAGTCTTTGAAGCTGTATCCAAATCCATATTGTTCTACGGAGCGCAGTCATGGGGTCATACGTAGATTATTTCAACTCCCAACAACTGCCCCAAACTACTCGTACATGCTGATGATCGAAACTGGATTTGCTGCTTTGTTCATACAGCCTCTTAAACTGAGCGTGGATTATGTTCTCAATAAACTCAGGGCGGGAGATGAAAGGCTGACAAGGAGCCGGTTATGTTTGCAGTAAATACTCAAAGTCTGTGGTATAAGTACATGATAAATCTCATCATAGATATATGCATGCGTAACAAATATATCGAGGAAGCAGAGGTATCAACACACAGGGAAATCTAAAGGACTCTGCAGTTCATCCTAGGTCCCCATAATTACTTTAAGGATTCTATTAGCGTAAAATGTATCTCTTTGAATTTCCGTGCTAGAGGAGAGGTATTGTCACTTAACTTCGTGTCACACAGGGAGAATCTTCCAGTTCTCTGCTCAATATTGCAATAACCGACGGAAAGCTCTCGTATCATACTGTGAATCAACGTTAGGTTATATAAGAATGATAACTGAATTTTTAAAATTAAAAATTTAGTAGTAGACATTACTGAAAAATGATTAAAATTGTACCAAAAGGTTGCAGTCTTTGGCAGATGGCTTAAAGCCAGGTCTTTAAGATTTAAGTATTTTTTTTATGTAAATTTTGTACAATATGAAAATTTAACAAACCTATAAATCTAAAATCTATTTTCTCTCTTACTTATGGGACCAATGAATTTCAACTAATTAAAATGAGACAGACCCTCAAAAGCGAAGAGTGTAGAACGATTGGGCACTCATAGCTCCAAAGAAACCGATCAAGTAGAATTAGTGGAAGAGGGAGCTTTACTCCTCCGTGCTTCGGATGAGGAAAGTCTTGTAGCACTCTAAAAAATCTCTTTCTGGAATATAGCGACACTTGCTAAATAGCCAGCTCATCCTTCTCTAATTTGTCAATATTCTCTAAGAGGTCGAAAAATACAAGTTGACAATCAAGAGCTTAGGGATGAACTCTCGGAGGGAGAGCGGAAGAGGCTTCACAACGCACGGGTCCACGTGCAGGAGCAGGACTCAACGAGGTGTAAGCCATTAGATAGCCCTTCGAAGAGAACAGCTCCGGCAGTAGACAAGAGCAAGAAGGAGCCGATGGGGACACTCAAGTCTGCGATAAGCCACTGCCAGTCAGGACATAAGGTGACCTCATCGGCATCTCTGGAGTCAAAATCCGGTCCAACAGGAAAGCCGGAACCAACCGAAAAGCTTGTAAGCTCAACGAGGATTGAAATTAATCCACCGTTGGGTGCGAAAGTGACCTCGGAGGATGGTGGGATGAAGATAGACACTTCTGCAGTGTCAACCCACAGCTACTCATATGAAAAGTGCACATCAACATCATTGCCGCCAGGTGAAAGCAGCCCTGTCGAAGACGTGATGGACTCTTCTATTTGTAGCCTCGCGACAGTAGTCAGGGCAGGTGGCCATGATTTGGGATTAGCCCGTTCGTCAGCCAATGCAGTAACGACTAGCCAGGACGTAAGCGGAACGCGGTCCGACTTATGCATTGAATTTTTTGTATACACTTTGCTTGGTGTATGGAGGGTGGATTTTTTCTTTTCTTGCGATAGGCATGCCTACCTCGGGTATATTCCAACCCCTACCTGAAGGGGGTGATCCCCTCCATGCGTATTTGTTAAAAGAATTGTTCATGAGGTCTCTCGAATGTGAATTTCCAAACAAATTTCGAACATACATTCATTCATCATTTTCATTCCCCCCGCCAAGTAAATGTTAAAAACAAGAAACAAACTCCACTGTAAATAGCAAATCGTATTCCCGAACTGAAAAAAAAAAAAAAAAAAATACACGTAAAGAAGAAGAAATATCGGTAAAAGAAATGCTTTTTGCTATTATTCAAAGACTGGAAATTAAAATCATTCGTCGATTTTTCTTTGGTTGATCATGATTAAGGAGGTGTTTTAGTGCGGTTTGAGTCCCACACTACTCTGGATTTCTAACCCCACAGTGTCTTTTGAGATTTTTATATTTTACGACTAAAAAACTAAATGTTCTGTGGACGATGAAATTTCATTATTAATACTGTGTCCAATTGGTGTCGTGTAAATAATATGGAACTCAATGAGATGCTGTTTCATGAGAACGCGTTGATCATTATTTTCATTTTGGTGTTATTATGGATATAAAACTTAATTTCAACAAGCACTTGGATTATATTACATATGTAAGTAAAGCAAACTCTCAGCACTCAAATGACTTGTTATCTAAAATATTTGTTAATGTATCACCTAGAACATTATGAAACTAAGAATTGATAAATCTAAGATTTAATAGAACAATTTATGGCTTACATGAGCCTTTTGCTGCATGTGGCAATTTTAAGACTAATTTAATTTAAATTGTTATAGTTTAAATTAATTTGTAGAGCAGTGTTTCTTAAATTATACGTTGTGGGTAGATAATGAAAAAAAAAAAAAAAAAAAAACGCTGTGCCCAACTTCTATCGCAATTCCAATGAAAATTACCAGAATGTACGATAGTACCAAAATGTGCGGAATAACAAAAAAAAAAAAAAACAAATGTGACCTTCTAGGAAGAAGCCAGGAAGTACTCACACAAGATCCTTTCGCTGATCCACTTGCGAACTGAATGACTCAACCTTCGCCCGTGCTACTTCTTTTATAGTGCCCAGGCGAGAGTTTTTACAACTGTTATACAAAATAATTCTATCATACAAAAACGGTTATACATTTTTTTAAATAACATCGGTCTTCATTACTAATAAACTTAATTTAATTATAAAAGAAATGGAAAATGACAATTCATGTTTAAAGTTGAAATTATAAAATAAATAAAAAATTATGTATATGTACATACATACATATGTATATACCAACGTACAAACATATTTTCTATTTTCCGTGTTTTTTTTTTTTTAGCTTTTTATTAATTTCAATTCATTTCATACTTACTTGCTAGACAAAAACGCTTAAAACTAGCTTAACTAACTTAACTATCTTACTCTAACTTACTGGCCCTATGTGGGCGCTCTAAGCTAATCTTCATTCTTATCTATGTCTTTCTTCTTAATCTACTACTTATTTATATTTTATTTCCAGAACAAATTAAGACTAAGAAAAATTTGTATTTATTTTTTAAAAAACTAAGTAACAGTACTTTTTTTTTTCAACTTATATATAAAACTTAAGTGCTACCTTAAAATAAATCTTAACCTAACTTAACTACTTGCATAATCAAATATGCACTTTTTTTGTGGTTTTTTTTTTTGTTATTTTTTTTTTTTTTGGTATTCAAGTGCTGTGTTTTTTTTTTTTTTCGTCCAAGGTATCTGACCACGATTTGACACGCAAGTGGACGCCCGTGCTGTCCAATTATAGAGAACTTTCGCCAATTCTTTCTGGTATCCCTAGAGGCCAGAGACAACGGCGTTCTGAATAGAATGGTTTCCAACTTCTGAAGGTTGATTTTCAACTTCCAGTCGTCGCAATATCGCTGAATCTTATCGAAGTCACTCTGCAAGAGTGCTGCAATGACGTCGATCTTAGGTCCTGATCTGTACGCAATCAAATCGTCTGCGTACGCTATTGCGTGCTGAAGAGATCCTATCAGATCAGCCGTGTAAATATTGAAAAGTATCGGTGAATTAACCGCACCCTGCTGCAGACCATTTTTAATTTCGAACGTCCTAGCAGAAGTCACATTGCCATTTTTCACAACAAACTTTCTACTGGTGAGCATATTAAGCAACATGTACAGCAGTGGTTTGCTTATGCCCAACCTGCTCAATTTGTGAAAGAGCCCTTCCAACCAGGCACCCGTGCATTGGTTCTTGCTTTTATTCCATTGGATATCCGACACCAGTTTAGACGCGGCATGTATTGTATCATGCCCCGCCTTGAAACCGAATTGGTTATCCGGAACTATGTTATTGTCCTCAACCCACTTAATCAAGGCTCTATTGATCAACTTTTTCGAAAACCTTGCTGATATTCGGAAGGAGACTTATCGACCGGAGATTTGCCGGATTGGAGGTGTCCTTTCCCCTTTTGGGGATTGGCTGTTTTCCAATGCTCCGGATAATAGGCATTATTCAGTGCATTATTGAACAGGGTGGCGTAAATTTCCACTGCTCCTAGAGGAAGATGCCGAAGCACAATGTTCGATATTCCATCGATTCCCACTGATTTCTTCTTTCTCAATGATTCGAAGATCGTTTGGAGTTCTACCTTCGATATGTACGGGGGATGAACCCTTTCATTGGCGATGGCATTGTTTGCCAAGTTTTCGTTATAGAACCTGGTAAAACCAGTATTCTCTGATCGCCAGCGCTCTATATCATTTCGAAGGTAGAAGTTGTGCCCAAGGACTCTATTCTCCAGGTCGTGGTTCGGGCGAATGCTAGCATTTACCTTGTACACATCCTCAAAAACAGATCCTATAGCCTCCACCTTCTCTTGCGGATCTTCAATCACAAAAAAGTCGTCATCATCGACAGCGTCCCTTGGATCTATTCCTGCTGCTGTAAGTAACCGTTCATTGTTCGTTGTTCGGGGAATTTTCAGACACGGAAGTTCGTTGACATCGTTCCTGCGAAATATTTTATTAATCTGAGGGAACATACTCGGGTTATCAGACTTGATAGCCAGAATCTTGTTGCCCCAGTGCAAATTAGCCGACCGCCTATAATTTGCTCTAATTAGTATTTCGAGGTTCTTTATCAGCGATTTCAGCGTCCTAACCTCCGAGTTTTGTCTGTCAGTAAACTGCCTATACAAGTTCTTTAGTCTCGTGAGCAGTCTACTTTTTTGTACGTGCAGTGCGTCGATTGTTGCATTGCGGAACACGTTTTCGGTTGGTCTACGGCAGTCTACTTTTGTGTTGGTGTAGTGCGTTAATTGTTGCACTACGGAATATGTCTGCGTTGTCAGTATGTTGATACCGAGGTATAGTATTATCCATAGTTCGTTTAATTGTCTCGTCCATTTGTTTAAGGTACCTGTCAATCTCCTCGTTTGACAGATTCCTATTTACCGGTGGGTAGAGCGAGTTCGAGGAGAGCGATCTTGTCAAATCTCGGGAGACGCGAGTCCAACGTGTCCTACTGTAGTTGTAGGAGTACTTTTGAACAAACTCTTCCAATTCCGCAATTTCGTTGGGAATCGTTATTTCGGCACTAAGTCCGCAATGGTCACTGTCATACACAAACGTGCGCAAACAGTTTATCGTTCGTCGGTCAACGTCGGTCAACGTCGGTCAGATGCAACCGTTCGTCGAACAGCAGTAGATCCAGATATGAGCCGCTTCTGGGAAACGACGGACTATCTGTAGCCTTCAAATCGAGCCTAAATTCGACATTGTGTTGACCCCACCAATTGAATAGTGAGTTCCTTCTAGGATTTGGTGTGTGATTTCCCCAATTTCTATGTTTGGCGTTTAGATCTCCGGCCATGAGGAAATAATTCTCCCCCGACTCCAGTCGTAGACATCGAAACAATTTCTCGAGCTCTGAAATAAATAAAGAAGATTGAGCTGCTTCCGCAGCATAAAGCGCGACCACGTACATCTTCTTTCCACTACGGAGAGGGACGCACACAATACACGCTTCAAGCCCCTGGAACCTTCGCACTTCACCACTGTACACGGTCTTATACCTAAGTTTTTTACGGATGAAGATCGCAACATCTCCTTCTTGAGTGGAGTTGGGTCGGTCTCTTCTTTCTATATCATAATTTTTATGCCGTATCTTGCGTTTCTGGGTTAGCTTAGTTTTGCTAACCAGACACACATCAGGGCTTTGGTCGTCGAGCAACTTGTAGAGCGATTCTTTTCGTTCGATCCTAATCAATGAATTTACATTCACCGCTAGGATCTTCAAGGAATTTTCAGTCGCGGTCGTACCCATCACGATTGAAAGTGCGTTAGGCTCGGCAGAAGCGCGTAGATCATGTCCACGCGGGTCGCCTGTTCTTGTAACTGGCGCTGTAGCTGTACCATCTGCCCCTGGATAGAGAGCAAGATGGTCAGCAAGTCGCCTTGCGCCTCAGGTGCCTTAGGCACTGGGGCCTGTGCAGCTACCTTCGGTTGTTACTTACTTACTTATGTCCTGTATCCCCTTGTGGGTCCTAGGGCCTCTACAACGCCTACGCGCCATCGTGTGCGATTTCTGGAAATGTACCTCAGCTCTCCCCAACTCTTTCCCAGTTGCCGTGCTTCCTTCTCAACTGTTCTGCGCCACGTACTCCTAGGACCGCCGCGTATCCTGCCATCCTGGGTAAGCGGGTTCCATTGCATCGCTTGGTTAGCTATGGACCTGTCACGTTTTCGGAGAGTGTGACCGATCCACTGCCACTTTCGTCGTCGTATGGTTGTGCCTATAGGTTCATGGCCCGTTCTCTGATAAAGCTGTTCGTTAGAGATACGGTTTGGCCAGAATATCCTTAAGATATAACGTAGACACCTATTGACAAACGTTTGCAGCTTCCTCGTGATAGTGACGGTCACTCTCCAGGTACCACATCCATATAGCAACACGGATTCAACGTTGGAACGGAACAGTCGTAGCTTGGTGTTTAAGCTAATTGCATTACTTCGCCAAACTATGGATAGCATCCCAAACGCAGATTTTGCTTTACCTATTCGGCTGGCTATATCCAGTTCGGTTCCGCCATCGGTTGAGACAATACTCCCAAGGTATTGGAAACTCTCTACTCTCTCAACCGTTTGTCCAGCAATACATATATGAGTTGATGAGTTTGGTCCTAGGCTGATCATTTTTGTTTTTGCCGAGTTAATTTTCAGCCCAACGACGTCTGCTTCCCTCTGGTTCCCCTACCTGACGCCATTTGGGCGTAGGTAATTTGAGGAGTCACGGTTGGTTTTTGAGCTGGACCTGGTTGAACTTTCACTGCACTTTTCTGCTTACGAACCAGATTTCCTGTTTTAATGCTTTGAAACTCAGGACAGCCCCGATAGTTTGCGGTGTGTCCTGAGTTCTTACATAGCACACATGTGAGCTGGCTCTTATCTGCCACTCCCTCCTTACCTAGAGGACATTCCTCCGTCTTGTGGTTCTTTCCACATTTCACGCATCGAGGCTGCATATCGTAGTTCGACGCGGCATGCCCGAACCTTTGGCAGCGAACGTATTGAATAATGCTTTCGCTGCGCTTTACTTTATCCCATGTGACAACCTGGTAGTCTAGGACTTTAATACTCCTTAGACCATCTATTTTCCGTTATTTTAATTAAAGTGGTACTGATTTTATTTTTTTTATTAAAAATGTAATCAACTGAAGTGCATATAATTGTTTGATTGACTGTATGTTTCATAAATTCTAATTCTACGCCGTTGTGTGTTGTGTTAAAGTTTCATGGCTGCATTATAGGATTGCTTTTTTCGTATTATATTTCGGTGTCTTTTCTTGTCCTTGCTCGGAAAGTTGTGAATGGCTCCAAAGTAAAGTTTATTCTTTGAAAAACCAGATGAATATACCCATGTATCTAAATCTTAGACAAATCGTCCGCAGATTTAAAAAAAAAAAAACATTTTTAGTTGTTTCTTACCTGTATAGTGCTGCCTTAACTTCCTTTGTAAACCAAACATCACACAATGACATTCATAAATTTCATTTATTTAGTAAACTTTATTCAACAATTACAATGCATTGGTAAAAGTGGTATAAGTAGTACATGCTTTACCATCTATTTGTTTAATACTTGCCACAGTCACAGTACTCTAGTTTTTGCAATAAAGAAACAAAACAAACAAATCCTTCTCACTTGGGAGTCCAGCTCCACTCAAGGATCAACAATCAAATTAACAAATTTGTCTGCGTTTTCTAGCATTTATACATATGAAACCGCAAACCATAAAACAACTCACACACATTCTCGTAAAAAGCTTTCTTGTTTCGTCCTTCTAAGAATAACAAAATTCTCTTTTCTCCACTCCTCATATGATTAGTATATGAGACAAGGATTCTCTGAAGATCCAAAATCTCAGTTAAAAAGCCAATAACCATAATCGTCGGAGCCGTAAATCAATATCACACCTCAGAGTGCACTTGAGCACATATTATTTGCTGATGTCCTGTAGGTGTTCCATCTCCCTTATTTGACTTTACTTCTTCATCATCGCTGCCATGATGATTGTCATCTCTCGGAATTAAAACGCCCTTTGCACAGTCCAATGATTCTGCAGCCACTTGTGTGCCTTGAATGTGTTCTTCCTTTCCTGCTCCATCTTCATCATCGTCTGATAAATCCTTAGCGATAGTCTCACTCCGTACAAGCTTTCGTTTTCCATTACCGAGGCGGGGAGTTTTTGGCATCACCTCAGGTATTGGAATGCTTACATCATCCTCAACGGAATCAATTCGATCTAAGCTCGGTTCCATTTCCTGCAGCACCTCATGGGTCAGCATCATCTTTAGTGCGTGGTTGTGGTTGATTTTTCTCGGAGGGGGTACATTGTCCAGGGCCAATTTATGCCCGTCATGAAACAATTCATGACTAACACTACACGCAGCCAGTGCTGTCTTGTGGAACGTTTCATCGACATGCACCAGCACAAAAGGCAATTTTAGCGACAACTCTCCACCCATACCGCTCAGGGTTAGCTTCACTTTTACATAGTACGATACATAGATGGCGAATACGTTTCGATCTTCCGGATTTGATGATGTGATTGCCGAAAGCGGTGCAACGGTAGGCGAACGAATAGCAGAAGCCGCAATTGCTCCAGTGATCTCTTCCGGTTCCGTGCTACGCTGGAGAGTATCCTCCAGGGCTATCCAGTTTTTTGTCGGACCTGCAGGATACACAGAGATTAATGTCTTTTTTGGAGATACTAGTGGATTTTCTTACCTCTCTGTGGTTTGAGGATGAATGTCGCAGCAAGTGTACCACCAGGACTAACGGTCCGGTCGACTGGGGAATTGTTATCCGAATCAGCAACGATGTTTTTGAATTTCCCATTATTGAACATACAAACGTCAACATGTTGAATGGCACAGACCTGTAAGGAAGATATGGTACATAGAAAATTTCCAGAAGAAGAATCAAGAATTGTTCTTTTTTATAGAGAAAATAACAAGCACGTGCATTCATACATGTTTACAGTCAGTAGTCATTTGTTTATCTTGGTTTGGGTTTGGGCCAACAGTGAGTAGGTTAGTTTTCTTTTTTTTGAAAGCAAAGGATTTAATTGGGCGATTAGGAAACGTACACATGGATGTGGATTTTCTTTTCAGCAATGTGTGGTCACAGTTACACAACAAAATATATTTTGTAATTACGAATGTATTTTCTGCTTACGTTTCTCTTTTTCAAGAGAGGTGAAAGTATACGGTATCTTTGTAGTGTTGTAGAACACTACAACAGGATGTTCTTAAGACCACCGAATTTTAAATACGATGTGTGCGGTATTAGGTTAAATTCGAGAATATAAAATCCAATTAGGGACAGAGCAGTACTTGAATTGACCTAACGAGTGTGGACTGCGATAGGACATTTAATGAGTTTGCCTCAAAGTTTGTGGATGATCGCAGGAGTTCGAGGACCCAAAGAACGAATAAAATCAAATTCAAGCCGAGGGGCAAGAATAGATTGTTAATATACCTGAGGTATAAGAGACACAAAATAAATTCAGTGAACCCAGAAATACCGTAGTGGCCAGATAAAAGTTTTTCTTCTTATTCACTTCAGGCAAAAGCTAGCTGCACTTTTTAGTTCCAAAAGCTGTTAAATGTTTCCGTTATCCTTGTGATTACTCACAAGCACGATGATTTGTCACATTTCCAGTTCAGATTTAACAAAGTACGGTCAATTTAAATTTTGTGGAGTATGAGTCGTCACTTAAGTAGGGAGGAAAAAAAGTGTAATTGATGAATTACATAAAGAAAATTTATCTTTAAGGGCTATTGCGGAAAAAGATGGATGTAGCCATGTAAGTGTACAAAACGTTTTGAAAAAAATTAGCTTGTTTGGAACGGCTGAGAGAAAAGTTGGAACCGGGATGAAAAATAAGAAAACTGACCAAAGAGAAAACCGTTTGCTGAAAAATTTGTACATTAAAGATAGGAAAAAAACATCAATATAACTAAGTCTTGAGTTTAAGGAGCAAACTCAGAAAGAAATAAGTGCAAGAACAGTACGGAGAATATTGGAGGATAGTGGCTTATCAGCCAGCAGGCCGAGGAAAAAACCGAGTTTAACCACTAAAATGAAGATTTCGAGGTTGAATTTTTCAAAAGCTCACCGGAATTGAACAGAAAATGATTGGAATAGGGTCATCTTCACTGACGAGACGAAATGTAATCTCAATCAGTCTGATGGAATTCAGTACATCCGTCGAAGATTCAGAGAATAACTAAGAAGTGAGTGTATTGTCAGTAGAAATAAATTTCCCGTTAGTTTCATGCTCTGGGGCTGCATTAGCTATTACGGAACTGGCGACTTAGCCTTTATTAACGGATCGATGAATGGAGACAGCTATATTAATATTATTAAAGAGCATCTCATTCATTCGATAGATCGGCTATTCTCAATAATAGTCGACCCTATTTTTCAGGATGACTCTGCGACATGTCATCGGGCTCGGAAGGTTAGTTTTATTATTCTGACAACTTTGAATATTTACTCGTAATCTATCAAAATCAAAAGTTTGGTATTGATATCTTTATTTTTTTAAATCAAAAGTTAAAAATAACCCAAGTCAGTCTCAGAATGCTTGTTTGGCCAGGAAACAGCCCTGACCTTAACCCAATTGAGAATTGCTGTGCAATTCTCAAACAGAAAATTACGCACCGAAATCCGAGAGGTAAGGCAGAGTTTAAATTTGCAATAATGGTAGACTGGGAAAAAGATATAACTCTAGATTATTGCCGAAAGTTGGTAATATCCATGCTTCGCAGAATTGAGGCCGTAATTAAGGTTAGAGGGGGGCATACTAAATATTAAATTGAGTTTAACATTTTATTGTTTATTTATATTTTTGTTTTTATACAAATATTTATTTTTCTTATTGTTTTTTAAAGTTAAAAATGAAAACATTCTCCATATAACCCAATTATTATTATTTATTAAATTTATTATTATTATTAGCAACTTTACTTCCTTATTACAAAAAACTATGAATTTGTTATCGAAATTTTTTTCAAAATCAGCCACCAAAATTTGACTCAAAATGTATATTAAATAATATACAAAAAGTAGTTTTTTTTTACTATTTCAAGGGAGGAATTTTTTATCTGGCTACTACGGTATACACCTTTATGCAAATTAGAGAAGACGTGGTTTATTCTAACTTAAACAAGAATGGAAAACTCAATTCTTGCTGTTGGAATGCTTGTATAAAGATTTATCCGCAGAGATCTGGCGCCTTGTGGATAAAGCAATAATACACTGACCTCGCAGTTGACAACCGTCGGGCTAATTTTATTCATGGCAAATTGATTGTGTCTTCATTAAAATATATTCAATGACAAATGATTCAACTAACATTGGTAACATTGGTAACATTGACTGGTTCAATCGATTTCTCTCAATACTAATCCCCGCAAATTTAGGTCTGTTCCTCTATATACATATCTCCTCATCGCACTAATTATGGTTACAAAGAACCAATGTCAAGAATGATGATTAAATGATGCGACACACAGTTTTGACTTTAATAACAGCAAAAGCACACTCCGTAAAGCCCTACTCCACTATGATCATTCTCGACCCCTAATCATCGCTCTCTTCTCTAGGTTTAGTATAGCTTAGTTTAGCTTATTAATGTTATAGAACTATTCAGTTTTAAGTACTCGAATGCTTGTGTTAAACTTAAATAAACAATTAAACTTTATTGATTATTCTTCCATTTAGGGTGTATTAATTTTGACACATATTCGAAATAATAACGATAGACATTCAAAAACACATATATACATCCGATCAGCATTGAAAGTTACGTCGATCTAGCCATGTCCGTCGGATTGTCTATACTCGTATGTCACCACGTTTCGGGGTTTACAATTTTTTGAGCTAGGGAGGCGAAATCTCGTATACAAGCTTTCTACAATCTAAATATAAACGTTCATTAAAAAAAAAATATTTTTTTCAATATTTTTATTATAAACCGAACAATATCGTCATAACAAAATACTTACTCCATATAATGTATGTATGAATTATAGAGAAAATCAATGTCTACATGTTCATGTATGTATATAGTGTCTCCATAATTCGTCCATACATTTTTCATATTTTTTTTTTTTTACGTCGGAAGGTGAGAATCTTTCAAAGACGAAACAGAGCCCACACTCAGTAAGAGAGTGAGATTTCAACAAACCAAACCCAACGCGCCTCCTACCCCTGGTCCTCGCGGCACTGCCGTCAAGCATTTCATCGCGAGGGGGGCTTCAGCCTTACATACTCGGCTCGTTCGTGTTGGCAGCCGTGTGCGCGACGTTTCGCTGTCGCTCCGGTCTTCGTTGTTCTTTCATGATGGTAGCCAAAGTTTCTCTTACTGCTTCCCAAGATTCTTGCGTGCTTGTCATCTGTCTGGTGGTGTTATCTGGTATTAAGTCCACACCCAGTCTTCACCCCAGCAAATTACGTTCTTCTTGACATTGTGCACAGTGGAACATGATGTGTTCTGCATCCCCGTCTACTTCCGTGCACGTTGGGCAATAAGGCTTGTCTTCGTGTCCAAATCTGTAGAGGTAGACTTTGAAACATCCATGACAAGTAAGCATTTGCGTGAGATAGAAGTTCAGCTCTCCATGCTTCCCATTGATCCAAGGGTCTATATTGGGGATCAATCTCTGCGTCCATCTGCCTTTGTCAGAAAAGTTCCATCTCTCTTTCCATTCTTCGAGGGTTGTTCTTGGCGGTACATTATCCTGTTGGCACTTTGGTCTTATCCTTTACTAGTTTTAGGTCTATGCTTACTAGCCAGCTGTGGTCCAACTCTTCAAGAAATTTGGTGACTACAGCGATCGCTATGTCATCGGCGAAGACAATTATTTTCGACGACCTCGGGATTCGAAGTCTGAGGACGTCATCGTACATCAGATTCCACAGTAGTGGACCTAGTACAGAGCCTTGGGGGACACCACTTGTGACGTTATACTGCCTCAGTCCGTCGTCGGAGCAATAGTACAGTATTCTATTTCCAAAATAGTTCGCCATTATTTTTTGCAGGTAGTCTCTTGGCGGTAAGTGCTCGTAGAATGTTACTCCAGTATACTGTGTTGAAGGCGTTATGATGGCGCTGTACTGTTTACTTCCGCCCTTCCACCGTCGATGGCATCAACCGCAGAGCGTGCCTTACGGAAGCCGTATTGGCGGTCTGCGAGGCCTCCCGCTTCAACGATCGCGCCTTCCAATCTGTCACTTATTATGCGGTCCAGTATTTTACCCATGGTGTCCAGCATGCATAGAGGCCTATACGATGGTGATTTATTACCTTCTGGTAAGAGGACAGGTCTTTCCTTCCTCCACTGATCGGGGAATACTCCTTTCCAAGTGTAAAAAATGAAGTGCGGTTCTTGCAATTTTAAAGTCGATAGACATGAACTAATAAATACGGTGTATTAATTGCAACGAATACTATCATGCAAGGTGCGTCAAATTAGAAAAAAGAGAGATTGAATATTTCGAGAGAAATGACCAAGATTACAAATGTGGTAGTTGCGTCTCACAGAGAAGAAAATCAATTTTGATTGATGTTCCCATAAATCCACCTGCTGACATCGTCTCTTCCAAAAGTACCTCTTCTTCGCGTACTCCAACTACTTCTGGTTCTGGTTTTGGCAACGGTAATGTTATTGCAAGCACACCAACGGCTATTAAAAGTCCAACTGCTCCAATCTCTTCGCTTGCTTCCAATGACGTCAACAATACGGGTGAGCAAACAATAACAAGGCAAATGTTGTATGCTATGATTATTAAACTGACTCAAGTTAATACTGAGACACTCACTAAAATCAGCTGCCTTAAAGAAACAAATGCTTCTCTTAATAAAAAAGTTAGATTTGTTGGAGTTAAAGTTGAATGCACTCGAGCAGAGAGAGAAATAATGTTGCGTTGACATTGTTGGTATACCCGATGTAAGCGATGGTAATGTTGAAGAGAGAGTCAAAACACTTTTTACTGCTCTCAATGGGGAGGAAATCGATGCGAACGAACTTGAATCTTGTTACGCCAAGAGTACTAGAGTGAATACTATAAACAAAAACAAAAATACGCCTTCTAACATCGTGTGTGTAAAATTCTCATCTTTCTTACGTAAAAAAACTTTGATGAAAAAGATGCATCAGAGTAGACACATTTCTTCGGCCAATGTTTTTAGCGCTCTAAACAATGTTGACAGCAATCGTAACGGCAGCAACAGCAACATCAACAGAAGCAGCAACAGCAAGATCTACATTAATGATTGTCTCACTGCATACACAAGATCTTTACTGAAAAGGGCGAATGACCTCAAACATGATAACAAATGCAAATTTGTTTGGGTTAGGAATTCAACTATACTCATAAAGAAAACAGAAAGCGGGAAAGTAATTAAAATTAGCAGTTTTGAGGATTTTTCCAAACTTGATATTATATAATTTTTTATGTTTCAATTCACATGATAATACTAGTGGTAATAACAGCTTTTCCTCTTCAATTTCCAATACCTTTAATTGCTTTTGTATAGATCATCCAAGCAATGAGCAGTTTTCAGGTTTTTCAGTCATTCACCAAAATATTCTAACTAACTTTGATTCTTTTCCCACTCATCTTGCATCTTTGGATTATTTACCTGATCTTATATTTCTTTCCGAAATTTGGATTTTCGAAGAAGAGATTTCCGACTATGAAATACCAAATTATATTTTTGCAGCTAATTGTAACGACTCTTATGCAGGCGGTGGTGTCGCAGTATTCTACAGAAGTGATTTAATAGGATGTGAAATTAAAAACTCGAAAATGGAAAGTGCCGATATTATTGATGTTTCTTGTGAAATCTTTGGTGTTCGCTATTGTTTTGTATGTATCTACAGACTTTATAAGTGTACCGTAAGGGCCTTTTTGAATGAGTTTTCAGGATACTTGGAACTTAAATTTTGTAGGAACATGATTTTGTTGGGTGATTTAAATATTAATATTTTGTCTGATTCGGCCGATGTTGATAATTTCTTATCGATTGTGGCTTCGTTTGGTTATGATTCTCTTTTGAACCAATCTACTAGATCAGAGTCTTGTTTGGACCATATTTTCATAAGGCTTCATAGAAACAATAATGTCAATTATAAAGTGGTGGCCTATGATTTGAGAATAACGAACCATAGATTAACTAGTATTGATTGCAAGGTACCTAGAATTAAACAATCCTTGAATAAGAAATTCAATAAAATTTACTTTGCCGCTCTGAAATCAAGTCTGAATTTTGAGCTTTGGGATGATGTCTTTGATTCACAGAGAGTGCTTTACTTAAATTAACTGGAGAAATACATAATAGTGTAAATGCATCTAAGATCTCTGCTGCCCTATTCATAGATATTACCAAAGCTTTCGATATGGTGGACCACACTTTAGTGTTAGATAAGCTTTATCACGCGGGTTTTAGAGGTTTTATCCATGAGTGGTTTGCTTCATATTTAAAAAACCAAATGCAAATGGTAAAGATAAAAAACTGCCTCAGTTCACGAAAGTCTATTAACATGGGTGTTCCACAGGGTTCTGTTATGGGTCCCATCTTATTTTTAATTTATGTAAATTCTTTATTTATTCAACCTTTTAAAGATAAAATAACTGATTTTGCTGACGATACTGCTCTTTCGTATTCTAATACCAATGATTTTAATCTTTTTTTGGATGTTAATAATGATTTAGATATCCTAAGAAAGTGGTTCAAGCAGCATAGACTCATAATCAGCACGAAAACCAAATTTATGTTCTTTAATATCAAGGGTACAATCTGTGATGATTTCCCTTTATATTTTCATTCGCCGAGTTGCACACGATTTTGTTTAGTTGGTTGCTAGCACAATTTTGTTACCTTTAAAGACAATCAAAGCTGCAGTGACGATTGCTTCGAAATTGAACGTGTCCTCAATTTTAAATATTATATTGGATTATAAGATCAGTTGGAAGGAGCATACTTCTTATCTGAAGCTGTATCTAAATAGAGTAGTTAAACAGCTCTATCATACCAGACTCTACTGTAGTTTACCCATCTTAAAATTTGTTTACAATGGTTTGTTAAAATCCAAACTGCGGTATGGATTATCTTGCTGGGGTGGTTCGTACTTTATTAATATAAAACCTTTATTAATAAAACAAAAACATGCAGTTAGAATTATGTGTAAAGTAAATCGTTGCACTCCTAGTTTTGAGTTATTCATGTTCCTTGAAACTCTACCATTAAGGCACTTATATTGTTACATTAGATGAAAACTACAATTTACGTGTCAATACCAGGAATTTTGTCACATTACCTATTGTGAATATAACGCACTTTTCACGGTTTTACTCTGTCACTGCGCCTCGACTGTTTAATTTACTACCTGAAAACCTTAGATACGAAAGAGTGAAAACAGTTTTCTCGTTTAATATCAAAAAGTGGCTTTTATCTCTTAATTATTCTGCAATTGAAGAATTTCTGTTCCTATGATATTGTAACATAATGTAGCATAATAACTACGCCCAAAAGTAAGCAACACAAAATTACATTCCGAAGTGTCTTTTCGGAACACATTCGAGGTTCGTGTCCACGGAAGAGAAGGAATATGTCAAAGACGACGTCGCGGAATTAAGAGAGAATTATAACCACAAGAGATTATTGGCTGCAGCTGTCATCTTGGAATTATTACATCAGAATTTTTTCGTTCCAATGGTCGAAGAATTTGCTAGAAGTTTCTGGTTATCAGAAATGCGACTATATAAGACAGATGGCGATCGAGGCAGGGGCAGTTGGTTTTCGAACCGCATGAAGAGATTGAAAAAGTGATAATAGGCGAAGTTGTAATTTTATGATAAATTGAAAGTTAAGAGGTAACAAGTAATTAGTTTGGATTTGTGAATTAAGTAATTGAAATGAGATAAAGTGATTTGGGAAGAAAGAGACCTTGTGAGGAAAGAATTTGCGATGAATAGTATAGTGTGAACTTGAATTGTTCTATAGACTAGAAAATAAAGAAATAATCTCACAGAATAACGTTTTTTATAAAACTTATTCTGTGAATAACTATTTCCGTGGTGTGAAATTGCAAAAAAAAAAAAAAATCGTTTCTGTGTTGAGTTAATTAGTTGCGCAAAATGGGTCGCAAATTGGGAAAACTAACTATAATTCAACTAAAGGCATAACTCAGTAAGCGGAATCTCGACACAACTGGGGGAAAAGATGCCCTGACGTAGAGTTTGACGTGGAAGAGGAACCAGCAAGTACAGTAACCGACCCGGGTATAACAAGTCTGCTCCTGCAACTTAAGTCAGTCATGGACGAATAAAGGAAAGCAATAGAAGACCAAAAGAAGTCTCTGGAACTTAAGCTCGATGACCAAAAGAAAGCAATAGACGACCAAAATATCTCTCTAGAACTTAAGCTTGAGGAACAAAAGAATTTTCCAGAACTTAAGCTGGACGAACAAAAGAATTCTCTAGATGCTCTGGAAAGCAAACTTGATGAGCAAAACAAGAACTTGGAATCCAAATTCGAAGCGATCGAAGAGAAAATCGAGAAGGTCGAGATGCAATTCGAAAAAGTCGAAACTAGATTCGTTGAAAACTTTGAGAAACAAGAAACTCAGTTCGGGAAGATAGAGACTCAGTTTGAAAAAGTGGATACGCAATTCGAGAGAGTAGGAAAGCAAGTAAAGCAAGTCGAAAATCTTGCTAAGGAACTCAGCAACGTGAAGAGACAGAAAGCACGGGAATATTCCACTGACGGTCTGAGAACAAAGGAGATGCAGCCTCCTATCTTCGATGGTCAAACATCATGGCCAATTTATAAGAGGCAATTCGAAGCGGCCGCAATGACCAATAGCTGGGACGATGAAGAGAAGTCTATTGCACTCACGCTTGCACTGAGGGGTCCAGCTGCGGAGCTCTTGCAGACCATCCTGGAAGATAAACAGCAGAACTACGACTCTCTGGTTCAGGCTATCGAGATGCGGTTTGGGGATGAACACATGCAGCAGGTGTACAGGGTTCAGCTGCGTAGTCGAGTCCAGAAAAGGGGGGACACGCTCCAACAGTTGCAAGCGGATATAGAACGACTAGCCCATCTTTCATACCCTAAAGCCGGTGAGGAGCTTATCAACGAAATGGCGGTGGAAGCTTTTATTCAGGCCATAGAGGACAGACAACTGCAAATGGCTGTAAGGATGGCTGAAAAGCGAACACTCCCCGAGGCATTGGCATTCGCTTTGTCAATGAAGGCTGCGGACCAAGCATACCAGGGGATACATCGTGTCAGGGAAATGTCCGTCGTGGAATGCTCATGCCAGAGAACAGCCGTCATACAAAGCTCGCGGAAGTCAAAACCGTTGCTGGAATTGCAACCAAACCGGACACCTACAACGGCAGAGCAGAAGTTCACATAGACGAGGAAATTGTCCACATTGCGGAAGTAGGAGAAGCAGAGAGGAAGCATCCTGTCGGTCAGACTTTCCAAAACCAGCAGTCGGGAAATGCGTAAGGACCAACTTCGCGGGGCAGAAGTTGGTTACTGGAATCGAGGCCCCCAGGACCACCATTCAAGTTTCGCAAACCAAACGGGGTAACAAGAGCCTGACAATGGAGGCACTAATCAACAAGAAGAAGTGCGTAGCCTCTTGTAAGAAGAGATATCGTCAGAAGCTCATGGCTGCACAACACCAACACTTACTGCCTGAAGACTGCAACAGGGGAAATGGCGAAGGTGTTTGGAGAAGTTCGTCTCACGATTACTCTGGCGGGACTGACGTTCTCCCATGCGTTTCTGGTGGCAGATATATACGATGAGTGCATCATCGGAATAGACTTCATGAAAGCAAATGAAGTAATCTTGGACATCGGGATGCAAGTACTGAGGTATCGAAATGCGGAGATTCCGATGGTGTACGGAACCGAGAATACCGTAACTCTCACGACAGTCATCAGCAAAGACGAAGTTTTGCCGCCGTCTTCAGAGACAATCATTTGGACGAAGCTGGAAGGTGATCTTGGGAGCCACCGATTCTACATAGTAGAACCAGACCCAGAGAAGCATTCTCAAGACTACGTCGTGGGAAAGACGTTAGTCGAACCAAAGAACACCATGGTTCCAGTGAGAGTTTTGAACGCGAGACCACACACTGTCAAACTAAGGTAAGGGGAAGTGACTGGAAAATGCACGCCGATTACCGCCGTCGCAACAATATCTGAACGTGATGCTCCAAAACCTCTCCCATCACCTTGGACAGCGGAAACGAGAGAGACGAATCAGGAGCAGCGAACTATGGCAGAGAATCTAATCAATGAGTACGCTGATGTATTTGCCTCACAGGACGGAGAATACGGCCGAGCACACCTCGTACAACATCGAATAGACACTGGTGATACTAGACCAATTCGTCACCCTGCTAGGCGCCTTCCATTGGCAAAGCAGATAGAAGTTCAAGAGATGGTGTCGGCAATGGAGAAAGAAGGTCTGATTGAAAGTTCCAAAAGTCCGTGGGCATCACCGGTTGTACTGGTTAAGAAGAAAGATGGCAGCACGCGGTTCTGCGTGGACTATCTATCGGCAGCTCAATTACATCACCAAGAAAGACAGCTATCCTCTGCCACAGATTGACGACACGCTGGACACACTCTCAGGAGCCCAATGGTTTTCCACCCTCGACTTGAAGAGTGGCTACTGGCAGGTACAGATCCATCCAGAAGACCGGGAGAAAACCGCCTTCACCGCAGGAAATGGGCTATGGCAGTTCACGGTAATGCCATTCGGACTGTGCAATGCTTCGGCGACTTTCGAGCGATTGATGGAATGTGTCCTGCAAGGGTTAACATGGAAAACCTGTTTGGTGTACTTGGATGATGTCATCGTCGTAGGAAAAACGTTTGCGCAACACCGAGACAATCTAAGGGATGTGTTTCAAAGGCTTCGAAGTGCCCACCTGAAGCTCAACCCCAAGAAGTGCGCCCTGTTTAGAGCGGAAGTCAAGTACTTGGGGCACATAATTTCAGCAAAAGGAGTGAGAACCGATCCAGAGAAGGTCGAAGCGGTGAAAAACTGGCCAGTCCCCAAAGATAAACATCAACTACGGAGCTTCCTGGGCCTAGCCACCTACTACAGATGGTTCGTGAAGGATTTTGCCGGGATCGCAAAGAGCCTGCACCAGTTGACGGAAAACGGAAAACAATTCAAATGGTCAATTGAGTGCGAGAAGAGCTTCAAGGCACTTAAACAACGGCTATGCGATGCCCCGATACTAGCTTACCCCACTCCCGGGGAAACGTTCAATGTGGATGCAGATGCTAGTAATGTCGGGGTAGAAGCCGTACACTCCCAGGTGCATGATGGCCAAGAGAAGGTGGTTGCGTACTTCAGCAAGGTGCTCTCTAAGCCAGAAAGGAACTAATGCGTGACAAGGCGATAACTTCTAGCTTTGATCTTGGCTACGAAGCATTTTCACAAATACCTCTATTGGAGGAGGTTCGTTCTTCGCACAGACCATAAAATGGCTATTACAGTTCAAGAGTCCTGAGGGTCAGGTCGCAAGATGGATCGAAAGGCTGGAAATATACGGCTACGAAATACAGCTTCGTAAAGTAAAACTCCACTCTAATGCGGATGCGCTGTCCCGGAGACCATGCAGAACGGATTGTAAACATTGTGCGCGTCAGGAAGAACGGGAGCTGCTTCCATCCAAAGACTGAGAGCCGAACCTATCGCCCGCTGGAGCGTAGATGAGATCCGGAACGCTCAGAAGGAATCGAGCCGATTCTGGCCTGGAAGGAGAACATGGAGAAACCGGATCATCAGAACATCTCTCACAGAAGCCCGACCTTAAAAGCATATTTTGCGCAGTGGGACTCCCTCCATGTCCAAGAAGGTGTTCTGAGAAGAAAATGGGAATCCTCCGATGGAAAGTCAGAGGCTTGTCGTGCCGCGGACGAGGGTCAAGGAGGTGTTACAGGAAATGCATGGCGGTGCGTCCGGAGGCCACTTGGGAGTGAATAAGACGCTAGAAAAGGTACGGGAACGTTTTTGTTGGTTAAAAGAGAAGGAAGATGTCGAAGACTGGTGCAGAAAATGCGACGTGTGAGCAGCTAGCAAGGGTCCGAGAATCAAAACTCGAGGTAAGATGCACCAATACAACGTGGGAGCACCTTTCGAACGAATCGCCATTGACATCGCAGGGCCCTTTCCGGAAACCGACAATGGTTTCCGATCCCTAACCAGGAAGCCAGAATCGTGGCGGAACAGATTGTCTACAATTGGGTGAGCAGATTCGGTGTGCCCTTAGAATTGCATTCTGACCAAGGGCGGAACTTCGAGTCAAGAATCTTCCAAGAGATGTGTCAACTACTCGGAATCAAACAGATACGGACAACCCCGCTTCATCCACAGTCGGACGGTATGGTGGAGCGTTTCAATAGGACTTTGGACAAACATCTCTCGAAGGTCGTAAGTGACTACCAACGGGATTGGGATCGGCAGACTCCCTTGTTTTTGATGGCCTATAGAAGTGCCATGCATAGCACTACTCGACATACGCCGTTCGAAATCTTGTTTGGTGGAATAGCTCGGTTACCCAGTGAGGTGAAATTTGGATCTCCTACCAATGAGCCCAGAAATGAAGAAGAGTACGTGGCGGACCTTAGGGAAAGGCTTAGGGACATACACTAGAGGATCAGAAGCCAGATTAAGATAACGAGCGACCGCATGAAGACCAGGTATGATGCCAAGGCAACAACGTCAGGATTCCAGGAAGGTGATCTAGTGTGGCTGTATAATCCCCATCGCCAGAAGGGGAAATCACCTAAGTTGCAGCAGAACTGGGAGGGTCCCTACGGAATAATAACCCGCATCAACGATGTTGTCTACCGCATCCAGCGAGGACCAAGGGCCAAAATGAAAGTGGTTCATGTGGACCGACTGAGTCGATACAATGGCCGAAGTGAGTACGCACTTGTTCGGGACGAACAAGTCTAAGAGGGGGGCAGTGTAACATAAAGTAGCATAATAACTACGCCCAAAAGTAAGCGACACAAAATTACATTCCGAAGTGTCTTTTCCGAACATATTCGAGGTTCGTGTCCACGGAATAGAAGGAATATGTCTTAGACGACGTCGCGGAATTAAGAGAGAATTATAACCACAAGAGATTATTGGCTGCAGCTGTTATCGTGGAATTATTGCATCAGAATTTTCTCGTTCCAGTGGTCGAAGAATTTGCTAGAAGTTTCTGGCTATCAGAAATGCGACTATATAAGACAGATGGCGATCGAGGCAGGGGCAGTTGGTTTTCGAACCGCATGAAGAGATTGGAAAAGTGATAATAGGCGAAGTTGTAATTTTGTGATAAATCGAAAGTTAAGAGTTAACAAGAAGAAGTAATTAGTTTGGATTTGTGAATTAAGTAATTGAAATGAGATAAAGTGATTTGAGAAGAAAGAGACCTTGTAAGAAAAGAATTTACGGATAATAGTGTAGTGTGAACTTGAATTGTTCTATAGACTAGAAAATAAATAAATAATCTAACAGAATAACGTTTTATCTACTCGAGCCGTAGCTCGCATATTACAATATAATTTAATTTGATTTTGTTTGGATCTTCTGCTTCATTTTTGCTTTCTATCTTTCATTTATCTTTCGTTTATATATTAACTTTGTTTCAAGAATATGTACATATATATCATGTAGTAACCTACCTAAATTTAATTTTTTTTTTAATTCTCCCCATCAGCTGTTTTAATAATACTTTAATTATTACCTGATACATTCGCCTTTTGTCACCTGACAACTGAGTGTATGTTATACTATTTCACGCAAAAACTGTAAAAGCTTTTAAAACTAATGTATTTTTATCCCAATATTTGTTAGATTTGTAGCTCTATGTTTTGCTTTGAAATAAAGTTTTAATTTAATAATAATTTAATAATGTGTGGGCGCCATTTAATTGTGTGCGCCAATTAATTGTTCCTTTTAATATAATGTTTAGGATTCCATCAACACCAGGTAATGTTTGATTCTTGATGTTTTTACAAACATGTAGGACTTCTGCTGCTGTCACGAGAGGTATTGGTAACGCCCCCGTCGTGGTTCTCCTCTCCGTTTGTTCATCTATTCCATGTTATTGTAGAAAAACCACAGAGACCACGTTTTCGAGAAACACTGAGGACGTGGGCGAGGGTTTTCTGCCACCCTTCAACTTTATCATAACCACTTGGTAGGCTTTTCCCCACGGCTTCGTTGCACAGTTCTTCAAAGCTTCTCTTTTTACTGTTTTTAATTGCAGCTTTTAAGTTTCTTCGGGCAATTATAAATCTTTCGTGGAGTTCTCCATGGCTGCTGTATTCCCTGGAACGCTGGTACAATCGGCGCGCCCTGTGGCAATCTGTGCGCAGTCTGGCAACCTCATCATTAAACCAGTATACTGGGAGTCGAGAGCTGCTTCGCTTTATCAGCCGCAGGTCGGTAGAGGGATATGTTCTCCGTCAACAGCTGGAGTACTCCGACGTCAAGGGTGTGAGGATTCCACCCAATATTCTGTATCTGTCTCCTCTGCTCTCCTCTATTTTCTGTATAAGTGGGTCGTAGATGAAACTTAATTGCCTGGTGATCGTTGTGCTTGTATTTTTTGCTTACTCTCTACGCAGCATCCCTTGCCAAACACGTACTCACAAAGGTGATGTCCACTATTGACCCTCTTCCGTTTTTGCTGAAGGTCAGCTCGTTTCCTGAATTTAAGAGAACTAAGTCCAACGGTGCAAACGCCTCCAGGAGAGTTCTTCCTCTGGTGTTTGAGGTACATGAGCTCCAGTCAACCGCCTACGCGTTGAAGTCACCTGCAATGACGACGCGACTTCTTCCTCTTGCAGTGGTTACGATGTTATCGAATATTGTTATGCTGGAATGGGCGTAGCAACAAAAAAAGGAAGTAAGTGTCACTAACTTTGGCACCCACGAAGCCTGCCTGGTGCATCACTATCTTCTCTTCGGAGGCTCGTTGGCCGCGTATCAATATCGCTTGCCTGAAGTGTCCGCCGTCCATATTCTCTCATTCAGCTGCTTGTAGGGCTCGCTGAGTATAGCGATATCCGCATCGTACTCTCAATGGTTAAGGTTTAGTAGGATAACCGTCATGTTCGCTTCTGGGAAGCGTTCAGCTTTCCATACAAAACATGTTCTGTTTTCTCAAAGCTATTTACGGTAATGGTGAAGTTGAATTGTTTTAACTTCGGTTACAAATGGTGATAGCAACGAATAGAGAGATTGTGTTTAAAAATCCCCACTTGTTTTTTTTTTAAAAAAAAAACCCATTTCTTGCTTATAATGACTAGACTATAGGAGCAAGTGGAAAGAAACTGACAAAAAAGAAAAAGGGGAACATAGACTGAAAAAAAGGTATAAAAACGACCTTTTGTAACGAATTTCAAGGATCAACTGAAACTTAGAATAATTTAAATTTACCGAATGAGAAGGATATTGTAATATGCGAGCTACGGCTCGAGTAGATAAAACGACATTCTGTGAAATTTATTTCTTTATTTTCTAGTCTATAGAACAATTCAAGTTCACACTATACTATTCTTCGCAAATTCTTTTTCTTACAAGGTCGCCCTACTTTATCTCCTTTCAATTACTTAATTCACAAATCCAAACTAATTACTTTTTCTTGTTCACTCTCAACTTTCAATTTATCACAAAATTACAACTTCGCCCAATATCACTTTTCCAATCTCTTCGCCACGGTTCTAATCCAACTGCCCCCTTTCGATTGCCATCTGTCCTTATATAGCAGAAGTTTCTGATAGCCAGAAACTTCTAGCAAATTCTTCGACCACTGGAACAAGAAAAATTCTGATGTAATAGTTCCAAGATGTCAATCATTTCTTGCAGTTATAATTCTTTCTTATCCGTGATATTATCCGTCTCTTTCGTAGACATGAACTGTGGAGACTTAACCGCAGACACGAACCTCGAATGAAAAGACACTTTGGAATGGGCTGGAGGATTGTAGTTATTATTCTACATCATTGTAGCATAATTTTAGGAGATGTTACAATATAGTAAATGAAGAGAGAGAACATTAATGATATATACATATGTAAAAAAGGACAAATAGATATATTAATTCTCAACATCCTCCGGCGGGGCGAGAGGCGACAGTTCCAGTGGATATAATAACTGCACTGGCCTTCTGAATATTTTCCCATTACCGCAGCGGATCTCACAGGAATGGGTCTTTCCATCTCTTCCAACGAAAGCTTTGTCAATAATTGCCAACTTCCAGTGAATCCGAGGGGCTGCCTGGTCGAACAACAAAACCACGTCACCTGGTTTTAACGCAACGGACGTCTTTGAATGGTTCATGTGAAATAATCGCAACATCTGCAAATATTCAGCCCGCCATCGTTTCCATAGCTGATATGTGTACTTTACTCGATGTTTCCAAAGCTGTTGAATGTCACTGTCGGTTTCTGTAGCAACACATGCTCTAGGGGTAGAAGAGCAGGATACTATTAAAAATTTCGCTGGTGAAATCGGTGTCAAGTCCAGCGGATCGCTTGAGACGTAAGTGAGTGGTCGGTCATTGGCGACAGCTTCGGCTTCGGTGAAAATGGTTCTCAGTTGGTCGAAATTCAATTTAGCTTTTCCTATAACTGCCTTAAGCGTGTTCTTTATTATTCGAATTAACCTCTCCCAAAAGCCACCCCACCATGGTGCTCGTTCAACGATGAAGTTCCACTTTTTTCTCTTCTTGGATAGGAATCCTTGCAAAACGTCTTCATCTAATAGGGATTCGACTTCATTTAACTCCAACGAAGCTCGGCGAAGAGTTTTCGCGTTGTCCGAAAATATAGCTGACGGCACACATCTCCGTGCGATGAAACGTCGTATAGCCAATAAGCAACTTTCCGTGGTCAAACTGGTTACCAATTCTAAATGAATAGCTCGTACTGCAGCACACGTGAAGATCATTATGTACGCCTTGTGCATACTGTTGGATGCGACTCCCGCGTATAATAGTGGCCCGTCGAAATCAACACCAACATTGTCGAAGGGCCTGGTAAGTTTGATTCTTTCTATAGGCAAAGGTGCAAATGGTTGAGAAGCAGGTTTGCCCCATAGTCTTTTGCAAACGCCACATTTCTTGATTCGCTTCTTGATCAGTTGACGTCCTCTAATTACCCAAAACTGCTCTCTTAGGCAGGCCAACATGATGTTAACACCCCCATGTAAGGTTCTTAAGTGATAGTCGTCAACAAGTAAGATGGTAAGATATGAGTCTGATGGCAATATCTTCGGATGCTTTACTTCCATGACGTCATCCAAAAGCTGCAGACGGCCTCCCAATATTAAAATGTTTTGGTCATCCAAAAATAGCGATAGCTGGACAATTCTCGATTTGCTAGGTACAGCTTGTCCTTTCTGTAAATATCTGATTTCATTAGTAAAAGCCTTCATTTGTACGTACCTGACCCAATAGAGTTCGGCATCATCAAGTTCTTCAGCGGATAACTGAATTGAATTCGCCCTCTGCTTTTGCTTTTGCTTGCAAACTCTGATGAATCGCTGGACCCAACTCGTTACTCTCAATAATCTTTGCCATGAACTGTAGTTTTTAAAGTTCAATACAGGATCTGTACATACAGGAACATCAGCCTCAGTTTCAAGCAATAAAGCTGTCTGCAAGTTGAAGCATGGATCTGGAATATAATCGTAGCTCCATTGCTCGTCATCGCGCTTTTTGTTTAACCAACCAGGAACTTGAAGCCAAAGCGTTAACTTTTGAAGTTTGACTCCTGATACACCTCTGGTTAGTAAATCAGCAGGATTCTCCTTTCCGCTGCAGTGATTCCATTCCGTTATCTTTGTGAGGTTTCGTATCTCCATCACTCGGCTCTGGACGTAAGGTTTCCAACGCTGTGCTTCTCCATAAATCCAATTCAAGGCTATTTTGGAATCGGACCACAGAAAATATTTCTGCACGTTTATTTTCAGCGTCTGCTTCAAATACGCGCATAACCTGGCAGCTATCAAGGTTGCTGTAAGCTCTAATTTCGGAAGTGTTAATTCTCCTTTTTTATTCTTCTTCAATGGAGCGACTCTGCTCTTGGCACACAGGAAGGAAACGTTGATGTCAGCTCGTGAGTTTACACTTTTCACATATGCCACAGCGCCATAAGCTTTTAAGCTTGCGTCCGAAAAAATGTGTACGAAGACGATACTTGAATCCGACATAGGCAAAGCTGACCTTGGAATAACCATATCCGTGAGCTGAAGAAGATTCCTGATGGACTCCTCCCATTCCTCTAACAAAGCACAGGCAAGGTCTCATCCCAAGTTAATCTCAATTTCCATATTGACTGGAACAAGATTTTCAATTCTATGACGGTTGGCGATATAATGCCCAGCGGATCATAAACCCATGTTATAGCTTGAATCACATTCCTTTTATTACCACTGAAAGAGCTGGATTGCAGGAGATTTTGGAAAGACTGTAAAGGGACTTGTAATTCGTTACTGAAGACATACCATGTAAGACCCAAGACTTTTTGACTGACTGGAAAACTTTTAGTTTGAACTGTTTCACGTACCTTTTTGCTGTTCGAGTGCCACTTCCTTAAAGACATAGATGCTCGCGCCATAATTTCCGAAGATTCTTTATAAATTGTTTGTCCTTCATCCTCTGTGTTCACGCTGAGAACAAGGTCATCTACATAAAACGCCCTTTCTAAGGCCTTGCAGGTATCAGGATACCTCCCTTCTTCTTGTCGCAGATGATACTTTATTGTCGCTGACAGCAAAATTGGACTGCAATTCACCCCAAACGTGACACGTGTCATTCGATAATCTCGATACTGACGATCTTTTAAAGATGTGAACCAAATAAAACGATGAGAATCTCTGTCTTCTTCGTCGAGCATAATTTGCAAGAAAGCCTTTTCTATGTCTGCCACAATAGCAAACGGTCCCATTCTGAAGTTGAGTAAAATTTCCTGAACATCAGCAAGCAAATTCGTTCCAGTCAACAAGAAACTATTGAGTGATGGGTGTTCCTCCGTATGAAAAAACGCGTCGAATACTATGCGCAGCCTAGTCGTTTCACTGTCTTCTTTAAATACTGGGTGATGCGGAAGGTAGAAGACCCTCTTTGATGTCTCCTCATTAACCAGTTCTGCTATTCCGTCTTTGAGCAGCTTTTGTACAGCAGTATCATATTCCACAAGCTTATCTGGATCTCTTGAAAGACGTCGCACTAAGGAGTCAACACGAGCACGCATCTGATGCCTGTTGTTAAATAGTCTCGAACTATCGTCTTTCCATGGAAAGGATGCCTTGTAACGATCCCCTGACCATTGAATGCATGCTGACTTAGCTTCTCCGTCCAAAAGGTTTTCTCTGCTTCTTCTCCACGGATACCTATCGATTCTAACGCCCACATGGTCGAAAAATCAACCATACACATATCCGCTACTGTCAGCACATTTGACACAAAAGACGTAGAGTCATCGTTGCTCCCTGTAGCACTCGAGTCTTTGTGATGTCCCTGAAGTGTCCATCCGAAAAGTGTTTCCACCGCTCTCAACCGTTTGCTGATCTTTTTTTGTTTGCCTGTGACTATATCCCAATAAAAATCAGAGCCAATTAACATACTTAGCCCATCTTCCATTCTTATGTCGACATGATGGTTCTTATCAGCCAGTCTGAAATTTGAGAAACAAGTACATCGTTCATCTGGAGCTTTAAGAACGTCGATACAGATTTTGGGTACAACCAGTTTTGCTGTTCTGTTATCATATTGACTTTTTAACAGAATCCTCACCTTTTTGAGTATTTTTTGTGGAGATTTTTCTACCGTGCCAAAGGGGATTACTGTTATTTTAACCTTTCCAATTTCGATGAGTCCGAGTTTGTTCGCAATATTTTCACATATGTAAGTGTTTTGGCTACCGCCGTCGATCACCACTCGCAGTAACAAATTATCTCTCTCCTTTTGTCCAACTCCAATACAGCGTGCAGTTTTGAGAAAAACGTTTGAGAATGCACTGTTGGAATTACACAAATTCAAGGCGACGTTGTTCTCTTCCTCTTTTTCCCCCTTTCTCACTACCACAGTCCCAGTAGAAGATTTCTTGTACATTGGATCGCACATTGAAGTTAGGTGGTTTCCCTTACACTTATCACATTTTACCCATTTCGCGCTCCTACATTTTTTGGATGAGTGTCCCTTTTTTGCACATCTGAAACATCTTCCAGCCTTTATTAATACATCTCTTTTTTGTGCGATGGATAGATTGGAATTGCAATCCTTTGAGTGGTGAAGGGAGGAATGGCAAAATATACATTTATCCTTCTCGTTCAAAGTAACTAAATTTGCCGCTGTTGTATTTGTTGTTTTCGCATCGCTTTGCATGGGGTTTATTTTACTTCGTTCCAATGCTTCTATCTCCCTCTCGAGAAATTCCATGAGTTGTTTCATCTGTCCTTTGGTTGAAGTTGTTTTTTTAATTTAATTTTAATTTTGGTGGGGGCGAAAGCCCCCATTTATTTCGCTTATTACAAGCTACAACTAACTTAAGGCTAAAACTTAAACCTAAAACTTAAAACTAAAACTTAAAACTAAAACTTAAAACTAAGACTTAAAGTTAAGGAGAATGGTGAAGGAGTTCGGTTTTGAGGCAGGGGGTGCTGAGGTTAAAATCAAACTGGGTGAGGTTTGAGTTCACTTTTCGCAGCATACGGGAAATTGGTTCATTAGATCCATATGAAGTGCGGTGGGACGGTAAATAGAAAAGACGAAGGCATCGTAAATTTCGTGGATTGGTATTGAAAAAAATTGAATTATAAAGAGATGCGCAATCGACAGAGCTTTCAGGCTCGAAAAAAAAAGTCGATGAATGAAAAGAATGTCTGCAACATCTCTGCGTTTCTCTAGAGTACTCAGGTTGATGAGGTTGAGGCGGTCTTGATAGGGAGGCAAGATAAATGGATCGTTCCAAGGAAGACCTCGAAGGGCAAATCGAAGAAATCGACGTTGAACATTCTCGATTCTGGTCACATGAACTTGCTGAAAGGGTGAAAACGCTTGACTGGCATATTCAAGGAAGGGGCGCACAAAGGTAATGTAGAGGGATCTGGTCACGTAAGGGTCGGAGAATTCTTTGGACCATCGCTTGACAAAGCCAAGTGATGAGTTAGCTTTACGAATTATCTCATCAATATGTGAACGAAAATTTAGTTCCCTATCGTACAATATTCCAAGATCACGGAGAGACTGAACGATGGATATAGGTTGACCATGAAGAAGGTAAAGGCGGGCGGAGGACACGTGGTGCTTACGTGATAAGGTAATGGATTGACATTTGGCGATATTGAGCTCTAAGCGATTTTGTAGGCACCAGTTCGAAAAACTATCAAGGTCTTGTTGAAGGAGGCAGTAGTCATGTGGTGAAGAGATGGCTTTGAAAAATTTGGTATCATCAGCGTACAGAGAGAGGGAAGAGTGTTTAATAACCCTCTCGACATCGTTTATGGTTAGAATAAAGAGAAGGGGACCTAGATGGCTGCCTTGCGGAACACCAGAGGTGGCCAAGAAGGGAGTCGATAAGATGGATCTGAAGCGAACTCTGTAAGAACGGTTTTCCAGGTAAGAAGATATCCATTTTAACAATATGGGTTCGAAACCGAGGGCAGACAATTTGAAGAGGATTAAGTTATGAGATATCTTATCAAAAGCCTTACTAAAATCAGTTGCAATAACGTCGACTTCTTTGCCATTCTCTAAGGCAGACAGGGCGAAGGAGTTGATGGTGCCGCTTCTGAGACAGAATTTTCCGTCTGGATTTCCTCTTTGACGTCGTTCTCTATGTATCCGTCTTTTTCTCTTGTGCGGTGATAGTCAACTCGAAGTTCATTTGGTAAACAGCGTAGCAGCCACATTACGTCATATTGGTTTGGTGGCATTTGTAAAACTGTGAGCTATCGTCTACATGTATTTATGCGATTGTACAAATGTCGAAGACTGATCAAGTCTGAACGTGAATGTACTGGACGAAGCGTAACTAACTGTTGAATGTGATTGTCTACTAACCTTTCTGTGTCGCCATACTGCTGCTGTAGCAACGCAACAGCCGCGTCGTAGCATGTTCCCGACGGTGTAAATCCTGCTACAGCCTTCTTTGCACTGCCGATTAAAGCCGCTTCCAAGTAATTAAATTTATCCGATGGAGTTAGATTTGGATTTTCGTGAACTGATGTACGATACTGCTCCCAGAATGGCAACCACTCTTTCATACTGCCGTCGAATTTTTTCAGTTGAAGCTTCGGTAAGAGTGATTGTTGCTTCTGTGTAGACAGACGTACATATGTGGTGTGTTCTTTTCCTTTAGTCGTTTCAGCCGACACTCTAGACGTGATAGGGTTGTAATTTTGACAATTTCCTGTTCGAATCCTTCAGGTTTAATGAGTTCTTTGTCTGCAATATCTTTATTTGTGACGCACAGACTTCCGTGCGCCGCCTTTAAGCGTTGTATAAATGTAGTGAGCTCTTCCTCGACTTCGCCGATGGTTTCATCATTGTCCAACTGCGAATCCGCGGACTTTAGATAGGTTAACGCAGCGTTCACTATTTTCGTTAGCTGACCCCGATATGCAGCCCGTGTAGCTACTTCCAAGATGACTTACTTTGTCGTTCTTTATAGATAACCGATAATTCCCGTGTTTCGGCACCAAATGTAAAATAATAATAACTGATTATAAAAAAAAGGCTGGCCGAAATTTAGTTTTACGCTTTATTGTAATTATAATTAAACTGACAAAAAAGAAAAAGGGGAACATAGACTGAAAATAAGGTATTGTAGCATAATAATAACTACGCTCCCTAAAAGTATGACGCAACAAATTCCGAAGTGACTTTTCATTCTGGCAGAATTTTGGTTCGAACTGTCCTTTCATTCGAGGTTCGTGTCTGGGATGAAGTCTCCACAGCTCATGTCAACGAAAGAGACGAATAATATCAGGGATAAAAGGGAATTATAACTGCAAGAATTATTACATCAGAATTTCTCTTGTTCCAGTGGTCGAAGAATTTGCTAGAAGTTTCTGGCTATCAGAAACTTCTGCTATATAAGGACAGATGGCGATTGAGAAAGCAGCAGTAGTTCTTAAACTGTGGCGAAGAGATTAGAAAAGTGATAATGGGCGAAGTTGTAATTTTGTGATAAATTGAAAGTTGAGATTTAACAAGAAGAAGTAATTAGTTTGGATTTGTGTTAAGTAATTGAAAGGAGATAAAGTGATTTGAGAGGACAGAGACCTTGTAAGAAAAGGATTGCGAAGAATAGTATAGTGTGAACCTGAATTGCTCTATAGACTAGAAAATAAAGAATTTCACAGAATAATTGTTTTATATACTCGAGCCGTAGCTCGCATATTACATTGGCGTCAGAAGCGGGATAAAACTTATTCTGTGAATAACTATTTCCGTGGTGTGAAATTGAAAAAAAAAAAAAAAAAAAAACGATTTCCGTGTTGAGTTAATTAGTTGCGCAAAATGGGTCGCAAATTGGGAAAACTAACTATAATTCAACTAAAGGCAGAACTCAGTAAGCGGAATCTCGACACAACTGGGGGAAAAGATGCCCTGCTGATTCGTCTGGAAGAAGCAGTAACGCAGGAAGGTGAAAATCCGCACGACGTAGAGTTTGACGTGGAAGAGGAACCAGCAAGTACAGCAGCCGACCCGGGTATAACGAGTCTGCTCCTGCAACTTAAGTTAGTCATGGACGAACAAAAGAAAGCAATAGAAGACCAAAGGAATTCTATAGAAATTAAGCTGGACGAACAAAAGAATTCTCTAGAACTTAAGCTGGACGAACAAAAGAATTCTCTAGATGCTCTGGAAAGTAAACTTGATGAGCAAAACAAGAACTTGGAATCCAAATTCGAAGTGATCGAAGAGAAAATCGAGAAGGTCGAGACGCAACTCGAAAAAGTCGAAACTAGATTCGATGAAAATTTTGAGAAACATGAAACTCAGTTCGGGAAGAGAGGGACTCAGTTTGAAAAAGTGGATACGCAATTCGAGATAGTAGGAAAGCAAGTCGAAAATCTTGCTAAGGAGCTCAGCAACGTGAAGAGACAGAAAGCACGGGAATATTGCACTGACGGTCTGAGAAGAAAGGAGATGCAGCCTCCTATCTTCGATGGTCAAACATCATGGCCAATTTATAAAAGGCAATTCGAAGCGGCCGCAATGACCAATAGCTGGGACGATGAAGAGAAGTCCATTGCACTCACACTTGCACTGAGGGGCCCAGCTGCGGAGCTCTTGCAGACCATACCGGAAGATAAACAGCAGAATTACGACTCTCTGGTTCAGGCTATCGAGATGCGGTTTGGGGATGAACACATGCAGCAGGTGTACAGGGTTCAGCTGCGTAGTCGAGTCCAGAAAAGGGGGGAAACGCTCCAACAGTTGCAGGCGGATATAGAGCGACTAGCCCATCTTTCATACCCTAAAGCCGGTGAGGAGATTATCAACGAAATGGCGGTGGAAGCTTTTATTCAGGCCATAGAGGACAGACAACTGCAAATGGCTGTAAGGATGGCTAAAAAGCGAACACTCCCCGAGGCATTGGCATTCGCTTTGTCAATGAAGGCTGCGGACCAAGCATACCAGGGAATACACCGTGTCAGGGAAATGTCCGTCGTGGAATGCTCATACCAGAGAACAGCTATCATGGATGAAGACAGAGCTCGCGGAAGTCAAATCCGTTGCTGGAATTGCAACCAAACCGGACACCTACAACGGCAGTGCAGAAGTGCACCTAGACGAGGAAATTGCGGAAGTAGGAGAAGCAGAGAGGAAGCATCTGGCTCTCAGTCAGACTTACCAAAACCAGCAGTCGGGAAATGCGTAAGGACCAACTTCGCGGGGCAGAAGTTGGTTACTGGAATCGAGGCCCCCAGGACCACCATTCAAGTTTCGCAAACCAAACGGGGTAACAAGAGCCTGACAGTGGAGGCACTAATCAACAAGAAAAAGTGCGTAGCCACCATCGACACAGGTGCCACTGCCTCCATTGTAAGAAGAGATATCGTCAGAAGCTCCTGGCTGCACAACACCAACAGCTACTGCCAGAAGACTGCAACAGGGGAAATGGCGAAGGTGTTTGGAGAAGTTCGTCTCACGATTACTCTGGCGGGACTGACGTTCTCCCATGCGTTTCTGGTGGCAGATATATGCGACGAGTGCATCATCGGAATAGACTTCATGAAAGCAAATGAAGTAATCTTGGACATCGGGATGCAAGTACTGAGGTATCGAAATGTGGAGATTCCGATGGTGTACGGAAACGAGAATGCCGTAACTCTCAGGACAGTCATCAGCAAAGACGAAGTTTTGCCGCCGTCTTCAGAGACAATTGTTTGGACGAAGCTGGAAGGTGATCTTGGGAGCCACCGATTCTACATAGTAGAACCAGACCCAGAGAAGAAATCTCAAGACTACATCGTGGGAAAGACGTTAGTCGAACCAAAGAACACCATGGTTCCAGTGAGAGTTTTGAACGCAAGACCGCACACTGTCAAACTAAGGCGAGGGGAGGTGACTGGAAAATTCACGCCTATTACCGCCGTCGCAACAATATCTGAACGTGATGCTCCAAAACCTCTCCCATCACCTTGGACAGCGGAAACGAGAGAGACGATTCTCCAGTCCAGTGAGCTGAATCAGGAGCAGCGAACTATGGCAGAGAATCTTATCAATGAGTACGCTGATGTATTTGCCTCACAGGACGGAGAATACGGCCGAACACACCTAATACAGCATCGTAAAGGAAAACTCCACTCTAATGCGGATGCACTGTCCCGGAGACCATGCAGAACGGATTGTAAACATTGTGCGCGTCAGGAAGAACGGGAGCTGGTTTCCATCCAAAGAATGAGAGCCGAACCTATCGCCGGCTGGAGCGTAGATGAGATCCGGAACGCTCAGAAGGAAGACCCGGATATCGAGCCGATTCTGGCCTGGAAGGAGAACATGGAGAAACCGGATCATCAGGACATCTCTCACAGAAGCCCGACCTTAAAGGCATATTTTGCGCAGTGGGACTCCCTCCATGTCCAAGAAGGTGTTCTGAGAAGAAAATGGGAATCCTCCGACGGAAAGTCGTTTGTAATGCAGCTTGTCGTACCGCGGACGAGGGTCAAGGAGGTGTTACAGGAAATGCATGGCGGGGCGACCGGAGGCCACTTGGGAGTAAATAAGACGCTAGAAAAGGTACGAGAACGATTTTATTGGTTAAAAGCGAAGGAAGATATCGAAGACTGGTGCAGAAAATGCGACGTGTGTGCAGCTAGCAAGGGTCCGAGAATCAAAACTCGAGGTAAGATGCAACAATACAACGTGGGAGCACCTTTCGAACGAATCGCCATTGACATCGCAGGGCCCTTTCCGGAAACCGACAATGGTAATCGGTATATACTCGTAGTGATGGACTACTTCAGTAAGTGGCCGGAAGCGTTTCCGATCCCTAACCAGGAAGCCAGAACCGTGGCGGAGCAGATCGTCTACAATTGGGTTAGCAGATTCGGTGTGCCCTTGGAATTGCATTCTGACCAAAGGCGGAACTTCGAGTCAAGAATCTTCCAAGAGATGTGTCAACTACTCGGAATCAAAAAGACAAGGACAACCCCGCTTCATCCACAGTCGGACGGTATGGTGGAGCGTTTCAATAGGACTTTGGACGAACATCTCTCGAAGGTCGTAGGTGACTACCAACGGGATTGGGACCGGCAGATTCCCTTGTTTTTGATGGCCTATAGAAGTGCCGTGCATAGCACTACTCGACATACGCCGTTCGAAATCTTATTTGGTGGAATAGCTCGCTTACCCAGTGAGGTGAAATTTGGATCTCCTACCAATGATCCCAGAAATGAAGAAGAGTACGTGGCGGACCTTAGGGAAAGGCTTAGGGACATACACCAAAGGACCAGAAGCCAGATTAAGATGACGAGCGACCGCATGAAGACCAGGTATGATGCCAAGGCAACAACGTCAGGATTCCAGGAAGGAGATCTGGTGTGGCTGTATAATCCCCATCGCCAAAAGGGGAAATCACCTAAATTACAGCGGAACTGGGAAGGTCCCTACAGAATAGTAACCCGCATCAACGATGTTGTCTACCGCATCCAGCGAGGACCGAGGGCCAAAATGAAAGTGGTTCATGTGGACCGACTAAGTAGGTACAATGGCCGAAATGAGGATGCACTTGTTCGGGACGAACACGTCTAAGAGGGGGGCAGTGTAGCATAATAATAACTACGCTCCCTAAAAGTATGACGCAACAAATTCCGAAGTGTCTTTTCATTCTGGCAGAATTTTGGTTCGAACTGTCCTTTCATTCGAGGTTCGTGTCTGGGATGAAGTCTCCACAGCTCATGTCAACGAAAGAGACGAATAATATCAGGGATAAAAGGGAATTATAACTGCAAGAATTATTACATCAGAATTTCTCTTGTTCCAGTGGTCGAAGAATTTGCTAGAAGTTTCTGGCTATCAGAAACTTCTGCTATATAATTACAGATGGCGATTGAGAAAGCAGCAGTAGTTCTTAAACTGTGGCGAAGAGATTAGAAAAGTGATAATGGGCGAAGTTGTAATGTTGTGATAAATTGAAAGTTGAGATTTAACAAGGAGAAGTAATTAGTTTGGATTTGTGAATTAAGTAATGGAAAGGAGATAAAGTGATTTGAGAGGACAGAGACCTTGTAAGAAAAGAATTGCGAAGAATAGTATAGTGTGAACCTGAATTGTTCTATAGACTAGAAAATAAAGAAATAATTTCACAGAATATTGTTTTATCTACTCGAGCCGTAGCTCGCATATTACAATATATACATATGTCAAAAAGGACAAATAGATATATTAATTTTCAACAGCATTCACATAATTTCAAAATATAAAATTCAGAAAATACATATAGATTTTTTTTCGGAATTTATAGAATTATGTTCAAACATAATTTCGAATAGCTGCCAGTTTAACACTTTTCCATTCCACTGGCACTCATCAAGACACCGGTGCAACTCATTTTTTTTTAAATTATTATTATAAGGAAGCTGTTTTGAAAAAATGTATCTAAATTGAAAACTTTTATTAAGAATCCTGTTTCACCGTATGAAGTCAAGGACTTGCACAATTAATTATATAACCTATGTATAAATAAAAAAAATGGAACAAATTAGTTAGATGGTAACAAATTGTCACCACTCTTCTCGATACATAAAGCTCCGAAGAATTCAAAAAATCGTTGTCTAAGCATTTGTAAAAATTTGAACAATCTTCAAAAAGTTGTATGGATTGGATAGAAGAGTTGATACAAGTGGTTGTGTAGGAAAAGTAGCCCCAGGTGTAGGAAAAGTAGCCCCAGGTGGTTATACTCGTAACTATTACTCTAACTTACGACGTAAGAAAAGAAGGGCAAATCGGCAGAATTGGTTGTGGTAAGGTGTGGGAACCTCGAAAAGTATGCATACATATGTATTTGTAATCAGAGCGAGCGGAGGATGTTTGTACGGCATAAAAAACAGTTAAATAATAATAAAAGGTGTCACTTCATTAATAAGAACAACAGAACTTTTGTTGGAATAATTACTAGGGATACTAAATTGTTTATAATTCCAGTCCGTATTAACAACAAATGGATGAACGATTTTCTGAGTTATACGACATTTTATTAGAATTTGGTGAGGATGACGTAATGATTTTGGGAGATTGTAATGCGAGAATAGGGGAGCAGCTTTTGAAGGTGGATCTAGAGTCATTACCATGGTTTGTAAATGTAACCCGATATGACACAGATTATATAATCCATGGAAAAGGCAAAACATTTATCCAAAAGTGACCAGAAGGGTAATTTAACATTTCTCGGAGCCACTGCTTGTTCGTCGAACGATTACTGCCTCGTGCGTGAAAAATAGTTAAAATTGGTTACCGATTTAAATATTAACGGGCTTATTTACTCGAATCACCTACTGTTGTCAGTTGTGTTGGCCTTGGACATATGTATGCATGGAATTTACCGTTATGGAAATGCAGTTACTGCCTAAACTACAATGGTAGGAAAATTGTTCTCACAACTACATACATGTAAGCAACACCTGAATCGTAGATTAAGCGATATACAAAATTGCGAAATGCACTTAAATCGTGGGGTGAACGTACTGGTTACTTGTATTTCGAATGCTGTGAGATCATTTCATACATACATACATAATCTGGTCCTCTTGTACCATACGGTGTCGATGTTCTGTCTCTGGTTTCCGTCATTCTTTTCTTGATAAATTTTCTCCATTTCTTCCTGTCTCTAGCTGATACCTTCGCCGAGTTCAAGCTTTCTCCAGCATCTTGCAGTATTTTCTCTAGCGCGCTGTTCTATGTTGTCCTAGGCCTTCCTCTTCTGTTCTTCCCTTCGGTTCCAGCTTCTCAGATTTTCTTTATTGTTTGTCTTCTATCCTCACTAGATGTCCAAACCATCTAAGTTTTTTATCTTCTAAAGGGTAACCAGATAACAATGATAGTTTTTCCAATTGTTATGTTTCATCAGCAGTCAAAGTTACTAATGACATCCAGCTGTCAAAATATTCAGTAAGGTTTACCATTATGCATTGCTTGACACTTCCCGAACGTGCGGAAATTATTAAAAAATATTATCGAAATTCCGGCTCAGTTATAAATACGCAACGTAGATTTCGTCGTGAGGTCGGTCGTCATCATGGCTTCAGTGCGCAGGTCCGATCAGCTGAATTGGGCATCGCCAGAGAGTCAACAAGGCTTATTTTGCAGTTGGATTTGGGCCTACATCCATATAAGATTGTGCTGACGCAATAATTGAAGCCGGACGACCATAGACAACGCCTTGAGTTTGCTAATTGGGCGCTGGAAATGTTGGACGTAGATCCGGATTTTGGACAAAAAATCATCTTCTCGGATGAGGCCCATTTTTGGTTCAGCGTGTATGTCAACAAGTAAAATTGCCATTACTGGAGAGACCACAATCCACAAGTGTTCGACCAAGCAACAATGCATCCAGAAAGATTGACTCTTTGGTGCGGTTTATGGCACGGCGGCATCATCGGACCTTATTTCTTTCGAAATGAGGAAGGAGACACCGTTACCGTCAGCGGTCCTCGGTATAGAGCGATGTTAACTGACTTTCTGTGGCCAGAGCTCGACAACACCGATATATCCGAGCTGTGGTCCCAACAAGACGGAGCTACATGCCATACAAGCGACGCTCACAGCGAGCATTCATCAATTGGCCGCCGCGATCATGCGACTTGACGACACTCCTCGATTATTTCTCTGGAGCTACGTCAAGTCCTTAATCTACGCCAACATGCCAACCACTTTGGACGAGCTCGAGGCCGCTTGAAGCACTGCCAACGAAGCCGAGGCGGCCATTTAAATGATGTGCTATTCCATACATAATGGCATGAATGTAGCTTCAAAATAAAGCCACACACACAATTTGATATCTCACACCGTTGTTGTTTTATTTAAATTTCTTTTCCTATCGTTCTTATCTGGTCAGCCTATATAACGTTTTTCAATGGTTCCACATTTAGCTCTTTTCGGATGTATTAATTTCTTTTTCTGTCGATTCTCCTTACTCCTATCACTCTTCGAAGGTATTTCATTTCCATGGCCTGTATTTGCTTTTCTTGTCTTTCAGTAAGGATCCAGTTTTCTTCTCCATGCAACAGTACTGGAAGGTACATACGAGTAGACTTGAAGATCGATATTTTTGTGGTTTGAGTTATTTCTTTATGGTCTAAACATTTTTTCTGCAACACCGCGTACAGTCTATTTGAAGATTGTATCCTTGCCTTCAATACTTCCTCTAAGTTACTGCTAATGACGCTTCCTAGGTACTTATAATTTTCTACTTGCTCAAAGATTACTCCATCCACACTCACTCTTATCAGCCCTGTTCTGTTATTTACTACCATCACTTGAGTTTTTTCGACATTGAGCTGCAGATTTTGAGATACCAGGACGTCCTTCCATACTTTTAAGTTTTTCTCTAGTTTCTTTTCAGAGTTTGCAAAGAGTACAATGTCATCGGCAAAAGCACATGCCCATAAAGATGGGTTCTAGGAGTCTATATCCCACCTTAAAACGTTCCATCCTTTCCAGACACTGTCTGATTGCGACGTCCAGGGCGCAGATGAACAAATGTTGGCTTAGTGTACTCCCTTGTCTGGCACCTTCCGATGTTTTAAATCCATCCGACATTCTGTTGCTACATAGTTCTAACTACATTATATGTCTCTTTATTTATACTTTTTATTGCATTTATAAGCCCTTCTTCCACTCCTTTATTTCCTAGATTCATCCAGATTTCCCTTCTACTTATTGTATCGAATGCCTTTCTCATGTCTATAAAAAAGATGTAAACTTCTATACGAGTATCTTTTGCTAGTTTTTTCTCTAGAACTTGCTGCACTGTAAATGTATGGTCTTGGATGCTATGGTCGAAATCCACTTTGTACATCCGAAAGTTGTCTTTCTACAGTCCTGCTTAATCTTTTTTCGAGTATCGTGTCGTATACTTTGAGAGAAGTGGTAAGCAGTGTGATGCCTCTATAGTTTCCGCAATCTTTTGTGTCTCCTTTCTTGCCTATGCCTATATATGCAAAGTCACTCCATATTTCCATTCCTGCGGGATTTTCTGGTTTATTCGTATCATGTTCAGCATCTTTCTCTGTTTATTTTCTCCTTTTCTGAGGTATTTAATCTCTGGTGCAATTTCGTCGATTCCTGGTGCCTTTGCCAGTTTCATTCTTTTGAGTACTGCATTTATCTCTTCTTTAGACATGGGGCTTCTTGGTTTAACTCTTCACCTTGTGTTTCATCTGTCTCTAAATTTTCTTTTGGATCCGTACTTGGTTGGTTGGTTGGTTTGAGAGGGTGAGCTTATGCTCTTCACTTAGGCCTCCATTGGGCCCGTTGTGTTCCCCTCATCTGCGTAACTGTAAGGAATAGTGATGTGTTTTGGGAATTATGTATTGAGAGGATTTAGGTCTAGGGATTATGGGTAGTATCAACTATATCGTATAGTGATCGGGGAATCGTAGTGTTCGTCTGGCGAACTCCAGTATATCCCCGATTCCTTTCCTATTGAGGTGTGTAATATCCGGAGTCCTTGGAGATCCCAGAATTTTCAGCCTTAGCCTCGCTGTAGTGGGGCAGTGACAGAGGAAGTGTTCTATATCTTCCTCCTCCTCTTCACAGTTGGCACAGATTGCTGTATCAGCTATCCCGAGTCTGAACGAATGTTTGTTGAGATTGATGTGCCCTGTTAAAGGTCCCACCATCAATCTCAATTGTGTTCTGCTTGAGTTAAGAGCTCTTTTTGCTGTGTTGTTACTCGGTTTGGTTATTACAGATCTAGCCACTTTGCACGTGTCTAGATTCGTCCAGTAGTTATTGAACTCCTGTCGTATCTTATCATTGATTATTGTTTTAATAGTTGTCAGAGGGACCCCTATTGTCCTATCCGGGTTCAGTTCTGTATTGCCTGCTCCTTTCCTCGCTAGTTCGTCTGCCTTTTCGTTGCCCGGTACACCCTCGTGCCCCGGTACCCATGTGAGACGGACTCTATTGCGTCTGGCAAGTAAGTTTAATTTAGTTTTGCACTCCCTTACTAGTAGTGATTTCGACATGGGGTTTGTGATCGCGCTAATTGCTGCTTTGCTGTCCGAGCAGATGTCAATTTGCCTTTCTTCGCTGGTGTCTTCTGCGAGTATTTCGGTTGCCTTCATAATTGCATAGACTTCTGCTTGGAACACCGATACAAATGGTTCTAGGTGAATAGCAAGTTCAATCGGTGGGTTAGTACTAAAGCCCCTGATTCCCCTGATATGTTAGAGCCATCTGTATAAACCGATATCCCATTGGAGTTTCTTGTCGTTCTTTCATACGTCCAATATTCTCTTGCGGGAAAAATTGTTTCGAAGTTGTTGGAGAATGTGTACGATTTCCCAACAACATCACTGGGACAATCGATGAGTGGTGTCATTACTCTTATCATTTCGGTGATTTTTCGATGTCCCGTATTTGCACCACCGGTGAAATGGCCGATAGTTTTAAGCCGTGAGGCTGAAATACCGGCAATCTTTTTCGCTTTGAGGTGCACTGGTAGAATGTTAAGTATCGCTTCCATGGCCGCGGTTGGTGTTGAGGATTGTGCTCCTGTAATACCCAGGCAGACCATACGCTGCACCTTAGTTAGCAAGTCTCTTGCATACTTTTTGCTCATCACTGGCCACCATACAACTACTCCGTAGAAGATGATGGGTTTTATTACGCATTCGTATATCCAGTGGACCTGTTTCGGTTTCAAGCCCCATGACTTCCCGATGGCCCTCCTGCATATCCAATATGCTCTCTTGGCTTTGGTGACTCTTTCTTCCAGGTTCTTTCTCCAGGTCAGTTTCCTGTCCAATATAATGCCCAGATACTTGACGCTGTCGCGGAGTTGTAGTGATACTCCTCCGAGTTGTGGAATGTGAAAGTCACTAGTTTTGGTTTTCTTTGTAAAGAGAACCATTTCCGTTTTATTTGGATTTATTTCTAATCCACTCTCCTCCGCCCATTCTTTTATGATTCGAAGGGTGTTTAGCTCTCCTATGATGTTCAGGTGCTTACCTCTTATCAGAACGGCTAGGTCATCTGCGTACGCTACACATTTCGCACAGGTTCCATCCAGTGCTTTTAAAAGGTTGTCCTTTGTGAGCACACACAGAAAAGGAGATATTATCCCCTCCTGTGGTGTTCCCGTACGGACTGTTCCCCTTCTTGTGTCGTCTCCCAGTGAAGCTGTGATAATGCGGTTTGTAAGCATGTGTTCTAGGCAATTGTTTATTATTTGGTTATTACAGTATATCGAGAGTGCCTCCACAATTTTTTGAGTTTTCACATTGTTAAAAGCCCCTTCGATATCTAGAAATCCGTACTTTCTTCCATCTCATCTGTATTCAAAAATTCCTCAAAATGTTCCTCCCATCTGCACACAATTTCCTTCTCTTCTGTCAGCACCCCATCTTTTGCTTTAATTGTCTGTAACCTAAATTCTTTTCCATTTTTGAATTTTCTTTGCTGTTTTCTTCTACGCGTTTTCCAAAGTTTTCCCATGCTTTTTGTTTGGCTTCTAGAACTTTTTTCTTGGTCTCGTTTCTCTGTTTTTTATAGACGTTATACTTATCGATGCTTTTATCTGTAGGTAGTCTTTTCATAGTTTTTCCTTTATTTTTATTTCGCTCTTCACATTTTCAGTCCACCTCTTTTTATTGGTGCTTATTTTGCTTTGTCCGCATACTTTTTTCGCCGCTTCTAGCATTGTTTCCTTTAATCTCTTCTATCCGGATACCTCCTCCGTCACCTCACTCTGATATCTTTGTCTTATTTCTTTAGATTTCAATTTGTATACTGTAATTCGTTCTTGAGACTTTCTTTCGTTTTTATTCTTATATTTTTATATTTCTTTTTATAATTTGCACGTGTGAAAGGGGTTATGAATACCCTCATACTAATTTTTTAGGACACGGGCGTTTTTGAGGAAAGGGGAAGAGACAGAGAGAAAGACAGATCAGTGTAGTTGGTTTGAAACTAAGCTGGTATTAAGTTTCAGTGAACTCCAAGGGTGGCTGTCCAGATAACTGGGGAGCTTGTTTGTTTTTGCTTTTGTCGTTGCTAATGATTCACAGTATTTTTTCCGTCCTCCTGATGTCATCACCACGATCAAGTTGCATTTTAGCCATATGACCGCCCTACTGCCAGTGTTATGCCTTCGCAGTAGAGTTGACATAAGCTTTCGCAATTGATCGACTTTTTATTTATTTCATGTGAAATAAATAGATGATTATTGACATCAGGATTCGAACCGTGAACCTGTAGCGTGACAAGCGATGATGTTACCACTACACCACGGCCACCTGAGACTTGTGTAATACCACCTTTTAACTCTCACATCCATTAAGACTCCTCGGTTGATGCGTTCTATGATAGTATAATTTATGATGGACTTCTCATCCGCGCATGCCATTTCTCTTGTGAATATGTGCATATCATTATGTGTAAATAGGGATCATTTCAACCTATAGGAAATCCCAAGAAAAAGCGCGGCAGCAAGGAAAAAATCGTTCGCCTACTTACGTATAGTCCGAGAAACACATAGCAGCGCCGCAAAAATGATGCATTAGTAGGCTTAGAAGGCTTACAAAGACATCCTCAAAGCTAAATAAATAATACACATGCAGCGGCATCGTTCGAGATATCCAATTTGAACCATCTGCGTTAGCCCGGTCGTACCTTGATAAGTTCAACAAAATGTACGTGCTCTTTGTTGATTCTAAAGCAGCTTTTGGCGATACTCAAGGCAAGAAAGATGGACTTGGTAATTAAGGAGTAAGAATATCTCGGTGTTATAATTACGCCTAAAGTACTTTTGGGGATCTGCATGGCGATTGATCGGGAAACTACTGACTGTCCAAAACATGGATTGGACCAGTAGCGCAACAATCAAGTTCGTAATGTAGTGCTTGCTTTACCTCCTCGTGGTGGTCCCCGGGCAACTGCATGTATAAATCCTTATACATATAGGCCAAAATTGCAAGTGCGAGATTGTCTAGGGTCTTATGCCTAGGCTAGGTAACCTGGGCCAGCAACCCGCGTTACCGAAACTACAATAGCTATGGAAACCGACACAATGCCTCGGATAAGGACTGATAATACGTTGACGACCTTTGGCTATCGTACCCGGACTAAGATTGGTTTCTGGAATGTGAAGACGCTCCTTGACTCTCAGAGTGAAGGACCTCAGAACGCCAGATTCCTTCAATTGGAGCATGAGTTCATGCGATATAGGCTGGACATATTGGGAGTAAGCGAGATAAGATGGTTAGATGCGGGTGAGTACCAATCCCCAACGCGTAATACTGTATTACTCTACTCCGGAAGACCAACCGGAAACCCCCGTGGATATGGAGTTGGACTGCTGCTAACGCCAACAGCACGCAGAGGCCTAATTACCTGGCAACCGCACGGTGATAGGATTTTAACGGCCAGATTCCGGACGAGAGTACGTCGCGTCACCATCATACAGTGTTACGCCCCCACGGATGGTTCGTCTGAGGAAGAAAAGGAGAACTTCTACAACCAGTTGGGAGCTGTTCATAATGCAACACCCAATGGCGACATTGTCATTGTGATGGGGGACCTGAATGCCAAGGTAGGCTGCGACAACGAAGGGCTCAAACATGTTATGGGACGGCACGGACTAGGCAATCGGAATGACAACGGCGAAAAATTTGTTGACTTTTGCAACGCAAATCGTCTTGTCATAGGTGGCACCATGTTTGAGCACAAAGCCTGCCATAAAATCAGTTGGGTGTCAACTGACAGGCAAGCAACCTCCAACCAAATTGACCATTTTGCCATCAGTCGCCGTTTTAGAAGTAGTCTTCTAGACGTCCGAAACAGGCGAGGTGCCGACATGGGGTTGGTACGAGATCACCATCTTATGATAGCTACTCTCCGACTACGCACTGCTGCCGTTCGTAGATCTAACGACACAAGAATACCTAGGTTCAATGTAGACCGACTGAGAGTTCCCACAGTGCGCCAAGAATTAAGGGAACATCTCTCACGTGGAGTGGAAACAATCAGCAGCTCCCTGCCCGCCACCATCCAAGACCATTGGTGCGCTGTGAAAACTGTTTTCACATCAGGTGCTGAAAGGATTGTTGGTCGATCACAGGGAAACCATAGGGCGTGACTTTCCGAGGATACCTGGAGAAGGATCAACGAACGAAAACAGCTAAGAGCTCAAATTGCAGCAACTCCAGCAGCAAGGAGGATCGAGCTTGAGTCCCTATATCGCATGAAGATGAGAGAAGTACAGCGTAGCGTGAGACGTGACAAGCGCAATTACATCAATGCGCTGGCTACGGAAGCAAAAGAAGCAGCAGCGAGGTGCGACAGCAGAACCGTTTATAGAATCACTAAAGAGCTTATAGGTGGCCGAAGCTCTACTCAACACCCAGTGAAAGGCTTAGACGGTTCGTTGCTAATATCGGATGAGGATCAACTGAAGAGATGGAAGGAGCATTTTGCTTCGGTTTTAAACCGAGTATTCGCCAGCAATATGCACCCAAGTCAGACTGAAGTGTCCGTAGAAAGAAGTTCACGAATTCGCACCACAACCCCCAGTAAAGAGGAGATTATTACCGCAATCAAAGCACTGAAAACTAATAAGGCGGTAGAACTTGACGGCATATCCGCGGAGCTTTTTCAAGCTGCGCCAACAGCATCGGCACACCTACTATTCCCACTTGTCGGGAGAACATGGGAAGCCGAGAGTTTTCCAGATGAGTGGAAAAAGGGAATGACTGTCAAGCTCCCTAAAAAAGGCAACCTAATGCAGTGCGAAAACTGGAGAGGTATCTGCGTGCTGCCTGCTGTGGCCAATATAATAGCTAGAATCATCCTGGAGCAAATCAAAGAACACCTTGAAGACACACTTGACGCCGAACAAGCAGGTTTCCGCTCTGGATCCTCCTGTGTCGACCACATCAACACCCTGCGGATCATCATCGAGCAATGTGTTGAATATCGATCACCACTTCACCTGTTGTTCATCGATTTTGAAAAGGCGTTTGATAGTGTCAATCGGGAATTTATTTGGCGTGCATTGCGCAGGAGAGGCATTCCGGATAAATTAATAGCAATTATCAAAGCTACATATGATGGGTCCACATGTCACGTTTTGCACAGAGGAAGGCTGTCTGAGGAATTCGAAGTCCAAAGTGGGGTTCGGCAAGGCTGCATACTTTCACCAATATTGTTTTTATTGGTGATTAGCGATGTGCTGAATGCGGCCTTATCAACAGGAAATGTAGGAATTCGATGGACTCTTACATCTGAACTCAAACACCTCGACTACGCCGACGATGTATGCCTACTGTCTCACAGAATAATGGACCTTCACCAAATGACAGCAAATGTGGAGAGGGAAGCAGACGTCGTTGGGCTGAAAATTAACTCGGCAAAAACAAAAATGATCAGCCTAGGACCAAACTCATCAACTCATATATGTATTGCTGGACAAACGGTTGAGAGAGTAGAGAGTTTCCAATACATTGGCAGTTTTGTCTCAACCGATGGCGGAACCGAACTGGATATAGCCAGCCGAATAGGTAAAGCAAAATCTGCGTTTGGGATGCTATCCATAGTTTGGCGAAGTAATGCAATTAGCTTAAACACCAAGCTACGACTGTTCCGTTCCAATGTTGAATCCGTGTTGCTATATGGATGTGGTACCTGGAGAGTGACCGTCACTATCACAAGGAAGCTGCAAACGTTTGTCAATAGGTGTCTACGTTATATCTTAAGGATATTCTGGCCAAACCGTATCTCTAACGAACAGCTTTATCAGAGAACGGACCATGAACCTATAGGCACAACCATACAACGACGAAAGCGGCAGTGGATCGGTCACACTCTCCGAAAGGGTGACAGGTCCATAGCTAACCAAACGATGCAATGGAACCCGCTTACCCAGGATGGCAGGATACGCGGCGGTCCTAGGAGTACGTGGCGCAGAACAGTTGAGAAGGAAGCACGGCAACTGGGAAAGAGTTGGGGAGAGCTGAGGCACATTTCCAGAAATCGCACACGATGGCGCGTAGGCGTTGTAGAGGCCCTAGGACCCACAAGGGGATACAGGACATAAGTAAGTAAGTAAGTAAAGTACCTTTCAAGAACCACTAAAAGAGCCCGAACTACAATGAATTGGAGTTCGGAGAAAAAAACTTGCCATCAAATTCAAAGTTTTCAAAGCGGCTATGAGACAAATAATGTGCTACGCAGCTTCTGGGATGACGAAGAATTAGAAAAACTGCTAAAATTCTTCTTAAAAAATATGCTCAGATTACCAGCAAAAACGTCCACATGCATGTTGCACCTCGAAACTGGCATGACTGGAAAGTGTTGGATAGATGCTTTGAATCTGCAGCAAAGTACCGACATCGAATTATTAAGCTTTTTAAATATCTGCATTTCAAAGTATATACGAGTAATTGATAGTAGTCCTTAATTTTTAAGACAAACAAAATAATAATATGGACTAAAGTTCTCTCTTTTCTTCAGCTGACGGCAATCTTTACCGAACGTTAATTTGTTGAAATACATTTCAGATTCGGAAAACAATAAACCAATTTCCGAAAATTTAGACTTTAGTCGCCTCTTACGACAGGCATAGAGAGAAAGACAGATTGGTGTAGTTGCTTTGAAACTGACGTGGTATTAAGTTTCAGTGAACTCCAAGGGTGGCGTCCAGATAACTGGGGAGTATTTTTTGTTTTTGCTGTTATTGTCGTTGCTTATGATTCACAGTATTTGTTTCATCCTCCTGATGACATCATCACGATCAAATTGCATTTGGCTCATATGGTCATATGGCTACCTACTGCCAGTCATATGGCTACCCTACTGCCAGTGTTATGCCTGCACAGTAGAGTTGACTTAGCTTTCGCAAGTGATCGACTTTTTTATTTATTTCATGTGAAATAATTAGATGATTCTTGACATCAGCATTCGAACCGTGAATCAACAGAGTGACAAGCGATGATGTTACCGCTACACCACGGCCACCCTTAAGTCTGAAAACACCAGAAAAGGTCGAAAACAAAATAATGAAACCACTCAAGCCAATAAAACCTCCTCCAACCATAGTGCTTTGTATAACAAAGTACGAAGGCTTATTAAATATTCTAGAGGAAAATAAAATTAAAGCTAGTACAGCTCTAATTAATGGTAATGACGTCAAAATATATGTGGAAGGTGAAGAATCCTACAGCAACTTTACAAATTACTTAATCAAAAAAAAAGTGCAACGGTTTTCGTTTGAAAATAAACAAACGAGACCGATAAAGGTCGTTGCAAAAAAAACTACATTTCTCATGCACATCTGAAAGCATAACTAATGACCTACATGTAAAAGAAAAACTTCAAAATCCTAGAAGTTGTCAACATGCTTAAGTACAAAAGTAAAGTACCGCTGTCAATATACATGAAAACTTCTGAGTATGACGAAGACACGAAAAAAAAAAAAAAAAAAATTATGAAATCAAAAATATCATAGGAATGAAAGTTAACATTCATCCTCTGCGGAAAACAAAGCCAGTTCCCCAGTGTAAAGATTGTCAAAAAATTTGGTCACAGACACAAATACCGTAACTCTAACCCAAAATGCGTTGAATGTGCAGAAGACCACCACACACAAGACTGCATAAGGGAAAAAAAGCCAACTACAGAGGCTGTGTAGTATCAAAAGAGTAGCAGCAGGCAAAAGATAATGCAAAAGCCTTTATAAAAAAGACGTCACAAAAACAAAAGACTAAAGGCGAAAGCTCAAACAAATAATATCATTAAAAAAGCTAAAGAAAATATAACCTAGCGAAAATGGAAACACAAGTCCCAAAGCCGGGACTAAGAAAACATATGCACAGGTAACTTCAAAGAGTATCGCTAAACCAGTCAAAAACTTTAAATCCTGCAATGTCATGGAGAATTGTATGCAGACAATTCTTACCAGGACAAAAATGTATTCAATAGGCTTACAGAAAAGCTTAGAAGGACGATAAAAGAGTTTAAGGCTGGAAAAACGTCCGCCTATCTATTGAGATTATCGAATGACAAAAGTTCTAACTATTCCTTCTGGAAAGCAGCTAAGAACATAGAAAAGTCATCTTCACAAATCCCCCCTATCAAAATGATAAATGGAAAATGGGCGAGGAATAGCGAACAAAAGGCAAATACATTTGCGGAATATCTTGAAGGTATATTTAAACCGAACTCAGTTGAAAATGATAACGTATTGGACATGCAATTAGAACAAGAAGATGAAGATATAGAGCCAACTACAACAGCCGAGGTAAAAAGCAAAATAAAAAAATATTAAACCGAAAAAAGCTCCTGGGTTCGATCTAATAACTGGAGAAATTCTTAAACAACTTCCTCAAAAAGCCTACATTAAACTAAGGAACATAATAAACGATTCTTTTAGATTGAAGAATGCCCCACAATTCTGGAAAATTGCACACGAGCCATCCTCTTATAGAACGATATCCTCGCTGACTATTATATCAAAAAATTTTGAAAAAATACTGGTGAAAAGACTAAATAATATTATTGAAAGAAAAAATCTAATTCCGGTACACCAATCTGATTTTCGGAAGAAACATTCAACGATTGACCAGGTCCATAGGATAGTCAACACTATAGAAAACGCACTAGAAGAAAAGAAAGTTTGTTCCACTGTCTTTCTTGATGTGGCTCAAGCATTTAATAAAGTTTGGCATGATGGACTGATATTCAAACTTAAAAAAAGCCTGCCAAAGCAATATTCTACAATATTGGATTCGTATAACTCTAATAAATACTACAGAATTAAACATGAAAATGCGTATTCTGAACTGAAAGAAATACAAGCTGGTGTTCCTCAAGGTAGTGCATTAGGACCAGTTTTATATCTATTGTATACTTCAGACATTCCACATGCCTTGAGTATTATTAATGTTATTAACTCATTGTGATCATATTCATATTTATATGCAAAATTCAAAGTCATTTATTATTAATTATTACTTAAAGATTACACGAAGAGAAAAAAGAAAAAGGCAAATATAAATTATATGTTATATTATAGTATCTTATATCCTTTTTCAAATTTTAATTTTCTATAACTTGATTATCAAATTGCTCATTAGTCCTAAGACTACATTGTAATATAATAATAATAATAAAAAAAAAATTCTTACCAGGTTGGAAGATATAGAAAAGAATACGAAAATTCCGGAAAGAATATCTTTCCTTGAAAAACAAAACAGCAACAATAAAGCTGTCCCTAAAAAATCATAATGACTAGAAATATACAAATTTTGGTATTTTTTAATTTTTTTTTATAATATGCGCGCGGCAAAGGGGATATGAATACCCTTATATTATTGCAGGGCACGGGCGTTTGTAAATAGACGTAGAGAGAGAAAGAAAGATTGGGTGTAGTGGTTTGAAACTCAGGTGGTATTAAGTTTCTGTAACCTCCAAGGGTAGCGTCCAGATAACTGGGGAGTATTTTTGTTTTGCTTTTATTGTCGTTGCTCATGATTCACAGTATTTTTTTCCGTCCTCTTGATGTCAGCATCACAATCATATGACCACCCTACTGCCAGTGTTATGCCTTCGCAGAAGAGTTGACTTAGCTTTCGCCATTGATCTACTTTTTTATTTATATCATGAGAAATAAATAGACGATTCTTGACATTTGGATTTGAACCATGAACCAACAGCGTGACAAGCGATGATGTTAACACTACACCACGGCCAATGGTTTCGAGAAAGGTAAGGAAGAATTGCAAATGACTCTCGACATAACAAAAATAGACATTATGTATGCCTTGTGTCCGAGATACATTACAAATTTGAATAAAACTATCATATAAACTGCATGGATGCAAGATACTCGTACACCATACCCCGTATCCTTATAATAGAGCAAGAGGAGGGACTGCAGTTATAATTAAAGAAAACATTAATCAACACGAAGACGAAAAATATCAAGCGTGTGAAATACAAGCCCCATTAGTAAAAAAAAAAACAAGCAGCGGCTATATAACGGTAGCCGCAGTATATTGTTCTCCTAGCTACAGATTGAAACAAAATGATTTCAACAACCTCTTCCGTATATTCGGAAATATACACAAATTTTGGGGATCAAGATTAACATATACAAGAGGAAGAGAACTTGAATCTATTAAAGAAATCAACGCTAAATATCACTCAACGGGAAAACCTACTTACTGGCCTACAGATAGGAATAAAATCCCGGACGTTGGTGACTTCAGTATAACTAAGAATATCTCCTTAAATACTACCAATCTAGAAGAAGGGCCAGATCTTGACTCAGATCCCTCATCTGCGCTGCTTACACTTGGAAATAAGATTATAATGAAGTAGAATAACCCACGTCTAGTAGCAAACTGTCTGGAGTTATTTCAGACAATTGCTTGAAGAATGCATTGAACTATCCTCAATAATAGACATAATTAAGCAATTAGACAGTGAAGTGCAGACTTTCACCTTAGATATACAGAAGGCTGCTTGGGTTGCAACTGCTTAGAAAAGGGATTAGAGAATTGAAAAATTCGTCGGTAAAAAGATACCTTATCAATCTAACAAACGATGCTAGTACAGAGTACTCACTTCATCCAATCATAGACCAATAGCATACTCGTATATTCTGCCAGTTAAAAACGGAGGTGGTAACTGGGCAAAAACAAACAAACCAACAAAAAGCAGATTTATTCGCTGAATATTTTAAAAAACATCTTTTAGCCATACGAAGTTAAAGACTACTCTCAACAAACTGAAGAAATGTGCTAAGAAAATAGATTAACAGCACCAGTAAACTCTAAGAAAATAGCGAAAGAAATAAAACAAAAGATCAACTCGAAAAAAGCTATCGTATTTGATCTTATTACAGGAGAAATTCTAATAAAACTTCCTAAAAAAGGTATGAAAAAACTAGCGTAGATAATAAATGCAGTATTTATACTGTAACATAATGTAGCATAATAACTACGCACCGTCTATTCGTTCTGGCATAATTTTGTTCCGAAGTGTCCTTTCATTCGAGGTTCGTGTCTGCAGTTAGTGTCCACAGTTCGTGTCCACGATAAGAGACGGATAATATCTAAGGCAACGTCACGGAATTTGGAGAGAATTATAACCGCAAGAAATTATTATTACATCAGTTCCAGTGGTCGAAGAATTTGCTAGAAGTTTCTTGCTATCAGAAATGCTGCTATATAAGGACAGATGGCGATCGAGGCATGGCAGTTGGTTTTGAACCGCACGAGGAGATTGGAAAAGTGATAACAACCGAAGTTGTAATTTTGTGATAAATTGAAAGTTGAGAGTTAACAAGAAGAAGTAATTAGTTTGGATTTGTGAATTAAGTAATTGAAATTAGATAAAGTGATTTGAGAAGAAAGAGACCTTGTAAGGAAGGAGTTTGCGAAGAATAGTATAGTGTGAACTTGAATTGTTCTATAGAAATAATATATATAATAATAAAAAGAAATAATTTCACAGAATATCGTTTTATCTACTCGAGCCGTAGCTCGCATATTACATTGATGTCAGAAGTGGGATAAAACTTATTCTGTGAATAACTATTTTCGTGGTGTAAAATTGCACAATAAAAAGGTTTTGTGTGTTAAGTTAATTAGTTGCGCAAAATGGGTCGCAAATTGGGAAAACTAACTATAATTCAACTAAAGGCAGAACTCAGTAAGCGGAATCTCGACACAACTGGGGGAAAAGATGCCCTACTGATTCGTCTGGAAGATGCAGTAAAGCAGGAAGGTGAAAACCCGCATGACATAGAGTTTGACGTGGAAGAGGAACCAGCAAGTACAGTAGCCGACCCGGGTATAACAAGCCTGCTCCTGCAACTTAAGTCAGTCATGGATGAACAAAAGAAAGCAATAGAAGACCAAAAGAAGTCTCTGGAACTTAAGCTCGATGACCAAAAGAAAGCAATAGACGACCAAAATAACTCTCTAGAACTTAAGCTTGAGGAACAAAAGAATTCTCTAGAACTTAAGCTGGATGAACAAAAGAAAGCAATGGACGAACAAAAGAATTCTCTAGAACTTAAGCTGGACGAACAAAAGAAAGCAATGGACGAACAAAAGAATTCTCTAGATGCTCTGGAAAGCAAACTTGATGAGCAAAACAAGAACTTGGAATCCAAATTCGAAGTGATCGAAGAGAAAATCGAGAAGGTCGAGACGCAACTCGAAAAAGTCGAAACTAGATTCGATGAAAATTTTGAGAAACATGAAACTCAGTTCGGGAAGAGACTCAGGTTGAAAAAGTGGATACTCAATTCGAGATAGTAGGAAAGCAAGTCGAAAATCTTGCTAACGAGCTCAGCAACGTAAAGAGACAGAAAGCACGGGAATATTCCACTGACGGTCTGAGAACAAAGGAGATGCAGCCTCCTATCTTCGATGGTCAAACATCATGGCCAATTTATAAGAGGCAATTCGAAGCGGCCGCAATGGCCACTAGCTGGGACGATGAAGAGAAGTCTATTGCACTCACACTTGCACTGAGGGGTCCAGCTGCGGAGCTCTTGCAGACCATCCCGGAAGATAAACAGCAGAACTACGACTCTCTGGTTCAGGCTATCGAGATGCGGTTTGGAGATGAACACATGCAGCAGGTGTACAGGGTTCAGCTGTGTAGTCGAGTCCAGAAAAGGGGGGAAACGCTCCAACAGTTGCAAGCGGATATAGAACGACTAGCCCATCTTTCATACCCTAAAGCAGGTGAGGAGCTTATCAACGAAATGGCGGTGGAAGCTTTTATTCAGGCCATAGAGGACAGACAACTGCAAATGGCTGTAAGGATGGCTGAAAAGTGTCAGGGAAATGTCCGTCGTGGAATGCTCATGCCAGAGAACAGCCGTCATGGATGAAGACAAAGCTCGCGGAAGTCAAATCCGTTGCTGGAATTGCAACCAAACCGGACACCTACAACGGCAGTGCAGAAGTGCACCTAGACGAGGAAATTGTCCACATTGCGGAAGTAGGAGAAGCAGAGAGGAAGCATCCTGTCGGTCAGACTTCCCAAAACCAGCAGTCGGGAAATGCGTAAGGACCAACTTCGCGGGGCAGAAGTTGGTTACTGGAATCGAGGCCCCCAGGACCACCATTCAAGTTTCACAAACCAAACGGGGTAACAAGAGCCTGACAGTGGAGGCACTAATCAACAAGAAAAAGTGCGTAGCCACCATCGAAACAGGTGCTACCGCCTCCATTGTAAGAAGAGATATCGTCAGAAGCGCCTGGCTGCACAACACCAACAGCTACTGCCTGAAGACTGCAACAGGGGAAATGGCGAAGGTGTTTGGAGAAGTTCGTCTTACGATTACTCTGGCGCGACTGACGTTCTCCCATGCGTTTCTGGTGGCAGATATATGCGACGAGTGCATCATCGGAATAGACTTCATGAAAGCAAATGAAGTAATCTTGGACATCGGGATGCAAGTACTGAAGTATCGAAATGTGGAGATTCCGATGGTGTACGGAAACGAGAATGCCGTAACTCTCAGGACAGTCATCAGCAAAGACGAAGTTTTGCCGCCGTCTTCAGAGACAATCATTTGGACGAAGCTGGAAGGTGATCTTGGGAGCCACCGATTCTACATAGTAGAACCAGACCCAGAGAAGAATTCTCAAGACTACATCGTGGGAAAGACGTTAGTCGAACCAAAGAACACCATGGTTCCGGTGAGAGTTTTGAACGCAAAACCGCACACTGTCAAACTAAGGCGAGGGGAGGTGACTGGAAAATGCACACCGATTACCGCCGTCGCAACAATATCTGAACGTGATGCTCCAAAACCTCTCCCATCACCTTGGACAGCGGAAACGAGAGAGACGATTCTCCAGTCCAGTGAGCTGAATCAGGAGCAGCGAAGTATGGCAGAGAATCTTATCAATGAGTACGCTGATGTATTTGCCTCACAGGACGGAGAATACGGCCGCTGGTACAACATCGAATAGACACTGGTGATACTAGACCAATTCGTCAGCCTTCTAGGCGCCTTCCATTGGCAAAGCAGACAGAAGTTGCAGAGATGGTGTCGGCAATGGAGAAAGATGGTCTGATTGAAAGTTCCAAAAGTCCGTGGGCATCACCGGTTGTACTGGTTAAGAAGAAAGATGGCAGCACACGGTTCTGCGTGGACTATCGGCAGCTCAATTACGTCACCAAGAAAGACAGCTATCCTCTGCCACGGATTGACGACACGCTAGACACACTATCAGGAGCCCGATGGTTTTCCACTCTCGACTTGAAGAGTGGCTACTGGCAGGTACAGATCCATCCAGAAGACCGGGAGAAAACCGCCTTCACCGCAGGGAATGGGCTATGGCAATTCACGGTAATGCCATTCGGGCTGTGCAGTGCTCCGGCGACTTTCGAGCGATTGATGGAATGTGTCCTGCAAGGGTTAACATGGAAAACCTGTTTGGTATACTTGGATGATGTCATCGTCGTAGGAAAAACGTTTGCGCAACACCGAGACAATCTAAGGGATGTGTTTCAAAGGCCTCGAAGTGCCCACCTGAAGCTCAACCCCAAGAAGTGCGCCCTGTTTAGAGCGGAAGTCAAGTACCTGGGACACATAATTTCAGCGAAAGGAGTGAGAACCGATCCAGAGAAGGTCGAAGCGGTGAAAAACTGGCCAGTCCCCAAGGATAAACACCAACTAAGGAGCTTCCTGGGCCTAGCCACCTACTACAGACGGTTCGTGAAGGATTTTGCCGGGATCGCAAAGAGCCTGCACCAGTTGACGGAAAAGGGAAAACAATTCGAATGGTCAATTGAGTGCGAGAAGAGCTTCAAGGCACTTAAACAACGGCTATGCGATGCCCCGATACTAGCTTACCCCACTCCCGGGGAAACGTTCATTGTGGATGCAGATGCTAGTAATGTCGGGATACTAGCCGTACTCTCCCAGGTGCACGATGGCCAAGAGAAGGTGGTTGCGTACTTCAGCAAGGTGCTCTCTAAGCCAGAAAGGAACTACTGCGTGACAAGGCGGGAACTTCTAGCTTTGATCTTGGCTACGAAGCATTTTCACAAATACCTCTATGGGAGGAAGTTCGTTCTTCGCACAGACCATGCAGCTTTAAAATGGCTATTACAGTTCAAGAGCCCTGAACGTCAGGTCGCAAGATGGATCAAAGGCTGCAAATCTACGACTACGAAATACAGCATCCTAAAGGAAAACTCCACTCTAATGCGGATGCACTGTCCCGGAGACCATGCAGAACGGATTGTAAACATTGTGCGCGTCATGAAGAACGGGAGCTGGTTCCCATCCAAAGACTGAGAGCCGAACCTATCGCCGGCTGGAGCGTAGATGAGATCCGGAACGCTCAGAAGGAAGACCCGGATATCGAGCCGATTCTGGCCTGGAAGGAGAACATGGAGAAACCGGATCGTCAGAACATCTCTCACAGAAGCCCAACCTTAAAGGCATATTTTGCGCAGTGGGACTCCCTCCATGTCCAAGAAGGTCTTCTGAGAAGAAAATGGGAATCCTCCGACGGAAAGTCGTTTGTAATGCAGCTTGTCGTGCCGCAGACGAGGGTCAAGGAGGTGTTACAGGAAATGCATGGCGGGGCGTCCGGAGGCCACTTGGGAGTGAATAAGACGCTAGAAAAGGTACGAGAACGTTTTTATTGGTTAAAAGCGAAGGAAGATGTCGAAGACTGGTGCAGGAAATGCGACGTGTGTGCAGCTAGTAAGGGTCCGAGAATCAAAACTCGAGGTAAGATGCACCAATACAACGTGGGAGCACCTTTCGAACGAATCGCCATTGACATCGCAGGGCCCTTTCCGGAAACCGACAATAGTAATCGGTATATACTCGTAGTAATGGATTACTTCAGCAAGTGGCCGGAACTGTTTCCCTAACCAGGAAGCCAGAACCGTGGCGGAGCAGATCGTCTACAATTGGGTGAGCAGATTCGGTGTGCCCTCGGAATTGCATTCTGACCAAGGGCGGAACTTCGAGTCAAGAATCTTCCAAGAGATGTTTCAACTACTCGGAATCAAAAAGACACGGACAACCCCGCTTCATCCACAGTCGGACTGTATGGTGGAGCGTTTCAATAGGACTTTGGACGAACATCTCTCCAAGGTCGTAAGTGACTACCAACGGGATTGGGACCGGCAGATTCCCTTGTTTTTGATGGCCTATAGAAGTGCCGTGCATAGCACTACTCGACATACGCCGTTCGAAATCTTATTTGGTGGAATAGCTCGCTTACCCAGTGAGGTGAAATTTGGATCTCCTACCAATGAGCCCAGAAATGAAGAAGAGTACGTGGCGGACCTTAGGGAAAGGCTTAGGGACATACACCAAAGGACCAGAAGCCAGATTAAGATAACGAGCGACAGCATGAAGACCAGGTATGATGCCAAGGCAACAACGTCAGGATTCCAGGAGGGAGATCTAGTGTGGCTGTATAATCCCCATCGCCAAAAGGGGAAATCACCTAAGTTGCAGCAGAACTGGGAGGGTCCCTACAGAATAATAACCCGCATCAACGATGTTGTCTACCGCATTCAGCGAAGACCAAGGGCCAAAATGAAAGTGGTTCATGTGGACCGACTGAGTCGATACAATGGCCGAAGTGAGGACGCACTTGTTCGGGACGAACAAGTCTAAGAGGGGGGCAATGTAACATAATGTAGCATAATAACTACGCACCGTCTTTTCATTCTGGCATAATTTTGTTCCGAAGTGTCCTTTCATTCGAGGTTCGTGTCTGCAGTTAGTGTCCACAGTTCGTGTCCACGATAAGAGACGAATAATATCTAAGACAACGTCACGGAATTTGGAGAAAATTATAACCGCAAGAAATTATTGTTATCTTGGAATTATTACATCAGAATTTTCTTGTTCCAGTGGTCGACGAATTTGCTAGAAGTTTCTGGCTATCAGAAATGCTGCTATATAAGGACAGATGGCGATCGAGGCAAGGCAGTTGGTTAAGTGATAACAGCCGAAGTTGTAATTTTGTGATAAATTGAAAGTTGAGAGTTAACAAGAAGAAGAAATTAGTTTGGAATTGTGAATTAAGTAATTGAAAGGAGATAAAGTGATTTGAGAAGAAAGAGACCTTGTAAGGAAGGAGAAGAATAGTATAGTGTGAACTTGAATTGTTCTATAGACCAGAAAATAAGAAATTTCACAGAATATCGTTTTATCTACTCGAGCCGTAGCTCGCATATTTCAATACTAAGTTATGTCACACGAACGTGAAAAGTCCCGGGAGTAATTATTGTATCAAAATCTGGTAAAGCAGGTGAAGTTACTTCATATCGTCCGATTTCCCTGCTGCCAATACTGTTTATGCTATTCGAAAAAATTCTTCTGAAACGTCTTCATCCAATCATAGAAGAAAAGACACCAACCGTCAATTTGGTTTTAGCAATAGGTATTCAATAATAGATCGGGTACACAGAATAACAGATAACATTGAAAAAGCCTTAGAAGAGAAAAAAATATGCTCTACCATTTTTCTTGATGTTACACAGACTTTTGATAAAGTGTGACACAAAGGATTAACACATAAGCTGCAAAAATATCTGCCAATACTCATATATTCTAGAGTTCTACATACGTATAATGCAGCGATCATTTAGAACAAGGCAACAAGATGAGTACTCCACATTAAAACATATAAAAACTGGCGTAATTCAATGTAGTATTAGGACCGTTTTATTTGTTATACACAAACGATCTACTACAAAATGAGGAAACTACTGTTGCCATATTTGCAGACGATACTGCAAGAGATTGTTAAAACCGTGATTGAAGTAACCGAAAAACTGCAAAGGACAATAAATGGTATATTTGAATGAACCAACAAATTTTTTTTTTTTAAGGAAGATGGAAAGCTTCGTAAGCCAGAGTGTGGGACTTTAACTCTAACTAAAACCACCTCAGCTTCCGACCTCATTTCTCGACGATGCTACCAAGGCATAAAGTCTTCCGGGGGGGTTTTCAGATGTGGATTGCATAGTGTGGGAAAACACCCCAAACAGAAAACACCTCCTATCGTTACAACTAAGAGGAAGTCTCATCCAGTAACTTTTCTCTAATATATTATTAACATTTTGTGTGGGTGAAGCTTATTAGCTGACCCCGAAATTTGTTTTGTGACTAAGTGTACTTAAAATTTTATTTACAGATCATAGATATACCTGTGTATGCATATGTAATAAGGCTATATTTTTATATTTACATATATCTAGATTTTCGTTAAGAAATTAAGTCATACGACCTTAATCTTTTAAGCCGCCTAATGGTATTGGTGTTTTCTTTTACATGGCCTTGGAGTTGTTGGTAGTGCCTAAATGCATATTTTTTAACGATTTCACTAACATTCTCTACTTGTGAATCGCTGTGTAGGCTGTCATTTCTTATATACCAAAGTGCATTAACTATAACACTTTTTACTTTGTTTTGGATTTTAATTTTTTAATTAATTGATAATTCTCCATTTTCTTGACCAATTACTTACAGATTTAATGGCCTTTTGTAATTTTTTCGTTAAATAATCATAAATGCGGTGTCGTCAGCGAAAGTCACCAAGCTAGCTTCTTCTTGCTGAGGTAGGTCTCTTGTATATAGGAGATAAAGGATTGGTCCCAAGAGACTGCCTTGTGGAACTCCTGCAGATATTTTCTTTAAATTAGAGTATTCATCTTCATGTCTTACTCGAAAGTAACGATCGAGTAGAACTCTTTGTAGTTTAAATTCTTGTGCTACATCTACAAAGATGGCTGAATAGCCTTTTTTGTTCTCAAGTGCTTTTTCTACTGTACTCGCGATTCTATGCACTTGTTGTATAGTAGAGTGTTTTTCTCTAAACCCAAATTGGTGGGAAGGGATTGGCTTGAGTCTTTTCAAAAACAGTTTTTCAAATAGTTTCAATATTACGGGTAGGGGCGAAATCGGTCTATATGATTTATTTTCATTTGGCGACTTATCTGGTTTCAGAATCATGATTACTTTTGCCACCTTCCATTGCATCGGAACATACTTTAGCCTGAGTACTGCATTAATTATATGTAGTAGTTTACATTTAGCTTTATCCGGGAGCTTTTTAAGTATTTATCAAGTTATCAAATCATAGAATGGTTGGAAGATTTCCTGCAGGTGATCTGCGAAGAGGTTAGCCTTTTCTTTCGCAATTTTTGCCCGAGACCCGTTTTCTTGTATACAAGTAATGGGCGGTGCTTGTTTTGCCGTCTTTTTAAGGATTTGACAGCTCTCCATAGTACCATGGAAGTAACTCTTTTTATATAACAACATGGATGGGTTAGATACTCGTACAACAATATAATGTAATAATGCGCCTTGCTTATTGTGTTTTTATTAATATTATTGTAGGGATTATTTTAAAATCTGGTAGGCAAGTCTGATGGTTTTATGCGTTTGAGCCTTCGTTTTCGATTTACTTCCTGATTGTGTACGTACGTCACTTCATTGTTAATATGGCTGGGGATTCGGTTTTGGTGCTTTGTACTTGATGTCGTTATTTCTTCCAGTAGTCAGAATTTTTAGGTCTCTATGGATGTCACTGTTCGGTGCGTACCAAGCTTCATTCACTATTGTTTGAAGAAATTTTGATTGTAGTCGTTCGATGATTCTGATGTTAGTTTTGCTGGAGATGCCCCAGAGTTGAAGGCCGTACGGCCATATTGGTTTTATAATGGTTTTATATATGAGTATTTTGTTATCGACTGACAGTTTTGAGTTTCTTCCTAGAAGTCAGTATAGCTGTCTGAACTTGTCTTTTATTTGGTTACATTTTTTTAATTATGTGGCGTTTCCATTTCAGCTTGTTGTGGATGTGCATACCTAAGTATTTAGCTTGGCTGCCTATGAATACAGTTTCGTCATGTAGTTTGAGAAGACAGTTGAACTTGTCTTTTATTTGGTTAATTTTTTTTAATTATGTGGTGCTTCCATTTCAGCTTGTTGTGGATGTGCATACCTAAGTATTTAGCTTGGCTGCCTATGAATACAGTTTCGTCATGTAGTTTGAGAACTGGACAGTCATTCAGGTTTTTGAAGACAGTTTATTGCGATAGTTAAGTTATTGTGAAAGTACAAGATAATTGTGTTGTGGGCAAATGTTGCTGACATCGATGTTAGAGACTTAAGACGCTTCCCAGCATTTGTTTTACAAATAGGTGAATATTTGTTTTTATGCTTTACGTAAAAAAAGCGATCACTTATATAACTTTTGATGAGTTTATAGTAGTCCAAAGGAAGTGTAAAATTTAATTTATATAGGAGTCCGTTATGCCAAACTTGGTTAAATGCATTAGAAACATCCAAGGAGACTGCAGCGTAGTATTTTTTCTCGTCTAAATCTGTTGAGATTTTATTTTGATAATTACTCTATGTATTTGTTGTACTGTACGAGTAGAGTGGCCCCAACCAAGTCTGATCTGGTGACTGGTCCAATATTTTTTCTAGTCTGTCAAACAAAATTGTCTCGAACAATTTTGACAATGTCGGTAGTAAGCTAATTGGTCTGTAGTTTTCTGCTTTTATAGCATTTAGGAATTGTAATTTTTTGAACAACTTTCAGCCCCTGGGATAGTATTTCATTCTTATAACAGCGTTAAACATATTTCTTATATATAAAAATGCATTATTAGGTAGTTCTTTTAAGATTTTAAGTCATATCCCGGGCTTTTCTTATGGTCAATTTTATTTTTAATGTAACGTTCAATTTCATTGGTTGAAGTTTTATTTATTGGCATATGTCTATTTGTGTTATTTGTAATCAGAATAGAAGCCTTTTCAGAGTCCGTTCAGCCTCATGGTCCTTGACTATTCATTATTATTGGTTGATGAGTTGTTGTCTTGTTAATGTTTTAAGGAGTAGTTAGTTAGTAAGTAAATGACATCGATACACAGCATAATCTTCGCAGCGTGAATATTCGGCCGAGTCGACGACGTAGAAGAATTCCTGGGCAGTCCTCATGACTCTTTTCTTTGGGTTGCTGTAATGAATCCATTTTTCATCACCCGTCAAGATGCGATGAAGAAAACCCTTCCTTTTTTGCCGCTGGAGCAGTTGTTCACAAGCAATAAACAACGTTCAACGTCCCTTGGCTTCAAATCACAAGGAACCCAAGTTCCTTGATTTTGAATCATTTCAAACGCATGTAATTGCTTAAAAATGGCTTGACGGGTAACTCCTAAAGCTGAAGCAAGCTGTTCTTGCGTTTGGCACAGATCCTCATCGAGCAATGCCTCCAATTCACCGTCAACATCGAAATCACCGTCTTTGAAGCCACGGAACCAATCACGGCACGTTGTTTCAATTAGAGCAGCATCTCCGTAAACTTTTTGGAGCTCTCGATGCGCTTCAGCCAGCGTTTTCTTCGAATGAAAGAAGAAAATCAACGCTTCCCGCAAATAACGATTATTTGGAACAAAATTAGACATTTTCACACAACCAAAAGTATATGACGTCAAAACAAAATCACTAATGTGTCAGAACAGTTTGTTTACCATATGTCTAAGCTCGGTTCATGACGTTTTGGATATGTCAAAATCGACCAGCATTTACTGTTGGAGCCATCTATTGACTTAGTTGAAGAACTTAGTTGCGCACCTAATAAAATCGTTCGAGCCATATCCAAGAAATGGCTAATTTTCACAAGTCGGCTAATAAGTAAAGTACCGTTATTCGAAATTTTAGGGAAAATCGAGTACACAGTATTATTTAAAATACTACATTAACTCAGATATGAATTATGATTGAAATCGTTAGAGCCGTTTTCGAGAAAATTGCAACTTTTAAATTTTGGCCCTAAGTAAAGTACCGTTAATTTTGAGGCTAGAATGGAAATTCAAATTCCATTTCTGGGCATTAGCCCATAAACCCCAGATATGAAGTTTGAAGAAAATCTGTCAAGATATTTGCCCTGCAGTCCGGGGTACAGACATTATTGCGAGATCCCCTTTTTGAGTTCTACCATTATAGTAATGTCAAGTTTCATCAAAATCTCGAGATCGAAAATATTCACGAAAACAAGTAAAAATTGATAAAATTTCCAGATATGTAATCAGCGTATTGTGTACCTGTAGATCTCAATATTAAAGAAGACTTGTGGGTATAACTGTCTGTAGGAAGGTAAATGTCAGAATGGGAACTCAGAAGACTTAAGAGATGCAAAAGGATAAGCTTGAAAGGAAATCGTTTTTTAGTTTCCTACCCTTTACATCACATTTGCCAGTGCTGAGAATTAATTTCGATCTTCTCCGAATGAAACAAACTTTTTGGTTATGAGTTCTCTGCACTACTTAACAGTTAGAACCTGCGAGATAATCCATTGAAATAGGCAGAACGTACGAGTATTAGCCTAATTTACCAAGAACTGTATTAACTGATTGCAGTTTTACTCATGCAACACTTTCATCCGTTTTGGCATTTATTCCATTTTCACCTTTCGCATACAGAAAATAAACAAAAAAGCTACTTACCCTAACTTTGCGCACAGTCTTTTTGCTATCGTTCCGAATATTGACATTCACAATGACATCCTCTCCATGGGTGTACCAAGCTTTATCCAAACTCGCCCGAAGGCTAACCCGGCCCTCTTGCAGGAGGAATGGTTTATCCACAGCTCCTTGTGGCCCTCCACTCTCGTACTGAAATAGAAAACACAAAGTTGCAGCAAAATGGTGGATCGTTGTGTAACTGAAATTAACCTCTTGAAAGGACTTGCTATAGTTATAGAAGGGATCGTTGGGACATTTCTCAATTTCACTTTTACTCCGACCGAAGCGGCCACTAAAACGAAATGATTTTGGCGAAAGTCTTAGTTTCGGAAAGGAATCTCCGCGTTCAGATTTACGCGGTTTAGTACTGCCCATGGTGGTCGTACTAGGCGTGCTGGTGGTATTAGTTGCACTGGATATTGCCACTGCTGACGAATGACTATGACCATCTCCGGATGGCGTTTTGACCGAATGCATCTCTGCTGGATTTGTCTGTTGCAATTGCAGTTGATGGTGGTGGGAGTCTGTTGGTGGAGGGGGTGAAAGGAGTTGATCACTTGATGTCGGTGGCGATGCTTGACTGTTGATTAGGGCTGCAAAATTTTCTGGAGCACTACCATGGTGCACGTCGGTGTGATAAATTACTCGAACACCCATTTTAACGGACGCACGTCGATGAAACTTTTCTTCTGTTTTATCAGCTAAAGTGAGAGAAAAGAGAAAAAAGTAAATCGAAGAAAGATGTCGCATTTATGTAATTGATTAATTAAAAATTACATTAAGGATTTTATATTTAATCTGACAATGATAGGCTTATACAATATATATGCAGTAGATGTGAAAAGTTCATGCGCCTAAGAAGCTAAGTGAAAACTGAATATTTTTACACACCTTTTTTTGTGTCCAATGTAAACAGAGCGGTGTTTTCTCATTGCAAAACTAAAACAGAACATAGGTACAAGTTCTGTTCTTGACATGGCTAATACTACGCCGCATCTAAAGACAATTACTGTTAATTTGTAGATATACTATAAAGTGGTTTTCACAATTCTACTACCTCTTCACGGAATATTGATATATACGACAAAAACATAGATAGATACAACAAAAACAAAACATTCAGGTTTTCTTCCAAAAATCTTAATTTGCTTTTTCAAGTCTTATCGTGAATAGTCCTTGACCGTCGGTTGCAAACAGCAACCGCCGCGTCCACTTTCTTCTAAGAAAATGTCATAGCCACAAGTTATGTGGTAAAATCCCTTAAAAATCGATATAATATTTTTTAAGTAGAAAGATTTCACCGCATTTGAATCAAAAGGTTCACAACGCCACGCTCACTTTATTAGGGATGGGTCATGAATAATTAGCACGTGAAATCTATGAAAAGAGTTTCTAAAAACTTTCTATTGGGAAAAAACTTTAAGTATGCGAGTAGACAATACATGAATGGACATAAGAATGGACGCCGTAGCTTAGTGGTTAAGTGAGTAATCACTGAGCGGGAAATTCAAAAATACAACAAGTTTTTCACTGCAATTTCCTACCATTCGTGTGTCGCACAGCATGAATTGCTGCGAAAAGCTAGCCCAGGGTCGGTGAAAATACAGGGTGCCATCTTTTATGTCGGTATGTAAACATTGAGTAACTTTTAAATTTATCAACACATTAAAAATAGTCGTTGAGTTGTGTTAACTCAACGTGCATATCGTCAAAAATATAATGGCCAGCAAGCACCGTCTGACAACACTATTCGTCGTTTGGTGTCGAATTTTGTTGAGCACGGGACAGTGGATATGCCGTTCATCAACGCCCAAGACATTCCAATGAACTGGTTGAAGCAGTAAGAGAGAGTGTTGCCGAAAATCCACATGTATCATATCGTCACCGCCCTCAGCATTTTGGCGTCAGTTTAACCACCTTGCGGCGCATTTTGAAGGATGATTTACATTTGTTTCCGTTATGGAGAATGCAGCAAAAAGGGCACATTTTGCTTTAGTCATTAGAGGCGGCCACTTGATTGATGTTATATTCAAAAACTAGTCCAAATAAATTATTAAGGACGAAAATAAATAAAAAAACCTAATATATGTCTCGGTTTTTTTTTTTTTTTAAGTTATTCAATCAATATTCACATACCGACATAAAAGATGGCGCACCCTGTATTTATTTTATTTATAGTTATTTATTTGTTTTTTATTTATTTGAAGCTTAAAATAAGGATTGTTGAACTTAAAATCATGCGAATATATAACCAAACTTAACCTAATAAAGCAGGGTATTGGTTGAAGGTATGACATGATTAGGAAGTAGTGCATTTCGTAGTTCGCTATTGCTGCTGATAAAGTGAAAAATATAGGCCGCATTGTTTGATTGTTGCCTAGTTCAGTAACAGGCTTTCTATTATGTCCTGCATTTTAATTGTTTTTACAGCAACATTTTCTCATTCGATTTGCTTTCCATTACATTTCTTTTGAATTGCCATGCTGGGGAGAGGCAGGTTTGCAATTTTTTGAGTTATTCTCATACTCTTTTTTTGCTGTTCTATAACCGCTTCGCTGATATATCTTATTGTCGGTGAATACAGTAGCACAGATTTTTTTTCTGAAGGAAGGACCTCCTAATTCATCGATTCGGTTTTATACTTTTCGTTATTTTTATACCCCATCCAGGGTATATTAATTTTGATACCTACATAGTTTGTAACATAGTGAAATAATAACGATAGACAACCAAAAGTATACCTATATACCTATATATTTATGATCAGCATAAAAGTTATGTCCGCCTAGCCATATCAGTCCGTCCGTCTGTATGTCACCACTTTTCGGGTTTGTCATTTTTCTCAATATACTTCCTCTACATTTTCTCCAGACATTATACATGACCATATAGAGCTTTTCAAAGTTGTTTACGGTGATGATTAAGTCTTATTGTGAACATCTCATCAGAATCCGTGAACTTTGGTTACAATATTTGGGACCTACTCCCACTTTCTTCTAAGAAAAAGTTGTAACAACAGTTTTGTGATAAAATTTCTTTAAAACCAAGGAAATATTCTCTGATATTATCTGTTTTAAAATTGGGGGTGAGTTGGAATGTGGGGACAAAAGGGTATCATACTATCCGTTCTATTCGGATTATAACTTTCTTATATGTTTATTATAATATATTATAATTTTTAATTTTTTAATTTTCCTTTTTTTTCCTAAATTTGGATCCGACGAGTATTGAGTAACTGAGGTCCACCATATCATAGCCCCCTATAATTTGGCATTTATTACAATCAGAGGAAACCGGGTATCTGGAGCAGTGCATTACCGACCTCTGCACGGGTGGTTTAACTTTTCTTCGCGTTAGAGATAGGACACTTATTTAATGGTTGGCCGGCGTCTACTCGCCCGTCACTGAAACTTTATAGGGCTCTTGTGATTATGATTGGGGACTGTTTATTTGTTATTCGCAGCTGGAATACATATTTGTAGACCGTTCAGCTATCCGTCACCCACTGATACTCCTACTAGTCTGACCACAGGTCTAGATCATCTATATGATGGATGACCAGATTAGTGGTGGTGATTCTGCGAAGGAAATCGGGAAGTTTTATATAGAAGTTAGGATCATTCTCTTGCTAATAACAGTTGATATATTCAAAATTAGACTTATATTTTAAAATTATATAGCATCATACATTAAAAATTCTTGAATCTATCAGTTCAATTCAGAACAAAGGCAACAGTGATAACTTTCCGTTGCACTTTTAAGTTTTTAGCTTAATATTCTCTACAGGGAGAGGTTGTTAAATTGGTGGTGAAATATTAGTCAGTAATGAAATCCTTTTCCTGCATGGCTATCCAGTCACCTAAAGCTATAAAAACTACGGTGCTTGGTCTCACTTTGACTGTAATATGCAACTCCTGCAAGCACCTGCATGTTGTTCTTTTAAAGAATATAATTTGGAGATGATGGTAGATCAGTGGCGAAGATAGGGTATAAATACACTAGACACTGTTTTGTTAAAAATGTTAGACCATTTTACAATCAAAACTATTACTGGAGCAATTTTCAAATTCAGCAATTTGTAGCTGAACGATAATGCGCTCAATTCCACTCTATTGCATCTGAAAAAAATGTTTTTCATCCACTCCGTCCACTCCAGTACCGCTGTAGCCGTCGTCTTGTCGTGTCATTTATTTAGTGCTTTACCCTAACATGGTGTCAGAAGTGGTGTAAAAAAAGTGAAATAACACTTTAAAAAAAGTGGGAAAATTGGCTGGAATGATATGCAGTAGCAGCAGAATTGGAAGAAAAACAGCCAGAGGAACAAGCAGCACACTTTATGCTGGTCATAGGGGCAGACACCACGAATATATTTAATTCTTTTGGACTCAGTAAAGTCGATAGAAAAAGGTAAGCGTCATACAATCAAAATTTGCATCATTTTTTGATGGAAGGTATGCTTTCAACCGACTGGTACACTGGTAACTTGTTCGAGAGAGAAGTGTTCGACAAAGGTTTATTTCTTAGGCCCTGAGCTTTCATCAAAGAGTGTTCAGATAGATAAAGGCAAAGTCGAAGATATTAATAGACTGAAATCGCCAATTACTTACAAGTTACTGAACTTCAAAGACTTTTGGGCATAGTCACTTACCTAGGAAAGTTCATAGAAAATTTGTCCGGACTAACGCAACATTTCGGGAATTAATTAAAAAAGGCGTTTGCTGAGAATGGAACCAAAATCACGAAGCATTCGTTAAAATAAAGAAAGTGTTACACCAGTTTTGCGATATTATGACCCAAATGTCGAGGTAACACTCCTGATCGATGCTAGTAAGCATAGTTTAGGGGCAGTGATGTTACAAGGTGACCAGCCAGTTGCATATGCATCGAACGTCTACACAATAGAATTATCCTCAAATGGAAAAAGAAGCACTGGCAATACTATTCGCTGTTCCACGAATACGTATACGGAGGCCATCTTACGATAGAAATAGACCACAAACCCTTGGAGTCCATTTTTAAGAAAGCCCTACTCCGTGCTCCCAATAGGCTACAAAGAATACTGTACGAAGTGATCCCCTATGCGCCAAAGGTTATTTATAGGTAAGGCAAAGAAATCGCCCTAGCCGATGCCTTGTGCAGAGACTGTAAGCACTCAGTCGCGCCCCAAGACAAAGATGAAACTGAAGAGGAACTGGAAATCAATTCTCTTTTGCAGGTGTTGGAAAGAGCCCGTAACATGATTGTCAAAAACACAACTAAGGATGCAGAGCTCCAAGAAATCATAAAGCATGGCCAAGATGGTTGACCTAAAAAATAGTCTACTAAAGGAGGTGGACAAATCCGACAACACCTCAAATTTGTCGCACTCTCACTTAGAGATGGCTGGTTGCCACAACACAGAAGCCAAAAACTGGCTCATATCGAATGTTTTATGAGTAGCCAGTACATTTCTCGGAATTTGTTTTCGAGCTCGTCGCGTTTCTTTGTTGCCGGCTGGTGCAGGAAAGTTGGCTTTAATGTCAACCCCAAGAAAAGTACCATAATTACATTCACTAAGAGAAGAAAGCTTGATAGGCTCAGAAAACCCACACTCTTTGGTGAAACAATACAATTCTCAAAAGAAGTCAAATTGCTTGGGGTAACCCTGGATGAAAAACTCACATAGAATTCTTATCTTAATAAAGCCATAGACAAAGCCAGGATCTCCCTGTGGACCAACAGAAGTTTTCTTGGCAAGAACTGAAGACTAAAACCCAAAATGACTCTATGGATGTATACAGCTATAGCAAGACCTATTGTCACACACGCAGCATGGCAAAAAACCAAACAAAGGTCCACACAAGACAGGCTCAATAAATTACAAGGACTAGCTTGTGTGTGTGCTACAGGAGCCGTGAAAACTACTCCCACAGCAGCGCTAGAAGTCATCCTAAATCTGCCACCACTTCATCTTAATATCATGAAAGAAGCCATGGTTAATGCCTATATGCTCATCACAGATGCTGAAAAGAATACAAGATCTATTAATTCTGACCTTGTACAGGATATCAAAAATAATGAACTATTTGAAATAAGTATAACAGACAAATGTCTGCCGAAATTCAACTTCAGCCACAACTTCAAGGTAACATTTCCAGATAGAAGTAACTGAGAACAGAATAAACCTACATTTACTAGAGATTCTCATGTATGGTACGCAGATGGATCCAAAACAGATGAAGGAGTCGGGGCCCGAGTATATGGACTGAGCACTAATACTCTCCTATACGCATGTATGGATAGAGTAGCTCAGTATTTCAAGCCGAAATACTTGCAATAGAGCTGTGTATCCGGGAGAACATAAACAGATCTATAACCAACAAGAACATTTATATAGCAAAGATAGATTAAGATAGCAAAGCTGCGCTGCTTCCAATTAAGGCATATGAAATTACCTCAAAACTAGTATGGGACTACCTTCAACTGATCATAACATTAACCAGCACAAACAGAGTTCATCTCATTTGGGTGTCCCTTCGGGTAGGGGATATAATATACCCGAGGTAGGCATGCCTGTCGTAAGAGGCGACTAAAATCCAATCTCTGTATACCGAGCGTATAGTGTATACAAAATATGCAATGAACAAAACGAAAAGATACATTACCCCAAGTGGCAGTCCAGCTTTACTGGAAAATCCACCCTCTTCGTAGGTCGGCTCTACGGATTCTGGAGAGATCCGCTTATTGCAATCCAATGACCCTTTTTCAAAAAGTTCAAGGGTATCTCGATCTCCTCCACCAAGATCGAATAACTCCGGGAAAAGAAGTCCACCGGAAGCGCCAGCGCGCGAAATTCAGGACTCAGCGAAATATAACAGCTTTGAGGAAAAAATAAAATACTCCGAAGGAAGCTTAACGAAATGGATATACTCTATCAAGAGCTCAAGAAAGAAATAGACTTATTAAAAGAAGAAAATAAGGTCCTAAAGAGCTCACTTATAGAGGAAGAATGCGAATGTACTCCAGCACGCTTACCTAGTCGGGAATATCACACCGACGAAGAAGAGCTAGCACGCCAAACGTGTCGGGTCACAAAGAAGAGACCTAGTAAGAAACGGAGAGCCGGCTCTTCGCCCGAAGTCGAGTCCCTAAAAGAAAAAGAGAAAGAAGAGCACAAAGAACCGCAAGAAAAGCAACCTCGAGCGCAATATCGTCCACCCACACCAATTAACATCGTCGTGTTAACGGAATTTAATAAGTTGCAAAGCCTTCTTAAAGGAACTTTAACTTCGAAATATAAGGTCACGTCTTTGAGGAACAATGCGTGGAAAATTAACGTCGATGAATACGACGACTACCAAGCAGTATCCCAAAAGTTAAATACCGAAAAAATTGAGTGGTATACTTTCGAAATCAAGTCAGAAAGGCCACATCGTGTTGTTGCAAGGGGACTCCACCCCTCATGCACCAAAGAAGAGATTATGACTGACCTTCAAGACAAAGGCTTTAAAATTCTTGATGCCGTTAATATCATCAAAAAGGAGAAGCAACAAATGGAAATAGATAAAGACATCTTGGTAAGGCTCTTTACGCTTACCTTCGATAAGTCCGACAATATCGACGATATCTACCGAATTAGGACCATATTAAATATCGTAATCAAAATCGAGCCAATGCGTAGAAATATAAGAATGATTCCGCAGTGCAAACGTTGCCAAGGATTCAATCATACGCAAATGTACTGCAAAAAAGAACCGCGATGTGTAAAATGTGCTGGAAATCACCTCTCCCAAGTTTGTGGAGTAAACAAACAAATCTCCGCAACCTGTGCTAATTGTAAGGGAAAACACCCGGCAAATTATAGAGGCTGTGAAATTGCTAAAGAGTTACAAAAACGAAGAGATGCGCTCCTTAAGCCCCTAAATGCAAAATCAAAACCGCAAACTAAGCCAAAACGTAAGGTCGCGAAGGAGAAAGAATGCAAATTAAAACTACCGGGTTCATAGCCGAAAAAGGTGGGGGAAAGAATGACAAAAGAAAAGCCCTCGACCTCAGTTCTTAAAAGAAACGGTACAGAAAAGTTACAATTGGAAAAGCGACCGGGTAATGACCTTCGAACAGCAGGAGTGCAGACTTACGCTCAGGCCGCGGCATCCGAAATACCAGAAAATATTGAAATTTCGAAGGACCCTGTTTCTCATGTTTTTTCAGTTATTCTAGCGAAACTTGAAGAACAAAGCAAAATAAATAAAATTATTCTCGATAGGCTGGTTAAGCTTGAAAGTAATTCAGGGAAAACACGTACTCCAACTAGAATATGAATGAAAAACGAATGTTAAAAATATGTACTTGGAATGCAAACGGACTTTTGCAAAAACTTTACGAATTGGAAATATTCTAGCGTGAAAAAGATATCGATATTTGCTTGATTTCTGAAACCCACGTAAAAAACGAATCGCATTTAAAAATAAAAGGCTATAATGATTACCACGCTTGTCACCCTTCGGGAAAAGCGAGAGGCGGATCGTCATTGTTTATTTAAGACTGCATAGAACAATCCGAAGACCTAAAGATTGAGCTTGAAACTTTGCAACTGTGCGCGATTCGAGTAAAAATAGTCAGCACTCTTAAAATCTCATCTATCTGCTGCCCACCGCGTTCCGCACTTGAAAGAAGTGATTTTACTAACTTGTTTAAATTGCTGAAACATACATTCAGGGGCTCAAGACACAGCTCTCGAAAAGGCAGAATGCTCTATGAGGCAGGTATGGAGTACAGTTGTGATTTCCATTCGACGGGTAAACCGACCTACTGGCCAACTGATACTTCGAAAATACCTGAATTGATCGACTTTTTCGCCGTGAAAGGAATTTCTATCAACCACATTAAAGTTGAAGAGAGCTTTGATCTGTCATCTGACCATTCCTCAGTTGTTTTGACATTGAGCGAAAAACTAGTCTATACCCTAGAGCCAGCGAGATTAATCGGTAGAACAACTAATTGGGAAGATAATGTTGAACTGAGCGTTCCACTCACGACACCCTATGGACTTGAGGTTGAAGTTGATCGCTTCATTGAGATCGTGCAGCTCGCCTCTTGGAATAATACTCCCAATCAAAGGAAAACTCCGGACAAATACGGTCTACGATATCCTACGGAAATAAAAGAATTGGTCAAGGAAAAAAGAAAAGCGCGTAAGAAATGGCAACAGAGTCGTGCTCCGCAACATAAAGCTCACTTGAATCACCTGTGCAATTCGTTGAAGAAGACTATAAAGGATTTTAAGAATCGTGCTATAGGCTCTTATCTTGAAAGTTTAACAGCGAAAAAAGATTCCAATTATTCACTTTGGAAAGCTGTAAAAGGCACCAAAAGACCCAAGGTCCCAGCACCGGCAATTAAATTAAATCACAATGAATGGGCAAGAGAAGATAAAGAAAAAGCGGACGTTTTTGCGGCCCACCTGGAAGACACCTTTAAACCGTACGATGGTCAAGTGTCTTACGACATATCAACAGGCCGGATTTACCATCTGACGATTTAGCACTTACAAGTGCAACGCTAAGGGAACTCAAACATGAGATCGGGAATCTAAAACCTAAGAAAGCTCCTGGTTATGACTTGATCACCGAAGAAATTCTCAAAGCTTTACCTAGAAAAGCATTGATTAAGCTTCTTCATAACCAATAAAGTTGCGGAAGTTATAATAGTTTTAAAACCAGGAAAGCCGCCAAATGAGGTAAAATCTTATACATCAATTTCGCTACTTCCAGTTATATCCAAAATTTTCGAGAGTATATTACTGACGCCTTAGTAATCCAACCGGTTATAAAAGGAAATAATCTTATCCCTGACCACCAGTTTGGGTTCAGAAGTAAGCATTTGACGATTGACCAGGTGCATAGAATTACTGACGTAATCGAGAAAGCAATTGAAGAGAAAAAGATATGCTCAAGCGTATTTCTTGACGTCTCGCAAGCCTTTGATAAGGTGTGGCATGATGGCTTGAATTGCAAATTACGACAAGTTCTCCCTGTATGCCTATACGACATTCTAGAATCATATCTCGGGAATAGACTCTTCCGTGTTAGACATGGAAATTAATACTCGGAGCTCAAAGAAATTTAGGACGGTGTACCGCAAGGAAGCTTTCTTGGGCCACTTCTCTATCTGTTATGTACTCGAGATATACCGAAAGAAGATAGCACTATCCTGGCTACTTTTGCCGATGACACCGCTATCCTAGCCGTAGGTAAAACAATCGAAGAAACGACTGAAAAACTGCAAAACGCACTGAATAAAGTAAATGAATGGACGAGGGACTGGCGGATCACCCTCAACGAATCTAAATCTGTTCACGTGAATTTCACTTATAAGAAAACTAATATCTTGCCAATTTTCCTAAACTTGGCCCGAATACCTTTTGCAAACAAGGCCAAATACCTTGGAATGACACTCGACGCAAAACTGAAATGGAATTCGCTCGTGAAAATGAAGCGTAAAGAACTCGAAATCAAATATAGAGAAATGAACTGGTTGCTCGGAAAACACTCCCAGCTCAGTACTGAGAACAAACTGCTTTTATACAAGCAAGTGCTAAAGCCGGTGTGGACTTACGGTATACAACTTTGGGGCTGTACCAAGAAAACAAAAGCCAATGTTTTACAAACTTTTCAAAATAAAGTGCACCGTGGTATACTAGAAACGATGATATCCACAGCGATCTCGGAATTCCGACAATCGAAGCTGAAATTAGAAGCTTCGCGAGAAAGCATAGAAACCGACTAATCGGACATGTCAACAATACAATCCTTCAAAATCTGGGTGAAAGCAATTTATTGCGCCGACTACAAAAGACGAAACCTTTCGACTTGGCGAGATAGGAATCAACCGCGCCTAGATTGCGGAACATGCAGGATCTTTCAGTGGAAACTAACCTGCCAAACGAGTTTTTTTCATGATAGAAAAATTGCTTGATAAGGTCCTTCTTAGTTGCAATATATAACAAATTAAATAGCAGGGTGGTGTTTTTTTAGTCTGTAAGAATCTGACACTACTATGAGCACGCGCTTGCTATCCTCATAGTGTCTATGGAAGAAAAAAAAAAATAAAAATCTCATTTGGGTACCTGGCCACAGCGGTTATGAAGGTAATGAAAAAGCTGATGAACTAGCTAGAAAAGGATCCGCATCAAACTTCATGATGCCAGGGCTACGAGTATTTATTTTGCAGTATTAAAAACTGGCTTAAAGAAAAAGCGCATCATTACCGGATGGAAACTAAACGTAACTGACAGGCTAATCAATTCTTGCCAAATGCTTCCTACCTAAGAACGAAACAACACCTAAGAACAACAACATGCGCAATTTGTGAATCAACACAGAAGTCAAAAACAAAGGAGCCACTGATAGTAAAAATAGTGCCTTTATTACCCTGAGAAATAGTCGCAGTGGACATATTTCATTCCTGTGCAAAGATTACCTTTTGGTCGTATTAGAAGGACTGACTTCAGAAAAAGTCATAAAACCACTCAAACAATGGTTCAGAATGTTCGGTATTCCAATGGATGGCAATCGAACGGCTTGGCAAAGAGGTACATACAAGAAGCTTAGACAATCCTAAAAAGATGCTCGAAGGATAACTCAGAAGTTTACCTGTCCCTGCTTAGTTGGAGAAATACCGCACGAGACACCGAAATGGAAACACCAAACCAGCGACTTATGTCCCATTTAACGTGATCAACTCTACCCCTAACAAGGGAGCAGTTAGAACCTAAAGTCATTGAAAACTTCTGTGAGAATATGTTGAAGTCCAGAGAAAACAGCCACAAATTGAAGGACTGCAAAGACAGACTTCCTCTGAAAGCCAAGAGCGTGGAATTCGGACTTTCGGTAGCAGGAGATGTCCAGAATACGAAAACGCATTAGAAATTATTTTGAAAATATTGAAAATCTTACAGCTTAATCTTAATCATTGTGAAGCGGCTCCTGAAATAAGTGGGCCATCGATACAATGAATAACTCTGCGAATTGATTTTACGGAGAACGCGTCTCCAATTCCGGAATACCCGGATGTAGCAGAGGATTTCTTTGTACGGGCTAAGATAAATGGTATTTATATATACAGCTGCTATATACCACATAGCGCAAATTTCAAAACTTGAATAGATTAGTCGCATTACGTTATAGGTAGGAATCCTCTCATAATAGCGGGCTATTTCAGCGCATGGGCCCCAGAATGGGGCAGTTCGTATACGAATCGTACATCCTGTTCTATTGGAAGCTTTTCTTGTTTGAATATCGTTTAGCTAACACCTTTTACATAATTTTTGTAAGCAGCGGCCTTATAAGAAATGTTAACTGGCGATCAGTACACGGATACATAGTGATCACAATGCTATCCTATTCAACGCCGGCGGTGGTCTAAATAGAATGTAAATTCTTCAGATGAAGTCCTTTTAAGCTTCGTTGTTAGTGAGGCGGTAATTGAAGCCAGAACTATAGAAAAATTCGTAATGCAGGTATCACGGCTATTAGTCAACCACCTCCAGTATATTCAGTGCGGTATGTTACCGAGCGTGAAGAATTTACCAGCGATCGGATTCGGTACGCTGATAAACAACAACTGCAATCTGTAACGCATATCGAGAAATGAGAACACCTTAAAAAAAGCGATTACGTGTAACAAGCGTAAGGATCTTTGTGAACAACTTAATAACGACGTCTGGGGTAAACCATACAAAATTGTATCAATGAGGTTAATCTTTGAGCGGATAATTTGCATAAGGCTTTTGCCAGCAATTGGAACAACAGGAGGCCTCTCGGAACACTAATACGGTTTCCGTAATTTGCTCCACGATAGTTGCAATAAACGCGGTGCTTATTAGAAGTAGGAAAGTTCACGAAACGATATAGTTTAGAGTTAGAGGGCTCGAAGTGGTTTTTCAACCGTTTATTAAGATTAGATTAGATTAGATTAGAATGATTTTTACTTCTTCATCATCATTCTTAGAATACAAATCAATTTAACATGACTTTACCGTCTGTTGATTAACAATTTAAATACTTCAATTTCGTTATTTTTTATATGATGATTAAAGTTATTTTAAATTCAAGAATTCTCGCGTATTATACTATGATACTCGTATCTCAATATGCAAGTGCAATTCTGGAAAATTTATATAATTTGGCTACAGTCAACTCCTTTAGTAATCCCCTGTTAGATAATCGGTTTCAAAGGTACTTCGTCTGGTTTCTCGTAGGGTGGGGCACTTCCCAACAAAATACAGGGTATCCTCCTCGTTCTTTTAGATTACATAAAGCACATATTATTGGAATTTTTTTTTGTGAGGAATATAATTCAGGTTAAGCAACTCTCCCCTCAATTTGTCCATCATAGACATTTCATTTACTTTATCTTCGTCGCGAAAATAGTTAAGCTCCCCTAAATCTTGGCTTAAGTGCCTGTACATAGTTCTGTGTAGTGATTCTAATGCCTTTTGTAAAAACGTTTGTCGCCATTTTAAATCAACGTTCGCTATTAGATTAGATCCTGCTCAGCTACGTGCAGGTTCAATTCCACATTCTTGAGCTAAAGGGCTACTTTGCTAGGAAGCAATTCGTCCGGCATTCTCATAACTTTTAGGACGTAGTCGACTTGGAGATTAAGGGTCTTTATAAATAGAGGAGCCAGACCTACTTCCAGCATAATGGGTAGTTTGGCATACTAGTTAGCAGAAGAAATATTCTTTTAATAAAATACCTTAAAAGCTTCTCCAGTGATTCATATTTCTTGCCACCCCTCCGATATCGTTTCAAAAATTTTGTATTTGCTGCTATGGAATTAGCATTTATTTACAAAACATCTTTTCCAGATGGAATTTATAGTAGTTTATGACTTCGAAATCTTCTCTCCCAGATACCTTTCCATGCTTAGGTTGTTAGTAAAACAAACCCCAAAGTATTTATATTCCTTGACAACTTCCATATCTTCACCATTATACCGCCATATTTCGTTGCCACAATTTCTACCTCTCCCATTCTTAAAAATCATAACTTTGGATTTATTCAGAATAACAATCAAGCTCCACAAGCTGCGATACTCCGAAAGGCGATTTACCATGAGCCTTGATGTGCATTCCGGCAACTCATTCCTCCATTTATTAAGTACTTTGGAGTGATTATTGACACTCATTTGAGTTTCAAACACCACATTGATCATGCATACGCTATTAGTGCATATTTAGGGCTAATGGGTAATATCAGAGGTCCAAAACAGACAAAAAAACTTTTACTTGCAGGAGCTGCTTCTATACGTACGTAGCAGAAATATGATCAACTGCCGCGAAATTTAAGTTGTACATGCGTGGAGTTAAATCTGTTCACCTTCTTAGCGCACTAAGGATCGCCAGTGCGTTTCGAACTGTTTCAAACGATGATATACTTGTTGCATCTTCAATGCGAGTATCGACTTACTCGCTGAAGAAAAGGAAAGACTAAAAAGCAAACGAGTTCGAAATGGCCTGGTAGGCAACGAAAAAAGAAAATACGAATGAAATCGCAGTATCGCAACCTGGCAACAACAGTGGAACGAGTCCGTAAAGGGGAAATTTACTCATTGTCTTATATCAGTGATCGATGTATAGATACGAGTATAACGGAAGCACGGCGAAACGAACTTTTATCTGACTCAATCTTTGACGGGACATGACTGTTTCAGAGAATACCTATTCAAACGCGGACATGAAACTATCCCAAACTGTTCACATTGTGAAAATGTTTCGGATAATGCACAACATTTGTTTTTTCATTGCCCACGATATCAAACCGAGAGGGTCGCCCTTCGGGTTCAATTTCGCGAGTGGTCCACTCACGAGAATGTCGTAAATTACATGCTTCAGAATAGCGAAAAATGCACCATAGGAAGTAACGTGGCGGTACGCATACTCAGCTACCTCAGGCGCCTTAAGCGCTAACGTAACGCGATTCGATTCGTAATGAATTTGAACAGTAGAGTGTCAATCGCCCAAGAACACAAAACGGCGTAGAGGAATAGTCTAAACGGCTAACCAGCCCCGCGAACCACTCTCTCACGGGCAGAGTGGTTCGAAGTTTGCAGGGTGTGGTTTAGTACGTAGGCGTATTCCTGGCGTCGATTATTCAGGTTTGCGAATCCTGCATGCCAGTAGCCCGTGCTACAAGGATCTATAAAGATTGCATACACTTTGGCGCAACCATAAAAAGAAATATGTACATGCAAACTTAATTTCATCAAAATGTCTTCAGTGGTTTCCGAGTGAACCATATTAAAGTAAATATATTGGTAGACTTGCGAAAAAAAGTGTTGTTTTACCTTACTCCGTGACAGGTCAAAATTATGATACAATTAAAGTAACGATACGGCGTGAAACCCGACTCGCACTTGACCAATTTTTACTTCCATGTTCAAAAAAAAAATTAAGTATGGTGATCATATCAAAAATTGTATCTGAGATAAGACCAGATTCTAACGGTACTATACTCAAAATACAAAAAAATTGTCTTTTGTTGTTTTGAAAATAATACATTCAAATTATTCTTTTTGGTGAATGCTTACCTAAATTAGGGCTCAAAACTTGTTTATATTGGTGTCAATCAGATAAACGGTTTCGAAAATACCTATACAGTTAATTTGGCTAATTTTAGCAGAATATTTTTTGTGGCGTGCGATAACTTGTGCAAAAGAGCAAAATTTTCAACGAGTCCTCTTGAATAGCAACTGCATTAATAAAGAATCGAGCACTATACGAGAGGATTCTTTTTGAAAAATGCTTATCTGAACTAGGATTCAAAATCTGTTGGTGTTGATTGGATGATCGGTTTTGAAAATGCAGTTAATTTTGTTCAGTTTAGCTACTTCCTTTAGTTCACAATAACTTTTGAAAAAATGTACCAATTTGAGTGATTCTTTTTCAAAACTAATAAGCTGAACTAGAATTCAGGACATGTTTATTCTGGTGGTAATCGGATGCTTGTATTTATTCAATCATTCCTTGCATTCATTCACGATCAGAATGAACATAATTTAAGGAATCTTTTTGTAACTTACAGAGAACCTATAGCATTATATATACATTTCACTGTGTCTATTTACTCACTCGAGTATCTTTAACTACTAAAATACTTCTACGAGTAATAAGGGGATCTCACCAGGAATCAACTGTACTGAAAGCTAAAAATAAAATGTACTGCCATTTTTAATAAAATAGCTTAAAGAACCCTATTATTAACTCCCTTAAGGAAATTTTGATTTTAAGCTGGTATTACTCTGTTGTTTACAATTCAATTTTTGTTTTTTTTTTTTAAATAGATACTGGACCCGCTCGAATTTGGGGCTCAGGCGAGATAGATGCCAAAGCCATACAGTATGATTTGGAAGCATATATTTTTCATATTTTTCAGTATTTGGCATATAATGGGGGTTAGTCATTTTATGAGTTTTTCTTTCTCAACATTTAAAAAAAGTCAAACAAATTAAAGTAGTAGAAATTGTTGGTCAATTATCAAAATTGTACGCTCATTTACAATGACATTTCAGGTGTTAGCTCCTTAGATAAGCCAATCTGCTTGCTGCTCACTTTTCAGCGAACTCTACACTGCCAGATAGTGCTTTGTCTCTGCCTGTACTTGAGAGCGTCGAATTTTCTAACGTACAAGTCAACTTTCGCACTCGTACAGTTGGAGGAGTACTCAAAGGTCTTAATATACACAAACCCGCTGGTCCAGATGTTTTTTGTCCAAAATGCGTGCATATGTCGTCGATGAGTTTCTTCTTCAATGCATTAGAAATCACCTTATTGGGCTTTCAATACAATTTGTCCTGGAGGGCTTCAAGTCTGCAATCCACCATATAAATGCTAGTGTTCCTCAAGGCTCTGTTTTGTCTCCGACTCTATTCCTTATTTTTATAAATGATCTCTTGTCTGCAACTTCTAATTCAATCCATTCCTTCGCTGATGACAGTATCCTCAGTTTTTCATATTCATTCCGTAATTCACGTCCTTGCTCTACGGCCGTAGAAGAGGAACGGCAACGTATGTTAAACACATTAAATTTCGACCTGGGCAGGATAATCAAATGGGGTTCAACCAACAATGTAGAATTTAATGCTTCCAAAACACAATGCTGTCTTCTGTCTCTTCAGCGAAACCAAAATCATCAACCATTTTTCTGTAATGGTACTTTCATCGCTGCAACCGAAAGACTTGCCATTCTCGGTATGTGTCATCTTCGATGGAACGATCACATATTCGAGGTCGCCAAAAATGCGGCAAAATCTAGATTCCTTAAGCGGTCTGATCTGACCTCAATTTATAAGGCATTCATTCGCCCAAAGCTGGAATATAACGCCCACATCTGGGCTGGTGCACCCAAGAACGTTCTGCACCTATATATATTGAATATCTACCCATATTCCATTGCAGTTGTTGGAGCTGAACGCTTCTTTGCAATGGGTATGATTTTCGCAAGTTTCCATTGAGGAGGAAAATTAGATGTAATAAAAATCGTATTGTAAATATGAGTTAGAAAAGGAAGAATTTTAGGTAGGATCATTTTTATGAATAGAGGATGTATTAAGTCATACCCCATAGCGTTCGTCTTTATGTTAAGAATTGCTTTAACCACATCAGTTTCATCACATCTGCAGAAATATAGATGAGTATGTCGCATATCTGAACTTACAGCTGTAGATGTTGTATTTGAAGCAGAGGATACTGATGATACATCTGAGAGCAATTTGTTCAGCTCATCAACATCGATACATTCTTGCACACTACTTTGGCTTTTTCCCGTGCACGATTCTATTATATTTCTCCATAGCTGTTTTGTTGATAACTCATGGTTCAATTTCTCAGATAGATATTTATGCTTTTCTTTTTTGATTACATTTGTTATAGAGTTTCTTAGATTTTTACAAACCTCGTAAAAAGCACTCGGAACTACTTAATCAAACGTACTATTCTTTCCGTTAGCCATGGGCATCCAGGATTCTTCAGAGGCTTTGATCTGTACGGAACACACTCATTAAAAATACGAGTTTCATTAGATTGCAAGAATTCGACCTGTTCTTTGCTAGAATACATTTGATATATTTGATGCCAACCTAAATACATCATCTAGATTAGCTGGGAGGTTACTGCAGTCAATGCCTTTGAAATCCCAAAAAGATATAGTCTGCGGGTAGAAATCATGCTAGATATCGAATGTTAAGAAGATTATACGAGTATCGTGCTTGGAGAAGGCTAGAGCAGCTAATTGATCAAAAAAGACAACTTTATCAAGTTGATTGACTAAAAATAGATCTAGCAACGTTTGAGATTTTGACCAAAAACGAGTTGGGACACACCAATTAACGGTGTGGCTTCCCCAATGATGCGCCAATGGTTGTGGTAATCTTCTAAAGATACTAATAGTCCGGGCTACCAGCATGCACGATTCGTAAACCCGAATAATCGATGGCAGGTGTGCGCCTACTTAAGCACACCCTGCACACTCCTACCACACTTCCCGTGGGACTGCCGTTAGGTATTACTTCGCGGGGCTGGTTAGCAACTTATGCTATGTCATCTTCATTTGCCGTTTCAGCTCTTCTTAGTCTTTCGACTCTTCTTACTTTGTTCTGTACGCTCGTTATAAAGGTACAGGTCTCCCCTAACCTCGTCATATGACTCGGTGTATGTCTGCCTTTCTGTCAGTCTGTCGGTGTGTCTGTCACAAGCTTGTAACTTTTGAACCCTTTGAGACGGAGAGCTGAAACTTAGTTTAAATACTGTGACATATTGGACTGAATTGAATCTTTCGTATTTCAATATTCGGTGGTCTCTGTGGAACGTTAGTAGCTGAACCTGCAGGTTTTGCAACTTGAGGCAAGTGTTCCTACCCTTCATGGAGAACTTCTTCATGCTTTTATATTCTTCAATGCGTTCACCAGTTGCCAACTTCATAAGACTGTAAGTTATGCATGGAAACGTTTTTTGGATATAGTTCATTGTATTCACAAATTATTCATATAAATAATTACTTTCTGTATGCAAGTGCAAAGTGATAATTTATTATTATATTGTACTTAATTTGGGAGAATTAATCATTAATCATAATAAGTTGAACAAGGCAAGGTATCTTCTTCTTGTTCTGAAAATGTGTTAATATTCGAGTTACATTTTAGATATTTGAGTTATATAGTTGGTGTTGGTAGACACTGATTAGAGTGTCTCAACCTAATAAAAACGAAGGGAGTACATCATGGAATAGAGTCTATTGTTGAGTGTGTTAAATAGGGTGGTTCAAAAAACTCCAAAAATCGATTCGCAGTAGGTCACAGTGAAAGTCATATACCTGCAGTCTTTGACTTAAATTTAAATAAAAAAGTGCTTACGAAAGAAGTTTTTTAATATTTTATATTTGTCAATAAAGTTTATTCAATAAAAATATTTTAAAAGTAAAAAAAAAATTCTAGTAGTTCTAACTCACAATGAAAATTATACACTAACGGAAATATTATTAAACAATAAAACAAATATAGTTTCAGTACTTAATTGCGACCTCTTTTGCTAGATGACATCGTTTAGACGTCTTATTACATTTCGGGTATATTATTACTGGCGATTTATTACCATTATTTTCTTTCTTACACTCAGTTTTGTTTTTTTAAGGAATATCGGCATACTTCCATTAATCCATATTTGCCGCGATAAATAATAAATTTCCTACCATGAATGCCCAATGTACTTCCAAACCACGGCATATGCCCTGCTGTCTTTAATGGTTGATCTCAAACTGTTCAACTTAAGCTCTATACATACATACATACGAGGGTGGGTCAATAAGTCCCTGAAAAATGAAATAAGGAACACTCTTTTCGGTATAAAAACATTTTATTTTTCAACATAGTCTCCTTTTAGCTCTATACACTTCATCCAACGTTTCTCCAATTTGTTGATGCCCTCCAAGTAATACAATTTTTCGACACCCTCAAAATAAGCGTTTGTTTCAGCGATGACCTCTTCATTCGACCCAAATCTCCTACATCCGAGCCATTTCTTCATGTTTGTCGCAGGGGGCTAAATCTGGGGAATATGCTTGATGAGGGAGGAGTTCGTAGCCTAACTCATGCAATTTTGCCATTCCGACTGCGGACTTGTGCGCCGGTGCATTGTTCTTCACCAAATGCGGCCGTTTTTGCTTCAAATTGGCTTGGAATCGATCCAGCAGCTCTGCGTAATATGCGCCGGTGATCGTTTTACCCTTTTCAAGGTAATCGATGTGAATAACACCGAGTGCATCCCAAAAAACTGTCGCCGTGACCTTGTTTGCTGACAAACCCGCCTTGGCCTTCTTCGGCTTCAATTCACCAGGAGAAGTCCATTGTTTTGATTGTTCCTTGGTTTCTGGTATGTTGTGGTGAATCCAGGTTTCATCCACGGTTACGAAACGACGCAAAAACTGAGCCGAATTTTTCTGGTACATCACCAAACATACCTTTGAAGTTGTTAAACGAATGCATTTGTTGTCGATTGTGAGCGAACGCGGCACCCATCTTTGCGGAAAGCTTTTTCATGTTAAAATATTTATGTAAAATCGAAATCACTGAGCCATGTGATAAGCCTGTGGCCTCTTCAAGCTCGCGCACTTTCACTCGCTGATCGTCCATTATCAAACCATGGATTTTGTCGACCATTTCTGGTGTGGTGACCTCAATTGGGTGACCAGAACGTTCGGCGTCACTTGTGCTTGAATGACCGCACCGAAATTGAGTAAACTAGTGGTGAATGGTTCCAATCGATGCTGAAGAGTCCCCATAATATTTGTCAAGCTTTTGCTTGGTTTGCGTGATAGTTTTTCCTCGCAAAAAATAGTGTTTAATGAGCACTCGAAATTCACTTTTTTCCATTTTAACGAAAATGTTAGTAGGCGTCTATATAAAATGGCTGCCACAACAAAATTATTTGACAGATCTGTCTGAAAATTTGGGTGCGTTCTTTTGAAAGATGATTATTGACAAAAAAAAAAAATTAAATTTAAGATGACGACACAATTTGTCGTCATTGAATAGCAGTATGACTTTTTTTCAATATTTTATATAAAAACTAACACTAGGTTTACGGACATTTGTTATATACCTATGTATTTCTACGAACATGCGTCAATTTGACGCTGGAACGAATACATATGTATAAAGAAAAAACAACATCATTATTTCAACACTTTTGAAGAAAATAGACTTCAATATGTGATATATTTACCTCGTTCAACGGATAAAAGTCAGTACAAGAGATAAAATAAAAATGCGAATTATTTCTTTATAAAAATCGAAATACGGCAAAATGATGCGTCCCGTAAACGTAGTCTTGAACAAAATTCGGATCACGCCTAACGAGACAATTTGCTTAACCTTATCAAACATTTGGGTCTTGTTTTCAACTAAATTAGTATATTCTGATGTTTTATTATTATTATTATTATTATTATTTATTAAACTTTACATAAATGTAACAGTATAATACTTAAAAAATAACAGCTCTAGCTACCAGGGCTTAAGGCTGAAGGCTTAAAATATAATGGTTAAAAAAGTATTGGTTCAAGTGCCCAGCAACGGGGGGCGGCCGGAAGAGTTGCGAACAATAGTTCAGACATCCCTTCCGACCGCCCCCCGTTCTTGGGCCGTGAAGGGTCTTATATACTATTTTCTAGATTTAATTTCTTTAAAAGTTTGAAAACGTTTTTTATGTTTCGTTCTGAAGGAACTAGTAGAAGCTTTTTAAGGTCTTTGTTGAATAATTCATTACAAATTTGTTTAATGTATTTACAATCTGACGTTAAATGCTTAATGGATAAAACAAGGTTAGAATGACAAAACTGACAAATCGGGGGGGTGTCTTTGTTGAGAAGATATCCATGTGTTAGCTGGGTGTGTCCAAGTCTTAGTCTTAAGAAGATTTTGTTCATTCTTGAAGTTGTATTTATAGGATAGGTGGCAGGAACTGGATCTGGATTGATGGAGGAATAGTGATGGATGTATTGCCTCCAATCCACTTCTTTCTTTTGTTTCCAGTGTAAATTAGCAAGTTTGAGGTAGTCGTTTTTTTCGGGTTGATACCTTGAGATACTTAGACTGTCGTTTGAGGAAGCAGCTTTAGCTTCCTGATCTGCCAATTCATTACCCCGAACGCCAATATGTCCTGGTACCCAAACTAATTTCAAGCTCGTTCCTAGCTTAATGATGTTGTCACGAATTTTGCTGATGATGGGTGAGCGGTTTTGTATATTACGAATAGCTTTAAGTGTCGAAAGGCTGTCCGTGCATATAATGGTTTTCTTTTTGGATTTAGTGACCGTTTCTGAAGCTTTCAGTACCGCTATCGCTTCTGCAGAGAAGATAGAGAAATAAGGTGGAATCTTTTCGGTGGAGACTAGGGTTCCATGTGAGTTGACTATTGCAAAGCCAGTGCCATCTTCGTTTTTAGAGCCGTCGGTAAAGAGGATTTCCCAGGTGTTATCGGAGTAGGTGTTCATCAATTCGTGGAAAAGTTGAAGATATATTACATTTGGAGTCGTATCTTTTTTTAAATCTGGAGAGATTGGTGTTTATTGCGTCGAGTGGTAGAAGCCAAGGATGTTTTTCGAGGGCAAAGTTTTTCAAAGCAGGAACGAGGCCTATGTCTTTAGCGAACGTCAAGGCGTTGTAAAGGGCTGAGGGTATTTTAGGGATTTTCCTCCTTTTTAATATTTTCGCTGCATCAGCATGGAATACTTAAATTATTAACGGTTGGTATTTGAATATTACCAAGTTCAATAATGGGGTTAGAACATTTTATTTTTCTGCAAATGTGTAGATGTTTGCTTTTGTTAAAGGAAATCAAAGCACCCGATTGAGTGCACCAGCTATTTATGCGAAGAAGGATTTCTTTAAATTTGTTTTCTGTGCGGTAATTATCGTTGCACTTAGAAAATAAGTATAAATCGTCCGCATAAAGGGAGTGGTTTATGTTATTGAATTGGGTGATAATATTACTTATATCATCATAAGTTATTATAAAAATCACCACCGAGAGGGGCGACCCTTGGGGAATACCATTATTCAGGTTATAGGTTTTTGAATAGCAGTTATTTACCTTAGCTCTGAATTTTCTGTGTAAAAGGAAGGATTTTATGAATTTTCCATTTTTTTTGTTTATTTAAAACAATGTGGATACCAATACGTTCGAAGGCCTTCTCAAAGTCAATAGAAAGAATTGAAATATGTTTTTTGCAGGAAATTGCCGTGGAAACAAATTCGTCTATATGAAGTAAGGAGTCGATTGTACTTCGACCTTGTTTAAAGGCGACTTGGTTTAGGTTAATATGATTGTTGCTTTCGATAAACCAAAGCAATCTTTTGGAAACCATTTTTTCCATTAATTTGCTAGTGCAAGGGATAAGGGAGATAGGCCTGTAACTGTTGGGAACTGGCAACTTCTGATTAGGTTTGGGAATTGGTATCAAAGTTGCAGTTTTCCATGTTTGCGGAATTATGCCTTGGTCGAAAATACAATTGTAAAGCGTGATTAGGCGTTGTTTTAATATTAGTGGTGCGTTGTTTAACATTGGGAAAGAGATACGGTCATAGCCTGGGGTTTTGCCTCTGACCGAATTGAGACAACATTCAAATTCTATAGTGTTAAAGGGGAGTTCAATTAAATTGGCAGACGGACTAGGAAAGTAAGGTATATTATCATCGTTTAAAGCTGCAAGTTTAGATTCACGGAATGAGGGAGACAAATTGGAATCGCTGGAGTAAGAGGACCAGCATTTGGCAAAATGCTCCGAAATTTTGTTTGAATCGGTAAGCGTTTGAGAACCTGATGAAATTGCTTTGCTATAGTATGGCTTGTAGCTACAGGTAAATGTTTTAATGTCGGACCATATCTTTTTGCTGGTGGTGTTGGGATTAATTTTTTCCGTGAACTTTTGGAAACTTTCTATTTTGGCAATTTTTACCTTTCTGCGGAATAAAGCGTTGGCTTTCCGATAATTAACGAGGTTGGTGTCGTTAGGATATTTTTTGAATATTTTCCACAGATTTTGTTTGATATGTCGCAACGAGTCAATTTCGGGGTTCCATCAGGGAACAATATTTTTATGGTGTTTGAGTTTCGTTTGGGGGATAGAAATGTTAGCAGCAGCAGAAAGGATACATTTTTTATAGATGCTGCTTCCCGGTTTACATTAGTGGTTTGGGGATTAGAAATCAAGAGTACCGTTGATTTTTCCTGGAAAAGATTCCAGTCTGCGTGGTCGGTTTTAAATTTCGGGTTAGATTTAACAAATTTGGACTGTGTACTAAGATTGATAGAGGAAAGTATGGGGAAGTGATCGCTACCATGGAGATAATCGTTCCTCTTCCATATACTATCGGGTAGTAATTGGGTGGAAATAAAAGTAAGATCTACATGGGTAAATGTCTTATGTGTAGAAAAATGCGTTGGGCTGCCGTCATTAAGCAGAGAGAGATTAGAATTAGCCAGGAAGTTTTCAATTTCTTTGCCTCTTGAGTTGCTTACGGGAGAGCCCCAAAGTGGGCTCCAGGAGTTAAAATCTCCTGTTAATATAACTGGATTTCCGACAGATCTTACGATATTATCTATATCTAAGGCCGAAAAGGGCTGAGATGGATGAATGTAAATTGACACGACTGTCAATTTATTTTTAAGCAAGATTTCAACGGCAATTTAAGAGATATTTGAATTGATATCAAAGACTCTGTGAGGGATCGATTTGTGTATTAGCAAACCAGTGCCTTGTTTTGCTGTGGTATTAGTGTCAAAGTTGTGGAAATAAGCTGCATATTCTTTAGGTGCTATAGGTGATGTTTTGGATTGAATATGGGTTTCCTGTAATGAGATTATCGAGGGTTTGTAATCTTTTATAAGAAGTTCAAGTTCATGGTAATTGTTATAATATCCATTAAGGTTCCACTGAAGAATCTTAAGGATTGTTTTTGTGCAATGAGGAGACTTTTGCGCAGTATAATCATCGTTATACTGGGAAAAATCTGAAGAAGATTGATTTTTGGCGTGCAAGGGTTGACTCTGCCACCCAGAGGATGAATCATCCAGGTTCCGGGTGGAACCTGGATGATTCATCCTCCGGATGACAGAGTCGGTATTAGGGTCACCGATATTATTATCAGATGCCTTCATCTTGATCGTTTTCAGATATCTTTTCGTAAAAATGAGTTATGGAGTCAGTAGACATTGAAGTGGGAGAGAGCATTGAGTTTGAGTGAGATTGTGTTGTTAGCGAGTTTGGAGAGTTTGTGTGTATACTAGAATTTGGAATTCCAGTTGAATGAGAGTGTGTTTGTTTCGAGGGGAAAGACGAGCTTGACAGATATGGTAAATTGGCAGTGAGAGTTTTGTACGAGTTTGAGGTTGGAGGTAATGTGTTATCAGTTGTACTGAATTTTGGTATTATTGTGTGTTGATTAGTTGAAGAGAAGGTAGTTTTGTTGGACTGTGAGCTTGCTGAGGAGGGAGTGATTTGACTATGGTGAATAGGATGAGATTTTGGAGAAGTGTTATGATGGCTAGCATGTGGAACTTGAGAAGTTTTAATGGGGGAAACGGGTTTTGAAGAGATGGATTTTATTAAGATATTGTCACTGAGGGAGGGGGGAAGTGTATCCTCAGGTTTAAGAGAATGGGTTAAAGAGTAGGACTGACTTTTATTTTTTACGACTCCAGAGTACGTTGAAGAAGAAAATGGAACGGGATTTTGTACGCTGTTTATTTTGTTTGTTTTTCGAGAGAAAATGGTCGGCAGTTTTTTGTGTCTTCACTAGAATAAGAAGATTTCCATCAGGAAGTTGAGTGATGTATTCGTAGGAAGTACTTATGCTATCTATGGCCTTCTTTATAAGGAAGACGCTGAAAGCAGTGAGGGGTTTGGTATGGTCGGCAGGGGAAACAATGATAAATTTGGGATTCGTGTTATTGGAATGGGTTGGGAGGTCAATAAAATTATCTATTGGAGAAAATGAAGTCTTTTTCTTTTTACTTCTGGGTGGGTCGGATGGTTGATCGAGCAAGTCGAAACGATTGCCCGATAGCACTTTAGGCCCTAGGGCCATGGTTGAAAATTGTTCGCACTATTTGTTGTGTTTTCACTCACTTACACGACACGGGGGAAATTAACGGAAAGGGGAGGAGATAAAGCTAAACTGAGGGAATGAACAATCGCAGACTATAGAGAGCAGAAATTAACGATCGGAACACGATGTTGACGGCTCGAGAGATAGTCGGTGACTGATTCTGATGTTTTTTTTTATCCCTACTTAACAAAATAAAAAAAGTGACAAATTTGAATTACCTACATTTTTATATTTAGCCTAAAATATACATTTCTATGGGGTATGATATTTATACTTCTTTCTGATTTCAAGAGACAAACTGCTTTTATTTTACAGAATTAACAAACAGAAAGCTAAACTTAACAACTTTACCCGATTCTAGTACAAATAATCTTTTAAAGACCAATTTTCTGTCCTGCAATGGAAAAATTCCACATTCTCCCACGCCAGGCAAACACATACACCAAACAAGTAAAAACACTTTGCGGTTATTCTCATGTTTAGTTTTTTTTTTTTGTTGTTGCTTCTTCAAGAACAAGGATACATGCTCCGTGCTTCCACTTTCATGTGATAACCACATACAATGAATAACTACTATAAGATACAACATCATGATATACCTCCTTTGTGTGAGAAATTATTCACCCACAGCTGCAACATATTTTATATTATACATACTTCTGCTTGATGTTTCAAATTTCAGCACAACTTGAAAGGATATGTGAGATAAATCCAACCCACCGGAGCCGCAACACAAGAAAAGGTAAACGTACATTTTCCATGTCTCAGGTGCAAGGATATATTTTACTTCGTATAATATTTATTAATACCATACGATGATGATGCTGTCTTGGATCTTTTTCAGGTTCACAATCTGGATCAATGCACATAACATATGTATGTACATATATATGGATGTGCCTATGTAATTAGACCAAAGTCGTCATTTCTCGCATATGTACATTGTACACTATATGTATTATATCCCATTAAAGGATACTTTAGAAACATTACGGTGATTAATATCACTAGCGAACCAGAAACATTGTGGCTATGCTCGTATTAATTAACTTGCAGATGTCTGTAAGGATAATATGTACGAGCACGTATGTACATATATTTACCGAAACTATCATCCATATAAACTCACTCCTATGGAAAATCATTAAAATATTTATTAGAACAAAAAGGACAAGTGAATTAAGTCAAGGCAATCAAAGAGATATATACATATATCAAGTGGGGGCTTTGCCACCAGGAGGACACAATTTCTAATATCTTTCTCACTGAAGAGAGAATTAAGTTAACAAGTTGGTAAAGTGCAATAGAGAACTTTGCACTGTTATCCTGGCTTATGCTGGCAATATTGGATTGACAGAGGCAATAAAAGAGTTTTATTACTGTATCAAGTTGTGCAACTTGAAATTATTAGTTTCATCGTATTGGGAATGACAAAAATGAAAAAAAGGTGCAATAAAAGAATGGCAGTAGTATTATGTCCAGTACCGTAAATAGCCTGTGCAGAGTTTGGTGCTAGTTCAACATTTTTGCGCCCTTCCCAGATACTAAAATCAGCCATTGAATAAATCTAGACGATGATTGCCATCGAATGCAGATTTGAAGTAGATGAATGATGGTGGGTTTCGATTTGAAACTCTTCGGCCTTTTCCAGGATTTATTTTACTATGAATATTTGGTCTATAGTCAATCTGCCAGGCAGGATAGGGACGTATAGAGCTCCATTCACGAAGCATAATTTGTCCGATTTCTTGGTGCATGCGTTCTATCAGAACATATCTGCTTTTTAAGTTTTCAGCTTTAAATATAATTTAAAGATTTTTAAAACCACAACCAGTTACGAGGGCAAGGTGAAAAGTTCTCGGCTTGACAATGAAAGATAGCGATTTTTAGTTAAAAAATGATTTTATTTTTCCTTGACTTCAACACACTTGGTACAGTGTTTTTCCAACAACAGTATTCCTTCTAGGAAGTGAGAGTCTGGAAGGCTGTGAAAATATTCACCTACGGCCCTCTCAACTTCTGCATTGGATGCGAAGCGCTTCACAGAAACAAATTTCTTCAAGTTTGGGAACAGATGGAAGTCTGAGGGTGCCAAATCAGGTGAATAGGGGGGATGGCCGAGCAAATCGTATCCCAAATCCCGCAGTTTTCCCATCGCCAACGCACACTTGTGTACAAGTGCATTGTCCTGGTGAAAGATGATTTTTTTTCTTCTTCAAGCCAGGCCTCTTCTCGCGAATTTTGGCATCCAGCTGGTCAAGAAGATTGGAGTAATATTCGCCTGTAATTGTTTTGCCTTTCTCAAGGTAGTCAATTAACAATTCGCATCCCAAAACACACTGGCCATGACCTTTCCGGCAGATGCGATCGACTTCGCTTTCTTTGGCGCTGAACCACCGGCTTCCACCCACTGCTTCGACTGCTGTTTCGTTTCTGGCGTTTAGTGGTGGACCCATGTCTCATCCTTGGTGACAAATCGCCGCACAAAATCGGTCGGATCCCTATTGAATCGGTCTAAAGATTGCCGCGAAAATCGTTTGCGCATTTGCTTTTGATCGGCATTCAGCAAATGCGGCACCTATCTTGCGCAGAGCTTTCGCATCCCTAAGTTTTTGTGCAAGATGTTTCGTACCCTCTCTTCCGACATACACACAGCCTCAGCTATCTCACTCACCTTCACTCACCTTCACTCGCCTATCGTCCAACACGATATCATGCACTTTTTCGATGGTTTCGGGTGTAGTTGCGGTTTTTGGCCGTCCTTCACGTGGGTCATCTTCGAGGGACGTGCGACCACGTTTAAATTCAGCTGCCCACTTTTAACGGTTGACATGGAAGGAGCAGAGTCCCCGTAAACTTTTGTCAACTTTGGATGAATTTCCTTAGGGGTTAACCCATCCAAAACGAAGAATTTGATCACCGCACGATATTCAAGTTTATCCATTGCAACGAAAAACACGCAAGACGTCTACTGCAAAAATTCGTGTAAAGAAACTACTTGAGAGAACAAGTTGAAACTTGTCATACGAACTAATGAGAAGTGCACCCAGACAGGAAACATACAATTTTGCTGATTGGAACGTCATCTCTGCGTCAGGCCGAGAACTTTTCACCTTGCCCTCGTATTAAGCTTATTGGTTGCAAAGCAGCAGGAGAAGAAATACACTTAGTAGTAAATAATTGTGTGGATGAGCTGTTAATTGGAATATTGTTCTCGGATATAAACAGAGTAATATGTATGCATATATATTAGGGTGCCGTGAAATAACGCCAAGCGAAAGAAGGCCAAATATGGGAATTTGTAATTCGACATTTGGCCCTATTTCACTTCGGTAAAGTGAAATAAAGCCAATCTGACCTTATTTCGCTTTTACCTCATTTGGCCTTATTTCACTTTAAAGAATTGAAACAAGCCCAAATTCTACTGTTTATGCATTGCGGATATAATATATATATATATATAACAGTTGAATATCTATGGGGGGCCATGCTGCCCCCCTGCAACCCCCCTGCTTGGGGTCACTGTAGGATTTGGAGTGGGTGCGAGGTTTTTTTTTATGTAAAGTTCGGAACTACAGAAATATTTTTTCGTATGGCTCTATTTCACTTTTGTAAAGCGAAAGAAGGCCATATTTGGTCTTATTTCACAAATGGGATTGGCCTTATTTCACTTTACCAAAGTGTAATAAGGCCAAATGTTGAAATATGGTCTTATTTCACTAAGTGAAATAATGCCAAATTCCCAGATTTGGCCTTATTTCGCTTGGCGTTATTTCACGGCACCTGGGCCTGTTCATTTGGTCAATACTTCTGATGCGGTTAAAGCGATTGCTCACGGAATACCATTTACTAATCATCGCTTTATAAATTTTAAAGTGAAGTTAAGGTGTGTTTTCCCTCCGTCGTTTACCTACCTTGTCGTGGTAGAAGGGCTGAGTAGGGGCCGGTGATACTCTTAAGCTATACCTGGAATAGATTCAGGGAAGGTCGGAGTGGAGGTCCAGAAACCAAAAGGTAAACAAAAAGAACCTACTGTGAAGTAGCAAAAACACGAAAAAACAACAACGGAGAGTACAAAAGAAAAAGAAGAAACACGGATGGGGATATACATCCAAAAGTTGGCAGAGGCCACGACTGTCGGCAAGGCCTTGGCCTCGAAAGGGGATAAGTCGCCAGTGGCTCTAACTCTCAAACCAGATAGCATTGGATTACAGCACCTCTTCGTTGCAGCAGGTGTAACTGAAGGAGCTGAAACTATAACATCGGCCGCTCGAAAAGAGGACGAGCTAGTGACCTGAAGAAGGAAAATCTCCGGAGCCCAGCAAAAGAAAAGGGCTAAAGAAAGAAAGAGACTGGAGATGAAGAAGCAAAGGAATCCTGCTTCAAACCCAAGCTGTCTTACTTCAACGCGCAGGGAGCCGCGGTTGGAACACCCTACTCTGTTACCAGAGGATGCCTCGGTAAACTCTAATGGCAAGAGGGGGATGCGTCCTCACGCAGAGTTATCGCAAAATAAAAGAAGTAGAGTCGTCAAAGAACAACGGCCACAATCTAGGCTTACCTCTGCTCCACCAGGGCGGGCTAATGCTCACCCAGTGAGGAGCGATTAAAGTACTGTCGCTAAACCGAAATCTAACACGATTAGGCCGTCAACTTCAAGAGGGTAGGCAGTCGCATCAAATAAGTCCCGTCATACGAGGACTTATAGGGATGTAGCAGCCAACCTACTGGAGATGGTAGTCTACAATAGGAACAATGAGGATGGAAAGATACCGGAAGAATTATAGAAACGTTTCCAGAAAACCCTCAAGGCTGCTCTGGATCAAACACTCTGTGAGAATCCGACGACTTCCCTGAATTTCCTGAGGGTAGATTTCAAAGGTAACCGCTACTACATCTGCTGTCAGGATAATGCCTCGACTGAGTCGCTGTGGAAACTAACAGCCAGACTTGATAGTTGGGAAGGAACCAAGCTAGAGGTTCTACCAGCGGAGAAGATTCCCAGACTAACCAGGGTATCCGTTTGGATCCCAGGGGTAGTAGAGGAACCTGCAACGCTGTTTGCGCGGATGAAGCTGCAGAATAAGGACCTCAAGAGGGGAAAGTGGAAACTCTACCACGCAAAGGAACAGGCAGGCAACGGTCAACTGATCGAGGTAGGGATTGACGAGGAGTCACTTGTTCTACAAGGGGGTAAAGCACTTTGCGGCTTTCACCAAGTTATCTTCGTGATCCCTTCATTCCATGAAAGGTTAACAGTAGGGCGGCAACTGCCAACCTCTGTGCCTACCTCTCAGCAGGAAAGGCGGATATCGCTCTCATCTAGGACCTCTATTGCGTGAATAATAATGTAACAGGATTGGGAAACAAACTGAAAGTGATAGCAGACAATGGAGACAGTAAGTGTAGAACCTGTATTATGGCGCAAAAGAATACTAATATCTTCTTTATCCCGCAGATCAGTAAAGGCGATTTAACAGCAACGTGCCTCGAATATAGGGTGAGAAATGGTGAGAGCAACCAAATCATTTTGGCCTCTTGCTATCTCCCCTATGACTCCCTGCAAGCTCCAACTAGCGAGGAGCTAAAGAAGTGAGTCATCTGAGCCAAGTCCATACAGAAGGGTCTTATAGTGGGAATGGACGCTAACGCCCCCCACATTAACTGGGGAAGTACGGAGATTAACAAAAGCGGTGAGTGTTTAGCCGATTTTTTGAAATTTAAAAATATAATCACCTTAAAAGAGGGCTGTACACCAACCTTCATAAATAAAAATAGAAGGGAGGTATTAGATATAACCTTATGTGATGTTAGGTCTATACATCTGGTGTCCAACTGGAAGATCAGTAGTGAGATCTCCTTTTCGGACCACAGGTGGTTATGTTTCGGCATTGGAATTAATCCCAAACTCAAAATAATGATTAGGAACCCTAGGAAAACAGATTGGTCTATCTTTGCAAGAAATCTTCAGGCAAGGCTATCACCAACTCAGGTTAACAGCTGTACTGATACAAACCTATTAAACAAAGAAGTCATTAAAGTACAGAAGTGCATCATAGAATCCTTTGAGGCCGCCTGGCCTCTGAAACCGGTATATAGAAGCGTTAAGCAAAAATGGTGGAACGGCGACCTCTACGAATCAAGGAGGGTTGCTAGACAACGCCTACACAAAGCTTTAAGAACAAACGAAGGAGAGATCGGGAATCTTATAAAGAAAGTAAAAGAAGCTTCAAGAAGTTAACCAGGGCTGCCAAAAGAGAATCATGGAAAACATTATGCACCAAAGTATGCGACAACAATGGAGCCGAGCGGTTAAGGGAGATCCTGTCCAAGGAACCACTAAGTTATCAGCTTCTACAGGCGGGCACCAACCTGGCAGCCGCAGCCGATACCTTGGAGACGCTAATGCACGTACACTTCCCAAACTGTTTCTATAAGGAAGCCACACCTTTCAACTGTGGGCTTACTTGTGCTGAAACTAAATGGAAAGATACTGACAACCTAGTTGATGCAGATAAAATGGCCTGGGCCATTAACTCATTCGCATCATATAAATCACCGGGTATGGACGGAATATTTCTCATCTTTTTGCAAAGGGGGATAGAATTACACACCCTAAAGAAAACCCTGTTTAATATCTTTAAGGGATGCCTATATCTAGGATACACGCCAACACAATGGCAAGAGGTGAGAGTGGTGTTCCTACCAAAACCCGGGAAAGATCTATCGACGGCGAATTGTTATAGACGTATTAGTCTAACGTCATTCCTGCTAAAATTAATGGAGAAAATCTGTGATAACTACCATATATCAGAACACAGATTTCAAACCCGTGGCTGTGCCCCAATCAACACGCATACCTCAAAGGGAAATTAGTTGAGACGGTACTACACCAGGTTGTATCCACAATAGAAGATGCGTTTGAAACGAAGGAAGCAGTCGCAGGCGTTTTTCTAGATATCGAAGGGGCATTCAATAACATCAAAACTCAAAAAATTATGGATGCACTCTCGATATACTGTAAAAATTAAATAATAAAAAAAAGAACACATGCTATCAAATCGCATCATCACAGCTTCACTGGGAGACAAAACAAGAAGGGGAACAGTTCGTACGGGGACACCACAGGGGGGATAATATGTTCTTTTCTGTGCGTGCTCACAATGGACAACCTTGTAAAAGCACCAGATGGAACCTGTGCAAAATGCGTGGCGTATGCAGATGATTTAGCCGTTTTGATAAGAGGTAGGCACCTGAAATTCATGGGAGAGTTTATGCAAAACACCGGAACACACATAAAACGGAACTGGTTCTCTTCACAAAGAAAACCAAAACTAGTGACTTTCACATTCCATAACTTGGAGGAGCATCACTGTAACTCCGCGACAGCGTTAAGTACTCGGGCATAATATTGGACAGGTAACTGACCTGGAGAAAGAACCTGGAAGAAAGAGTTATCAAAGCTAGAAGGGCATATTGGATGTGCAGGAGGGCCATCGGGAAGACATGGGGCCTGAAACCGAAACAGGTCCACTGGATATACGAATGCGTAATAAAACCTATTATCTTCTACGGAGTAGTTGTATGGTGGCTAGTGAGAAATAATATTTTATTTGTTTTTTATGCTGTTTATGACGACAAAAAAAAAACAGTTTGTTTTGAACTTTTGAAGATTTTGATATAACTTGTTCACGGTCCTTTGTCAGTTTTCCCTTCTTATTTTTTGAAACGAGTATAATTGCGAGTACTCGCGTAAGAAGAAATGAGTGGAATATTTTCGCTTGATTTTGTGCATTTAAAATGTAGGTATATTCTTCTTCGAGAACAAAAATCGGTCGTGAGTAAAATCGAGTAGATTGGACCTCTGCTTTTGATAACAAAAAAAAAAAAAAAAAAACTAAAACCCAATGCAAATAAAGGACACTACTGGGGCGTACTTGCTCCGCATGTGATATACATTTGTATATTGTTCAGATCTCAAATTTAGTAAAAATCGGTAAGAAATAAAGTGGACTTTTTCGGAAAATTTAAATGTCATGTCCTTTACATACATACATACATATGTATGTCAGAAATAACTTATACAGATATTAATTTTGAATAAAATCGTCTCAGTCATAACCGGGAAATAGCCAATTTCCGCAAGTAAAGTACTGTTATTCAAATTTTTAACGCGAAACTGGGCAAGCATTCTTATTTCAAACGTCCATTTTGCTCTACATATGAATCTTTATCAAAATCGTTACAGCCGTTTTCGAGAAAATTAAAATTTTTTTTTTTTTTAAATTGGCCTTAAGTAAAGTACCGTTAATTCTGAGGCTAGAATGCAAATTCGAATACCACCTTTGGGCATTACTCGACAAACCCCAGATATGAAGTTCAAAGAAAATCCGTCGCGCCGTTCAAGCTGCAGGTAGACAGAATTACGAGTCCAACAACAAACGCAACAAATTTCTTAGAAACCAGATGAATCAAGATTGGTTGGGTATTCTGTCGCATTCGCGGACGGACGCTGATTAGAAAAATGCATTAAATGCCTAGAGTTTGGGCACCTAGCCCAACAATGTAAAAACGGAGAAGATCGCTCCAATCTATGTAGAAAATGTGAAATAGAAAGCCACATAGCAAAGGACAGTCACCATGTACATATGTTCTGTAAAAATGATCACCAGAAAATGCGAAGCCGGCAGCAACTAATGTCTAGTCTTTAGGATAGTCTTCACCAGCAAAAAACCATGAAGATAATATAGATCAACTCGAATCATTGTAAGACAGCCCAGAATATCCTTACACAAAAGGCTAAGGACGAAGGAGAGAATATCACCTTGATTAGCGTACAAAACTCTCAACAGAAACATTTGAATCTGTGATAAAACAGAGCAGGCTTTGTGAAAGATATGTCTTTCAAGATGCTAATGGACAATTGGAGGGGTCCGTACTTACGGGTATGCTAGACGACGTATTGTGCTGAAAACATTTGCACCTTTAGAAGTAAGCATTGAGAATAAAAGTAGGGCAAACATCTACAACGCCCTAAATTGGCGGGCAGAAAATCGAAGGACAAATTCTTCGCCAAGGACATGTTCGAGGAAATGATGAATACCAGCAACCTAACTCACAGCCGAGACCTTGACGCATCAACTCACCCGCACTATCATCACTGCGTGTGATGCATCAATGTCTAGTAGAATAGGCAGTAGTACAAGCGTACTGTGCAACTCGATCTAGGGGGAGAGCTGACTTTCAAGAACGTTTAGACACCTTAAAATTTGGCGAGACGCGACTTCAAAAAGGCGATCAAGGAGATCAAGGGACGATGCCTTAAGCGTCTCTGTAATAAAGCCAACATAAACCCACACAGAATGGTGCTGACAAAGCTGAACGGCTATAGGTCCCTCTATTCATATCTAAAATGAAGTGTCTTATTTGCAATGAAAAAATAGAACGCAGTGTTGTAAGAAAAATGTCTTGCTCTGATTGCATTGGTTTTTTTCATTCCTCCCTTGTTAATATAAACGATACAGCCATTGAATATATGAACACAAACAATGTAAAATATAGATGTGATAAGTGCACTGTTCTACGTCGGAAATCGTTACAACAACAACCCATTGGAGCTATGAATCCAGCGACAACCGCAGGAATACAACAACATCAGCAAAACGAGAAACTTAAAAGAGCAGCAAACGCAAGCAAACAACAACAACAACATAAACAGAGCGCAGACAAAAAGCTAGCTGCAGCGGTGGATTCTTGACAGCCGAAAACTCTATTAAGCCCGCGAACAGTAACATCTACCCCGCCACAAATCTATAAGATGACTGTAAGCGAGCGACAGCACGATTCAACAACAACGACTGACTCTGCGAGTCAAAAGCAACATAACAATCCAGTAACTATGCAGCTTCTCTACGAGGAAATTCTTAGTTTGAAAAGAATAAACACCGATTTTCTTAACACCATTCAGCAGCTAAGAGAAGAAAATGAAACTCTCAGACTAAAGGTCAATAGTCTTGAGAGCAGATTGAACTGGAGAGAACAAAAGCTTGTGGAGAACGTTATTGAAATTGTTGGTGTTCCTGAGGCTAACAACAATAATGCTGTAGAATATGTGCAAAAAATTTTCGGTGAAGCTTCGAACATTTCGGTCACATCTGATGAAATAAAAAAATGCTACGTAAAAAGTTGTCCGAAAACGAAATCATCGAGTGTATCTATGCAGGCACACATCAAAATTATAAGTGTCCATCTCTCGTCGCTTGAAGTTAAGCAGAAAATTATGAAGAGCAAGCCATTTGCCGATGGTACTAAGAAGCATATATTTATTAATGATTGTTTAACTAATTACACCCGTGCATTATTTATGGCAGCTAAAAAGCTTAAAACAGATAAAAAATGCAAGTATTTATAGTTCAATAATAATAATATTTTGTCAAGAAAGGTTGAAAATGGTGAGGTTGTGGTTATAAGATCTTTTGATGACTTAGCCGCAATTTAATAGAATTTGAATCCTGATTTTCAATGTTATCTAATATAAATGAAAGCTTTGATCTTATACAAGACAACCTTACCATTGAAACCACAAGAATCGTTTCTGATAGTATGATTTATTCAAGCAATAGCAAATCTGTTTATATTATTCATCAAAATATTAGAAGTATGCGGCAAAATTTTGATTTACTAGTTATCAACCTTGAAGCCTTTAAGAACATGCCTAAAATTATTTTCGTTTCGGAAATTTGGATTTATTCCTATGACCTTAGTAATTACGTATTCCTGGCTATACATTTTTTGCAAATACCAATGATTCGTATTCATCCGGTGGAGTAGGAGCTTTTGTGCGGGATTATAATGATGATTGTGTGGTGGAGCGCTTTAGTTGATGTTATAAAATGATGATGTTATAAAAATATCTTTTGGCATATGCAATGAAGATTTTACTTTTGTTTGTGCATACAGATTTAATTCGAAATCGTTTCATGTATTTTTGGATTAATTTAAAACATTTTTAAGCGACGAACAATCGAATAACCTTGTTATTTTAGGTGACTTCAACTTGGACATATCTTGCACTTATGGCCGAACATGGGTTAGCTTCTTTAGTAAATGAGATCACCAGACCAATTGCAGGTACATGCCTTGACCACGTGTTCGTTCGTTTCTTGAAAGTTCCACTAAATCTATATTCTGGTATTAATTTTGAACTTCAGATCTCTGATCTCTGATGCTGAACAAAAAGCATAATTTGCCAAACAGGTTGTTTAAAATTAACTTTGAACAGCATAATAATGTACTGCGTTTTGAAAACTGGGAGGCGGTTTATGTTCAAGACAATGTTTCTACGGGTTATGATATTTTATTAAATTTATTAAAAAACTAAATTAACTTTGCAAGCTACGTCATTGTCCCTAGAAAAGCTGCTCTAAGGCTTAAGCCTTGGATAAACGGTTCACTTCTTAGGAAAATTAGACAAAAACACAAATTGCAGATAAATTGCCACAAACATCCACAAAACCCTAGTTTACAGAGTCGTTATAACCGTATGAGCCAAAAAATTAACAAAGAAATACGTAAGTGTCGAGATAGTTACTACCAAAATCAGATAAGGGCTTCACAAGGAAATCTCAAAAAGGAGTGGAAAGTGATTAATAGCATAATCAATCGTAATGCTACTAACCAAAATAATGCTCTTTATTAAAAAAACGGAAGTGTTACTATTTCGGAACCTACAGCAATAGCTAATGAATTCAATGACCATTTTTCATCGGTTGGACAACAGCCGTTTCAAAGATTTTGTTCAAGTTATTGCAATTGTTCCTGTGGTAGCGATGGTATTTCTAACATTATACTGAAGAACGTTGCCTTTAATATTGCTGATATTTTGGCACATATTTTCAATTTGAGCATCGTGTCTGGACACTTCCCTGAAGAACTAAAATGTGCCATTGTTATTCCTCTTTTCAAAAGGGGTAGCAAAAATTAAAGAAATAACTATAGACCAATCTCGTTATAGTCTTCAATCTCCAAAGTATTTGAGAAATGTGTTAAAAAAAGGGTTTTGGAATTCCTAAAAAAAACATAATTTTTTCAGCCCCATGCAGTTCGGATTTAGAGCTGGGCTATATACTGAAGATGCTCTCTTAGATTTCTGTTCCTTTATTCAGAAAGGTTTGGACAACAAAAAATGTTGTGCTGGACTTTTTGTTGATATAACAAAGGCATGTTATATTGACATGGTGGATCATAACATTCTTTTGAAAAAGCTATATAATGCGGGTTTTCGTGGTTTTGTGTATAGTTGGTTTATGTCCTATCTTAAAAACAGAAAACAAAAAGTGAAGGTTGAAACTAGTTTAAGTAACTCTAAGATTATTAATCCTGGTGTTCCTCAAGGCTCTGTGCTTGGTCCTATACTGTTTCTCATTTATATAAATTCTCTGTTTATCCAACCATTTGTAGGAAAAGTTAGAGCTTTTGCTGATGATCTTGGTATCGCATATGGTTCAGTCAATCCCTTAAACCTAGTAGCTGGTATAAATAAAGACGTTGAATTACTAAGAATTTGGTTTGCGGAACATAAGCTAATAGTTAGCAATAAAACGAAACTTATGTTTTTCAGCCTAATTAATCATGATGCTCCAGATATCGAGATCATATTTCATGCATCTAATTGTGGAAGGTACAACTTGTTTCACTGTATGCCTATTGGCAAATGTTGTTATGTCTCCTTCGATAGGAATGTTCCTTGTGATGACAATTGTTTCAAAATCGAAAACATAAACCATTTTAAATATCTAGACGTTAAAATTGATCGGAATTTGAGTTGGTCTAATCAAATTTTAGGTTTAAAACAATATCTGCTCTCAACCATTCGTTGTTTCTACCGCCTTAGAAAGTTTTGTGCCAACAATACTTTAAAAACAATCTATTATGGGAATAAGCTGTTGGGGAAGTGCTTGCCTAAATAAAATTCAGCTGTTGAAATGCGCCATTAGGAAAATTTGTAATTCTTCCCGTTTAGCCCACTCTATGGAACTTTTTCGCTGTATGAAAATCCTGCCAGTTAGACACCTCTTTTATTTCAAGGTTCTAAAGATATTTTTTATTAGAGGTGGTTACCTGCAAAGTCCGATATCTGATTCCTATAGCTTGAGAAGCAATCAACAGCCTCTAGTTACCATTCCTGCCTTTCGTACAACATGCTATAGAAATTCTTACCCCGTTACTTCTTGCAAACTGTTTAATAGGCTTCCTGTAGGTATGCGAATCATTGGTAGCTTGTTCACTTTTATGAAAGAGGTAAAACAGTGGTTTCTTAGCTTTGATCACAATGAAATCGAAATTTTGCTGCGCTACATTGCTTAGTATCTATAATATATATTGCCTTGGTGTAGTAATGAAATTGCCTTTTGCTTTTTAAATTGTTCTCTTTTTTTTTTCTTTTTTTATTTCTTTACTTTTACTTTAATTTGATCACCCCACAATGAATATATCTATTATAAAGTGACATTTATCTCTATTTTATTTAATGAAATACAAAATGTCTCTAACTATTCTCTTATTATTTAGCTGCAGTCTGTTAAATTTGCAAATATTATAATTGTTTTAAAATTGTAATACGAGAATAATGAACTTAATAATAAAATAATAATAAATAAAAGTAACATGGTAGACAACGCTAAGGTCCATATTAGAGCATTCATTCCCCTAAAGACCACCGCCAGCACAAAGGACATTCCAAGAATTACGTCGGATGAACTATTTAAAGCATGCAGAAAAATAGGCGATAAAACTTGGTTTCTCAGATTGTTCTGAAGGTCCATATATAAGAATTTAGCATGAGGAAGCATTATGCCTTTAGCGGATATTTTAAAAAATTAACTGCCTATATCGTCACTGGAAAATATTATTGTCGTATTGACTAATTATGGGAAACTATAATCAAAGGTAAATTGAATGTGAATTTCTCAAAGATTTACGGTGGAGTATTTCCATATTTCCAGGATTGATTGCGACCATATACAACCAACACGATCTAGAAGTGTTAGGACGTATCGCTAGTATGATGGAAATTGTGGCCAGTTGTCCACAATAATATATTGTCATATGTTACATTTTAACCAAAACCATTTACCAGGAAAACACATGCGACACAAATATATAACACATGAAAAGAAATTAGTACACTGCAAAACGTTGTAGAAAGTGAGTACTAAATTTTAAAATAAGAAGCATCATGTTTTTAATTCATAAGCAGAAATGTAAAGGGCGTCCCAAAATTAACGCAAAATTTGAATTTTGCGCCACTTGTGTGGTAAAGTGTTGTCAACGAAAAAAAAAGAGAGCGTGACAACTGACAGTTCAGTGTTGGAGTGCTGCACGAAAGAACAACGCGTTCATTCATTGTTGAGCAATATTTTAAAAATAATGAAGGTTTGGCAGCTACAGTTCGCAATTTTCGTACAAAATATGGTCGGAATAGTTATTTAACTTCATCAACTGTGAAGAGATTAATTCAAAAATTCAGGGACACTGGATCAATTAGTGATCATAGACACACTAGCAGTCCTTCAACAAGTCATTCAACACAAAATATCGAAGCAGTTCGTAAGAGTGTTGTTGAGAGTCCATCAATTAGGCACCGTGGTCAACGAGAAGCCTCTACAGCGTATTCTCACGAAAGATTTACTTCTTCATGTATACAAAGTGCAATTGACTTAAGAACTGAAGCCTACTGACCAAGCACAGCGAAGATAGTTCGTTAAATGGATTATGGAATAAAAAAAAGTGGAAGCTAATTTTTCAAACAAATTCATCTTCACCGATGAGGCTCATTTTCATCTTGATGGCTTTGTTAATAGTCAAAATTGTTGAATTTGGGGTTCAGAAAATCCACGAGTGATTGTTGAGAAACAAATGCATCCACAACGTGTCACTGTTTGGTGCGGATTTTGGCTTGGAGGCATCATCAGCAGGCAATAACAGTTAATGGTGCTCACTATCGCAACATGATAATCCAGTTTTTTGTGCCTAAATTGCAAGATATGGATGTGGACGACATGTGGTTTTAATAAGACAGTGCCATATGCCATACAGTCCTAGAAACAATTCAATTACTGCATGAGTCATTTCCTGGTCGTGTAATTTCCCGTTTTGGTGATCAGAATTGGCCGCCTAGATCACGCAATTTAACGCCGTTCAACTTTTTTCTTTGGGGTTTTTTCAAGTCTAAGGTTTATGCCAACAAGGTTTATGCAAGCAATTGATAACCCAATTAATTCCATTCGAGAGATTGCTCCTTAGGCGTAAGTTCATATTTATATAAAAAAATTTCATGGTAGCAGTCCTTATATGAGATAGCTCGTTCTTCGTGGGCGCTCTTTGCACAGTTCCCTACTTCCTGAGCAGAGAACTCAGGTGGCTCAGCTAGTGGGTCACATGGTCCCAACGCTCGTCTGTTGGTTCGCAATTCGGCGTATCCGGGGGGCACCACGTGGAGGTCGACGATTCGTTTCTTCCCCTGGTAAATACACTGATTATTCTGGATAATATACTGATTGGATTTAATATCGTGATCGTTATATTTCACTAATACATTCGAAAACGTGACTTCCAGAAGTTACTATACCTAAAGTTCAGTTTATCGCCTCATGCTTTACTCTTAATAAGACAACTTCCCGCTACTGAAGCTTTCGATGTTGTTGGTTGGCAAATCTGAGAAAACAGATACCATAATGAGAGAGTGATCATTGAATGGTACATGTATAAAATACTGTTTGAAGAAAAGTCTTTGACTCGCGAGTCGTCCGTAAGTACTTAGCTTTAGATTCAACTAAAGAATGTTTAAACCAATAATACATATGATCGCTGACATTAGTTCCTGGAATGTCTTAATTATTTGTACATACTTTGATGAAGAAAGTGGATAGTGAAACGAGAAAAAAATGAATTGCCACTATTGCTTTCTGCAGAAATTTCGGATCTCTTTTCTGCCGTTACATCTATGTTCGATCACGTATTTCTCATGCTCATTTTTTCTTTCAAGCGAGGAGTATTTCGAGTCTTCTTTTCTGATCGTAGAGCTGACGAGACGCGCCATCATATTTTTGATTTTTTATTTTTCGGATTTTACAGGCACAGCGACGATAGCTCACCTTGTCGATATTGGACACAGGTATGCCAATGTAGTTCACAGAATCGTAAATACATACGGCTATCCTTTATATCTACATTGTTCCACCATCCACAACTCTTGGACAAGCCCGGTAGCATGCAGCACGACTTGCGCAGAATTCCCTACATTCCGTGACTCGGAATATTCCATTCTATAGAACCACTTCTTAGGCGTGCTTAGAGATTTCATTAATTTTTAAGATTCTTTAAAGGGTATTTTGCAAAGATATTGCTTATTTGTAAAGGTAATACCTACCACAATCTAAAAAATAAAGTGTACGACTAGGTAGCATGACAGTGCACCTACATATACATATGTACGATGTTATCTGCAAAAACTCGGATTTAAAATTCAATTTTTTTATTTTGACTTGACCCTATAAGGGCGAGTATATGTTTCCTGAAATTTGTCGATCTCTTGACATTACTATGATAGATAAACTCAATAAACTGTCTTTTAATTCTGTCTGTCTGTACCCACGACTGCAGCTTAACGGCTAAACCGATTTTCTTCAGCTTCACATCTGGGATCAGTGGGGTCACAATTCGAGGAGAAATCGGAATTTTCATTCTAACTTAATTCTAATTAACGGTAGAATTAAATGATTTGCAATTAAGCAACATATACATACTTATATAGGTGCAAATACGTCTGGTGGTAGCTGCACAGGCTCCAGGCACCTGAGACAGAAGACGACTTGCCAACCATCTTGCTCTCTATCCAGGAGCAGATGGGGCAGCTACAGCGCCAGTTACAAAAACAGGCAATCCGTGAGGACAGGATCTACGCGCTTCGGCCTAGCCTAACGCGTCTTCAATCGTGATGGGTACGACCGCGACTGAAAATTCCTTGAAGATTCTAGCGGTGAAGGTAAATTCATTGATTAGAATCGAACAAGAAGATTCGCTCTACAAGTTACTCGACGACCAAAGCCCTGACGTGTGTCTGGTAAGCGAAACTAAGCTAACCCAGAAACGCAAGTTACGGCATAAAAACTATAATATAGAAAGAAGGAACCGACCCAACTCCACTCAAGGAGGAGGTGTAGCGATCTCCATTCGTAAAGAACTTCGGTATAAGGCCGTGTACAGTGGTGAAATGCGAAGGTTTCGGGGGCTTGAAGCGTGTATTGTGTACATCCCTCTCTGTAGTGGAAAGAAGCTGTACGTGGTCGCGCTTTACGCTGCTGAATCTGCTCGATCTACTTTATTTATGTCAGAGCTCGAGACATTGTTTCGATGCCTAAGGCTGGAGTCGGGGGAGAATTATTTCCTCATGGCCGGAGATCTAAACGCTAAGCATAGAGATTGGGGAAATAATACACCAAATCCTAGAGTATAATGAGTTCACTATTCAATTGGTGGGGTCAACACAATGTTGAGTTTTGGCTCGATTTGAAGTCTACAGATACTCCGTCGTTTCCCAGAAGCTGTTCGACGAACGGTTACAACTGACCAACGTGGACCGACAAACGACAAACTGTCTGTGTACGTTTTTGTATGACAGTGACCATTGCGGACTTAGTGCCGAACGAAATTGCGGAATTAGAAGAGTTTGTTCAAACGTACATACATCTACAACTACAGTAGGAGTCGTTTCTCCCGAGACTTGACAACAGCACTCTCCTCGAACTCGCTCTACCCACCGTCCATTAGGAATCTGTCAAACGAGGAGATTAACAGGTACCTTAAATAAATGGACGAGACAATCAAACGAACGATGGTCAGTACGATACATCGGTATCGACCAACTGAAAACATATTCCGCAATGCAACAATCGACGCACTGCACGTACAAAAAAGTAGACTGCTTACAAGACTAAAAAACTTGCATAGGCAGTTTACTAACAGACAAAACTCAGTGGTTAGGACGCTGAAATCGTTGATAAAGAACCTGCATATAGAGCAAACTATAGGCGGTCGGCTAATTTGCACTGGGGCAACAAGATTCTGGCTATCAAGTCTGATAACCCAAGTATGTTCCCCCAGATTAATAAAATATTTCAGTGGAACGATGTTAACGAATTTCCGTGTTTGAAAATCCCCCGAACAACGAACAATGAACGCTTACTTACAGCAGCAGGAATAGATCCAAGGGACGCTGTCGATGATGACGACTTTTTGTGATCGAAGATCCGCAGGAGAAGGTGGAGGCCATTAGAACTATTTTCGAGGATGTGTACAAGGTAAATGCTAGCGGGCCTTCGAAAATATAGAGCACTGGCGATCAGAGAATGCTGGTTTTACCGGGTTCAGTGACGAAAACTTGGCAAACAATTCCATTGCCAATGAAAGGGTTCACCCCCCGTACGTATCGAAGGTAGAACTCCAAACGATCTTCGCGTCATTGAGAAAGAAGAAATCGATGGAATTTCGAACATTGTGCTTCGACATCTTCCTCTAGAAGCGGTGGAAATTTACGCCACCCTGTTCAATAATGCACTGAATAATGCACATTATCCAGGGCATTGGAAAACAGCAGTGGTACAGACGATCCCCAAAAGGGGAAAGGACACCTCCAATCCGGCAAATCTCCGGTCGATAAGTCTCCTTCCGAATATCAGCAAGGTATTCGAAAAAGTGATCAATAGAGCCTTGATTAAGTGTGTTGAGGACAATAATATAGTTCCGGATAATCAATTCGGTTTCAAGGCGGGGCATGATACAAAATATGCCGCGTCTAAACTGGTATCGGATATCCAATGGAACAAAAGCAACAACCAATGCACGGGTGCCTGCCTGATTGACTTGGAGAAGGCCTTCGATTCAGAGTGACTTTGATAAGATTCAGCGATATTGCGACGACTGGCAGTTGAAGATCAACCTTCAGAAGTCTATTCAGAACGCCTGTGTATCTGGCCTCTGGGGATACCAGGAAGAATTGGCGAAAGATCTCTATAATTGGACAGCACGGGCGTCCACTTGCGTGTCAAAACGTGGGCAGATACGTTGGACTTTGGCTAGACCAATATCTATATTTTAACAAACATGTAGATGCTGCTCTGGCCAGAGCCCGAGCTGCCTTCGCCCTTACAAAGAGACTTTTTTATAGCAAGCAACTCGATGCAAAGGTAAAGGTAATCTGCTACACGGCCCTCATTCGGCCCATGCTTGCATATGGATGTCCCGTGTGGTTCAACATAGGGGAAAGCAGGATGGAAAAGATTTGGGTGTTTGAGAGGGCCCTTTGCCTTTACTTGTACAGAACACCAGAGTCTCAGTACATAAAATTCTATTCTAATGAGGTCCTATACAACAGGGCGAATCTGATAAGAGTGGACAATTTCCTGGTCAAGATGACTCGGAGGCACATTGCAAGAGCAATGACCTCGATGAATAACCTGATCTTCGGGGCTTATTACCCCAACCATAGGTACCGTGAGAGGGTGCGCCTTAATGGCTTTGTCCCTCCAGAAGCATTCCTCTATTTCGAGCAGGCAGGTCTGATCCAGGACAGATCAGCGGTGACGGTTATCTTCCATGTTGCCCAGACAACTGTGGACAGGCGGTTCAACTACAGCCGAGACGTTGCACAGAGCACTCTGGAGCGTCTCTGATTCAGTAGATCGGTATCGGGGCGTGATATTAAAGATGTAAGCAAGCAGCACCAGCAATTCTGGTGGTTATTAGAGGGAGCTCGTCGATCCCTTTTGATCCGGGGTAGGTGTCTAGTACGGCAAAGTTGGCCGCCATATTTTTGCCTTGGCCGGCTTACATTGTTTTTAGGTGTCTAGGTGAGGTAGTTTAAGCTAATTTATACGACAAAAAAAAAAAAACAAAAAAAATAAAATAACACACAGCACTTGGATATGTAAAAAAAATTATAAAAAAAAAAGTGCATACATATTTGATTATGCGTGTAGTTAAGTTTTATATATAAGATCAAATAAATAGTACCGTTACTAAGTTTTTTAAAACAAAAATTTATTTCTTAGTCATAATTGTTATTTAAGTAAAATAGTAATAAGTAATAGATTAAGTTGAAAAACATAGATAAGGATTAAGTTTAGCTTAGTGCGTCCGCATAGGGCCAGTAAGTTAGAATAAGATAGTTAAGTTAGTTAAGCTAGTTTTAAGTATTTTTGTCTAGCATGTAAGTATAAATGAATTAAATTAATAAAAACTTATAAAAAAAAAAAAAAAAAAATAGGTGCAAGTACGTGAACACATGTGTGTTACTTCACAACCAACAATAAAATATCAACTTAGTATTCCGGTGTCGATAGGAACTTTCTGGTGTCTGAAGGCCATCGGAAACTGAATTCGTTGGCCTTTATTTATTATATCAAATCCATGAAAATAAAGTTTGAATATACCATGAACATGAACGACATGGAGTCGTTATTGAGATCTGAATGAATAAAGTTATCATCTATATACAAATACGGTGGAATTACAAGTTATAATTAAACTGGCGCAGTCGACGGAAAAGACTCCGAGTTTTTTTTTTTTAAAGTAGAAAATACGAAAAAAATATTGTGACTTCCCCCACGATCTCACCTCCACCCATATAAATAGCATAACTTCTGTAATATAGAATTGTTTATTGCAAAATTGCAAAATAGGGAGCAGAGGCAATCGCTTAAATAGATCGATACCAATCGTCGTATTAACATAAGCGATAATATGGAACAGCTTCTCCAAAGTGTTGTGGATACCCTTAATACACTCACTGCTGTTCAACAGTAGCAACATAAACTTCAACAACAATTGGCTCAGTGGAGACCAGAACCCACAATAGAAAAAAATACTATATACATATATGTACATACATATCTTAGTAAATGAGTTTTCCGGCGAGAAACATGATCTGACACAATTTTTTACTTGTGTGGACACTCACCTTGCAGCCACCCCTGAGAATCGGAAGGTGGAAGTATTAAGAGCTATCTGTAACTTAAAAATAGTGGGAACAGCAAAGAGTTTGTTATATACGACCACTAACAACGTAGGAAGACACCAAAGTCCACTTAATACAGCACTTCCGGCCCGTGTAGATATCAATAACGCACTCACAAAAAATAATAATCTTAAGGTAAATACTATCTTAGAACTGTGTAATAGAATAGATTACATAGTAAAAGAAATTCATGAATACGCATTGTACGAAAATAACAATACATACATTAAAAATTCCGTAAAGCAATTAATTGTAGCTGAAGTGAAAAAACTAATAATTGGGAAATTGTCTAGCCCTTTCAGACCGCTAGTACACAATTGTGCGGGTACATTTAAAAAAAATATTCCGAGGAAATTAGTGAAATTTTCGAGCTAAGACCGGTACGCATCGGTTGTGCGTTTAGTTTTCTACCATTCCTTCAATACACTTTTGTTTAATCATTAAATGAGTAGTCAGTATAGTACTAGTGCTTGAAGAAGACGCCCATATGGACCAAAGTAAGCATTGATTTTTTTATGTGAAATAACTGTTGTTGCGGATTTGTTTTTGTTGGAAACGTACAGAACACATGAATTTTGCAGCTGAATTGTTTTTTTACGGCATATGAATGTCATTCACGCATGAGTTTTCTAGAAAATTATATTAGCTAAGACAATTGTGTTAGCTCGGTCTTATATTAGCTTTTTAGTTTACTAGCACGTTTGTGTTTTTTAACATTTTGTACAGGATGTTTAAACGTAAACCGGGAGGATCACGTCAAAAAAGTGCTGGAGCTTTTAGATCAATCTGATTGTGACTTCAGTGATGACGATGAAAACGATGATGCAACATGGCAGCCGATAATCGAGGAATCAACAGGATCATCAGAATCTGAAGATGAAAATGTGGACGCCCCTGTTGTTCAGGAACAGGATATTATCGGTGAGCCATCAAATGTATTCAATAATTTAAATCACATGTCCCCAAGCGGACTGGATCAACGCCGAGCAATTTGGAAAAATGTGCCATTCGAAAAAAGATCCCTGCCGATTCAAAGTACTTGCCAAAATGAGATCGCTGTTAAAACGCCTATGAGTTAGTTTGCGAAATATTTTCCGGAGGAGCATTTCCAGGATGCATGCTTTTTTACAAACATGTATGCTTTACAAACACATGGCAATATTTTACCCATTAAAAGCTCACATATCAAAAAATTATATGGCTACCACATACTTATGGGGTGCATAAAGTATCCAAGAGTACGGATGTATTGGGCCGAAGGATATGCTATTGAAATTATTCAGAACCCATTGTCGCGAGATTTGTTTTTTATGCTTAGGAATAATCTGCATTTTGTTGATACTAACCAACCATCCGTCTCAAACAAATTCTGGAGAATACAACCAGTTATAAATTGCGTTAGAAAAAGATGTCGTGAACTGAGTACAGATGTCACTGAATACTCGATTGATGAACAGATGATACCGTTTACCGGAAGAGCTCCCGTGAGGCAGTATGTTAAAAATAAGCCCAGACCAGTAGGCCTTAAAAATTATGTTGTCGCTAAATCCAATGGACTCATAGTTGATTTCGAGATATATCAAGGTGCCAATACATTTACAGATAGTGGTTTGGGGCTATAATTCAAACATGGGTGGAGTGGACGTAGCCGACCAATCGATGGAATACTACAGAATTTTCATAAAAACTAAGAAATGGACAGTGAAAGCTGTTTTCCATATGATTGACATGGCCATATGTAATTCGTGGAGGGAATATAGAGAGGACGCTGAAAAATTTCAGATGCAGAAAAAGGATATAAAAGACTTATTTAAATTTAAACTGGAGATTGGAGAAGCTTTGGCAAGAAGTACAGATACAGCATTTCCTCTGCCTCTTCCTGAGAACAATCAATTTATCCACCGGTAAAAAAATATAGGCCAACAAATCCGCCTGTAGACATACGATGTGACCGCTATGTCCATTGGCCAGAACCAGTAGATTTAACAACACCACGTATGAGTCGTGAGGAAGAATGTTCTAGTCGGACAAGGACAAAATGTATAAAATGTAATGTGTTTTTATGTATCGCTAAGGGAAAGTCATGTTTTAAATCTTACCATACTAAACACTAATAATGTTTCTTTTTTCTTTTTGTCTTTTAAACTAAAACAAAATTTGAATTATTGAAGTTTTTAATTTAAAATTGGCTGAAAGTTTTATGATTTGTTTTTTTTTTAATTTTGCATTGTAGTCCTTAATGTTTCGTCAAAACTGAAACTGTTTTTGTTTTTAATAAAGCATCATCATATTTAAATTTTTACGAATAATATTTTTTTGTCACAAACATTTTTCACCTTTATTAATAAAAAAAAAAAAATATTTTTATGTCCACATTTTGAAGGCGATTTTTTATAGTATGAAATAGTAGTCTAAAAGCCGGGAACGCACAAATGTGGGGGTCCTTTTTTAATGATATTGTAGCATAATAATAACTACGCTCCCTAAAAGTATGATGCAACAAATTCCGAAGTGTCTTTTCATTCTGGCAGAATTTCGGTCCGAACTGTCCTTTCATTCGAGGTTCGTGTCTGCGATGAAGTCTCCACAGCTCATGTCAACGAAAGAGACGGATAATATCACAGATAAGAGGGAATTATAACTGCAAGAATTATTACATCAGAATTTCTCTTGTTCCAGTGGTCGAAGAATTTGCTAGAAGTTTCTGGCTATCAGAAACTTCTGCTATATAAAAACAGGTGGCGATTGAGAAGGGGCAGTAGTTTTTAAAATGTGGCGAAGAGATTAGAAAAGTGATAAAGGGCGAAGTTGTAATTTTGTGATAAATTGAAAGTTGAGATTTAACAAGAAGAAGTAATTAGTTTGGATTTGTGAATTAAGTAATTGAAAGGAGATAAAGTGATTTGAGAGGACAGAGACCTTGTAAGAAAAGAATTGCGAAGAATAGTATAGTGTGAACCTGAATTGTTCTATAGACTAGAAAATAAAGAAATAATTTCACAGAATATTGTTTTATCTACTCGAGCCGTAGCTCGCATATTACATTGGTGTCAGAAGCGGGATAAAACTTATTCTGTGAATAACTATTTCCGCGGTGTGAAATTGCACAAGCAAAAAAAAAAAAGAGAAAAAAAAAAACCATTTCTGTGTTGAGTTAATTAGTTGCGCAAAATGGGTCGCAAATTGGGAAAACTAACTATAACTCAACTTAAGGTAGAACTCAGTAAGCGGAACCTCGACACAACTGGGGGAAAAGATGCGCTACTGATTCGTCTGGAAGAAGCAGTAAAGCAGGAAGGAGAAAACCCGCATGACGTAGAGTTTGACGTGGGAGAGGAACCAGTAAGTACAGTAGCCGACCCGGATGTAACAAGTCTGCTCCTGGAACTTAAGTCAGTCATGGACGAACAAAGGAAAACAATGGAAGACCAAAAGAAGGCTCTGGAACTTAAGCTCGATGACCAAAAGAAAGCAATAGACGACCAAAAGAACTCTCTAGAACTTAAGCTGGACGAACAAAAGAAAGCAATGGACGACCAGAGGAATTCTCTAGAACTTAAGATGGACGAACAAAAGAAAGCAATGGACGAACAAAAGAAAGCAATGGACGAACAAAAGAATTCTCTAGAACTTAAGATGAACGAACAAAAGAAAGCAATGTACGAACAAAAGAATTCTCTAGATGCTCTGGAAAGTAAACTTGATGAGCAAAACAAGAACTTGGAATCCAAATTCGAAGTGATCGAAGAGAAAATCGAGAAGGTCGAGACGCAACTCGAAAAAGTCGAAACTAGATTCGATGAAAATTTTGAGAAACATGAAACTCAGTTCGGGAAAATAGAGACTCAGTTTGGAAAAGTGGATACGCAATTCGAGATAGTAGGAAAGCAAGTCGAAAATCTTGCTAAGGAGCTCAGCAACGTGAAGAGACAGAAAGCACGGGAATATTCCACTGACGGTCTGAGAAGAAAGGAGATGCAGCCTCCTATCTTCGATGGTCAAACATCATGGCCAATTTATAAGAGGCAATTCGAAGCGGCCGCAATGACCAATAGCTGGGACGATGAAGAGAAGTCTATTGCACTCACGCTTGCACTGAGGGGTCCATCTGCGAAGCTCTTGCAGACGGTTTGGGGATGAACACATGCAGCAGGTGTACAGGGTTCAGCTGCGTAGTCGAGTCCAGAAAAGGGGGAACACGCTCCAACAGTTGCAAGCGGATATAGAACGACAAGCCCATCTTTCGTACCCTAAAGCCGGTGAGGAGCTTATCAACGAAATGGCGGTGGAAGCTTTTATTCAGGCCATAGAGGACAGACAACTGCAAATGGCTGTAAGGATGGCTGAAAAGCGAACACTCCCCGAGGCATTGGCATTCGCTTTGTCAATGAAGGCTGCGGACCAAGCATACCAGGGAATACACCGTGTCAGGGAAATGTCCGTCGTGGAATGCTCATGCCAGAGAACAGCCGTCATGGATGAAGACAAAGCTCGCGGAAGTCAAATCCGTTGCTGGAATTGCAACCAAACCGGACACCTACAACGGCAGTGCAGAAGTGCACCTAGACGAGGAAATTGTCCACATTGCACCAGTAGGAGAAGCAGAGAGGAAGCATCTGGCTGTCAGTCAGACTTCCCAAAACCAGCAGTCGGGAAATGCGTAAGGACCAGCTTCGCGGGGCAGAAGTTGGTTACTGGAATCGAGGCCCCCAGGACCACCATTCAAGTTTCGCAAACCAATCGGGGTAACAAGAGCCTGACAGTGGAGGCACTAATCAACAAGAAGAAGTGCGTAGCCACCATCGACACAGGTGCCACCGCATCCATTGTAAGAAGAGATATCGTCAGAAGCGCCTGGCTGCACAACACCAACAGCTACTGCCTGAAGACTGCAACAGGGGAAATGGCGAAGGTGTTTGGAGAAGTTCGTCTTACGATTACTCTGGCGGGACTGACGTTCTCCCATGCGTTTCTGGTGGCAGATATATGCGACGAGTGCTTCATCGGAATAGACTTCATGAAAGCAAATGAAGTAATCCTGGACATCGGGATGCAAGTACTGAGGTATCGAAATGTGGAGATTCCGATGGTGTACGGAAACGAGAATGCCGTAACTCTCAGGACAGTCATCAGCAAAGACGAAGTTTTGCCGCCGTCTTCAGAGACAATCATTTGGACGAAGCTGGAAGGTGATCTTGGGAGCCAACGTTTCTACATAGTAGAACCAGACCCAGAGAAGAATTCTCAAGATTACATCGTGGGAAAGACGTTAGTCAAACCAAAGAACACCATGGTTCCAGTGAGAGTTTTGAACGCGAGACCACACACTGTCAAACTAAGGCGATGGGAGGTGACTGGAAAATGCACACCGATTACCGCCGTCGCAACAATATCTGAACGTGATGCTCCAAAACCTCTCCCATCACCTTGGACAGCGGAAACGAGAGAGACGATTCTCCAGTCCAGTGAGCTGAATCAGGAGCAGCGAACTATGGCAGAGAATCTTATCAATGAGTATGCTGATGTATTTGCCTCACAGAACGGAGAATACGGCCGAACACACCTGGTACAACATCGAATAGACACTGGTGATACTAGACCAATTCGTCAGCCTACTAGGCGCCTTCCATTGGCAAAGCAGACAGAAGTTGCAGAGATGGTGTCGGCAATGGAGAAAGAAGGTCTGATTGAAAGTTCCAAAAGTCCGTGGGCATCACCGGTTGTACTGGTTAAGAAGAAAGATGGCAGCACGCGGTTCTGCGTGGACTATCGGCAGCTCAATTACGTCACCAAGAAAGACAGCTATCCTCTGCCATGGATTGACGACACGCTAGACACACTATCAGGAGCCCGATGGTTTTCCACTCTCGACTTGAAGAGTGGCTACTGGCAGGTACAGATCCATCCAGAAGACCGGGAGAAAACCGCCTTCACCGCAGGGAATGGGCTATGGCAATTCACGGTAATGCCATTCGGGCTGGGCAATGCTCCGGCGACTTTCGAGCGATTGATGGAATGTGTCCTGCAAGGGTTAACATGGAAAACCTGTTTGGTATACTTGGATGATGTCATCGTCGTTGGAAAAACGTTTGCGCAACGCCGAGACAATCTAAGGGATGTGTTTCAAAGGCTTCGAAGTGCCCACCTGAAGCTCAACCCCAAGAAGTGCGCCCTGTTTAGAGCGGAAGTCAAGTACCTGGGACACATAATTTCAGCGAAAGGAGTGAGAACCGATCCAGAGAAGGTCGAAGCGGTGAAAAACTGGCCAGTCCCCAAGGATAAACACCAACTAAGGAGCTTCCTGGGCCTAGCCACCTACTACAGACGGTTCGTGAAGGATTTTGCCGGGATCGCAAAGAGCCTGCACCAGTTGACGGAAAAGGGAAAACAATTCAAATGGTCAATTGAGTGCGAGAAGAGCTTCAAGGCACTTAAACAACGGCTATGCGATGCCCCGATACTAGCTTACCCCACTCCCGGGGAAACGTTCATTGTGGATGCAGATGCTAGTAATGTCGGCGTAGGAGCCGTACTCTCCCAGGTGCATGATGGCCAAGAGAAGGTGGTTGCGTACTTCAGCAAGGTGCTGTCTAAGCCAGAAAGGAACTACTGCGTGACAAGGCGGGAACATCTAGCTTTGATCTTGGCTACAAAGCATTTTCACAAATACCTCTATGGAAGGAAGTTCGTTCTTCGCACAGACCATGCAGCCTTAAAATGGCTATTACAGTTCAAGAGTCCTGAGGGTCAGGTCGCAAGATGGATCGAAAGGCTGCAAATCTACGACTACGAAATACAGCATCGTAAAGGAAAACTCCACTCTAATGCGGATGCACTGTCCCGGAGACCATGCAGAACGGATTGTAAACATTGTGCGCGTCAGGAAGAACGGGAGCTGGTTTCCATCCAAAGAATGAGAGCCGAACCTATCGCCGGCTGGAGCGTAGATGAGATCCGGAACGCTCAGAAGGAAGACCCGGATATCGAGCCGATTCTGGCCTGGAAGGAGAACATGGAGAAACCGGATCATCAGGACATCTCTCATAGAAGCCCGACCTTAAAGGCATATTTTGCGCAGTGGGACTCCCTCCATGTCCAAGAAGGTGTTCTGGGAAGAAAATGGGAATCCTCCGACGGAAAGTCGTTTGTAATGCAGCTTGTCGTGCCGCGGACGAGGGTCAAGGAGGTGTTACAGGAAATGCATGGCGGGGCGTCCGGAGGCCAGTTGGGAGTGAATAAGACGCTAGAAAAGGTACGAGAACGTTTTTATTGGTTAAAAGCGAAGGCCTTTCCGGAAACCGACAATGGTAATCGGTATATACTCGTAATGATGGACTACTTCAGTAAGTGGCCGGAAGCGTTTCCGATCCCTAACCAGGAAGCCAGAACCGTGGCGGAGCAGATCGTCTACAATTGGGTTAGCAGATTCGGTGTGCCCTTGGAATTGCATTCTGACCAAGGGCGGAACTTCGAGTCAAGAATCTTCCAAGAGATGTGTCAACTACTCGGAATCAAAAAGACAAGGACAACCCCGCTTCATCCACAGTCGGACGGTATGGTGGAGCGTTTCAATAGGACTTTGGACGAACATCTCTCGAAGGTCGTAGGTGACTACCAACGGGATTGGGACCGGCAGATTCCCTTGTTTTTGATGGCCTATAAAAGTGCCGTGCATAGCACTACTCGACATACGCCGTTCGAAATCTTATTTGGTGGAATAGCTTATTTACCCAGTGAGGTGAAATTTGGATCTCCTACTAATGAGCCCAGAAATGAAGAAGAATACGTGGCGGACCTTAGGGAAAGGCTTAGGGACATACACCAAAGGACCGGAAGCCAGATTAAGATGACGAGCGACCGCATGAAGACCAGGTATGATGCCAAGGCAACAACGTCAGGATTCCAGGAAGGAGATCTGGTGTGGCTGTATAATCCCCATCGCCAAATGAGGAAATCACCTAAATTGCAGCGGAACTGGGAAGGTCCCTACAGAATAGTAACCCGCATCAACGATGTTGTCTACCACATCCAGCGAGATCCAAGGGCCAAAATGAAAGTGGTTCATGTGGACCGACTGAGTCGATACAATGGCCGAAATGAGGATGCACTTGTTCGGGACGAACACGTCTAAGAGGGGGGCAGTGTAGCATAATAATAACCACGCTCCCTAAAAGTATGATGCAACAAATTCCGAAGTGTCTTTTCATTCTGGCAGAATTTTGGTCCGAACTGTCCTTTCATTCGAGGTTCGTGTCTGCGATGAAGTCTCCACAGCTCATGTCAACGAAAGAGACGGATAATATCACGGATAAGAGGGAATTATAACTGCAAGAATTATTACATCAGAATTTCTCTTGTTCCAGTGGTCGAAGAATTTGCTAGAAGTTTCTGGCTATCAGAAACTTCTGCTATATAAAAACAGGTGGCGATTGAGAAGGGGCAGTAGTTTTTAAAATGTGGCGAAGAGATTAGAAAAGTGATAAAGGGCGAAGTTGTAATTTTGTGATAAATTGAAAGTTGAGATTTAACAAGAAGAAGTAATTAGTTTGGATTTGTGAATTAAGTAATTGAAAGGAGATAAAGTGATTTGAGAGGACAGGGACCTTGTAAGAAAAGAATTGCGAAGAATAGTATAGTGTGAACCTGAATTGTTCTATAGACTAGAAAATAAAGAAATAATTTCACAGAATATTGTTTTATCTACTCGAGTCGTAGCTCGCATATTACAATATGTTAAGGGTAAGTACTTTTTTTTTATTTTTCCTTGAAAGCTTTGGTAAAAAATATAGCCTCACCAAATTTCACTTAAATCGGGCAATATTATTTTCTCAGGTCTGAAAGGGCTAGGGAAATTAGAAATGAATTTGATTTAAACAAAATGTCTTCTATTTTATGCACATTCGTGCTCGTATGTATGTACATCCCAGATAGTGAATGAAATTTAAAAAAAAGTAATAGAAATAGTTTTAATAATACCGCTAACCAAACTGACATACAATCAAGAAATGTGGACTCAGAGAGAGCTGGAAACTATGTAATAATAGATAATTTCAAAATAGTAATTCAAAATTCAGGACAGGTAGGGCAGCAGTATTATGTTTACAGAAACCAGGATCACAATAGCCAAGATAAAAATTTCAACAATAGATCAGGACAAAACAGAAATCCTAAAAATAATAGATCAGGACAAATAGGCAACATTCTTTCCAGGATATATTTATCGTGGATATAGTATTTCAGATAAGTTGTGTGGTTATTCGTTTACTAATTATACATTTGTGAGTCGCAGAACTTTGAAAATGTTGTACCGTATAAGTCCCCGTCCGCATTGGTTACCAATAATTGTCCGCAATCCTTTGTCCTAAGCAGGACAATCGTGAACTACCCGGTTGGGCATTTCAACTTTGCTTTTTTTATATCTTGTAACGTTTTTGAAATAATCTTGTAGTAAACTCATTTCCTTATTAATAAACATCAACTGAACCTAATCCTTCGGCGAAGTCTGGGATAGGTTACCTTCCAGTAATAGTGAAAAAATGTACTTTACTCCGCTTTCTACACCCTCCAGCATTAATTTATTTCTCTTGGACACATTTTGATATTCCTAAACATGATTTAATATAATTTTTAATTTGATGTTTAGTTTTTAAAATGTTTCACAATCTTCCTTTTTTTTAAAGATTGTGTGGCGCCCTTAAAATGTCTTCCCAGTTTACCATTTATGTATGCATCCCGAATTGCTCGAACCCATCCCAATTGAGCCGCCGAAAAGCGCAGCGAACTTCACGCCCTGCTATATTAGGTATTGGCACAGACAATAAATATAGGGGCGTTCAGTTTTTTAGACTGTGGGTGCAAGGGCTATACGAAAAATATCCTTGTTTTAATTGCAAATGAGCTTGGCCATAAGGTAATGAATTGTCCCAAAAAGATGTTAATGGATTTAACGGATTTGAACTGGAGACACTCATACGAAGTGACGCTTACTACACTCATACGAAGTGACGCTTACTACGCTCATATATTAGAATGGGTGTTCCGTCTATGCTATTCCGAAGTCTTTCTCCAATGTGATGCAAGTGTAAGGATACTTCGATGCGGAGATCAAGCCACATAAAAGCATTTGCAACACCAATGTTTTCTGTCAGATTCGTTAGTGCAGATACCTTTTATCATATTTATATCTATTTATCTGGTCAATAAAAAAATATAAAGCTCACGTCAGACGGAGTGGTTTTATCAGCCACAGATGAAAACTTTAGTCTATCTGCCAGCTATAAAGATCGATTCTTGAGCATAGATAACCAATATTTTAGAGCTAATATTGAGAATTGGTAGCCTGTTATACTCGTAATCCAAGAGAAGAAAAGTCTACCTCCGTATAAATGTAATTGATTTGAAGATGCAATGTCCCTATTTTGCAAACCCTAAGAAAAACAAGTGGTTGACGTGCAAGTATCACATTGGCGGAGGGAATAATTCAGTATCTTCTATTAAGCCAGTCCAGTTGGCTAACAAAACGAAGGGATTGTGCGCCGATTTCAGACGCCAAAACAAATAGATTATTAGATATCACTACCCACTATTACTAATTGAGGATCAAATTGATGTGGTAAGCAAAGCCAGAAATCTACATTAGATTAGGAAAATTGATTTTCCCACGTTCGCGCATCCGAGGATAGCATCAAGTGACCCTTTGATAAGTGTGGGTTTCTCCGTATTCCATTAGAACTGTCCACATACCATACGATCTTCCAAAAAATCATTAATATCATAGTATTTTCAAGTTCTTAGTTGAGAACAGATATGAGGGGCGGCTGCGGCTTAAGCCATTAAGTGAAAGAAGAGATCCGATTAAAAAATGTTATTTCTCAATATACGAATATATATATATATATAATATTTCTTGCAATCTCCCTCGAGTGAAATGCAACAAAAAAAAAAAAATTATCGTGCAAAATTTCTCCAATCCGTTCTTTGCTGATGTGCAACTCGTCCGCTATCTGCCACATTTGTATTTTTCGGTCGGCCAGAACTAATTTCTTCAGTGACTACTGACACAAGGTGCCCTGAGCGGGGTCGTCTGTACAGCACTCTCGCCCTTGATGAAATAAGCGAGACCATGGTATTTATACGAAGGCCCAGAATCTTGAAAAGTCGATGACGTGTCTTCGAAAATTTCTTTAGGCAATTTTCCTTTTTTCACGAGGTACTTTATTACGGCGCGGTGCTCAAAATTGCGAAAATTTCCGATTTCGACTGACATGGTAATGTTTATCCTACCACAGATAATAACAAAATGAGATTATTATTGGAACGAGGTGATATTTATTTATCTACTAAAGAGTGCCGCAGTTAGTGCTATCACCAATGAAAAGATGACTCGTTGTTGAGGATCTCAGACCGCGAACTTATCAGCCGCATATATCCTCCTTTATATGGTTGACATTATAATTGTAGAAAATAGCAATGAGCAGTGTTTTGAGCGACGTGAATAAACTTTGTCGTTGGCAGAAGGCTACTGGCTGAAATTAAAATGATCTAAATGCCAATTTTTATGTCGTTAAATACAATATCTTGAGTACTAAATCTCAGGTGGATCACTCATACCGTTAACCCACATATATATAGATGCAGGCTATAAACAACTTTTCAAAGCCCAATTGCGATAAGAATATATAATGCATTGCTCGAAACGTCTAATATTTCAGCAGTTCATATTCTCAATTGTTCAATTCTCTATTAGTCAGTGACCCATATTGTTCTTGTCTCACAATCTTTGTGGATTAGCAGAAGTTCTGATTGGAATACAATGACAGAGTCCTACAGGTAATACGACTTTGATATATGTACATATGTGCATATATTGAGTGAAAACGATCCCATATTTTGTCTTTTAACCATCGTTGACTACTTTGATGAGTTTACACTTTTCATCAACACACCATTCCTTTACTAGTGAAGTGTTCCCGCATTGAAAGTTCGTATAATGTTGCAAGTATGTAATGTAATATTCTCGCTTCGATTATGAGAATAAGGGTAAACTTTCACATTCCACTTTCCACCAGACTAGTGAATTTTATTTAACAATTCAAAGTACTGTGGCTGTGTGCATTTATAGAGTTCGAAGCCCTTATTTATAATAGTTCCAGACAAACTTTGATCAAGAATAATGTCCAGATAGGTAGCTCTGCGAAATTACGAGAGTGGTTGTCCTTTCAACCGGGGAGGGATAAAAGCAGAAAATTTGGTTCGGTTAATGAAGAATAAAATTTCCATTTTTTTTCTCAATTAACACAAAGTTCAAAACCTGTGGTTCATGCACCTATTAAATTGACATACATAATTTTATAATTATCGATTGAGAATTTAGTTTAATTTAAAGTTAAAAGTTGAATTAATAAAAAAATTACAAGGCATTCTTTTTCCATAATCTTCTCTTAGAAGAGGCGAACCTATAACCACAGATAATATAGTTACATAGATATCGCATCCAGTACAAAAAAATGGCCAATTTTCAATCGACTGGGATTTACTCGTGGGTCCCAGTTCGATCGATCTTGTATGTATACCGTGCTCAAACGGTTGTGAGTTGAGTAGCACGTTATGTCAGATGTATGAAAGGATGATTCTATGCGTGAGCAATTTTCATCAAATAAAAAACAAATAGCTATCTACGTAGGTACATAGGCGACATAGTCCCATAAATTTTTCAATGAATTTTTATTTTTCAAAAAAAGGTTTTCGATTTTTAAATTATTTATGTTTGCTTTATAAATAATTACGAGTATGGTAAGGTAGGAACTTGGTACAATTTTGAATTATTTGATTTATTTCTGAATATACTTTTTTATTAAAAGCATTTCGTAAGGTAATGAAAACGGTTGAAACTAGTTATCTGATTTGAATAAGTATAGATTTATTTTATGTTTATTCAAATAATGATGATGATGATGGTGATGATGATGATGATGCTGATGATGATGATGACGATGATGATGATGATGAGTATTATTTGCATCTTTTATTTTCTTGATAATATTTGCACCTTTTGATTTTTGCTGATTTTTCGCTTTTTAATTCCAATAAGCAGTGTTTGCGCAATAAGACAAGAAGGGCAAAATTAAGCAACTCTTTGTGATGATAAAAGCATTCCTTTTTCTCATCAAACCAGCTGCTCTCACGGATATTTGTTATTTCTGAACAATTTGAACAGTGGTTCTTTGAAAGCATTTTGTAAGCAATATATCCCACAAAGTATCGCATTACAACAGTCTCAAGTGTAAAATCAGGTTCTGTTTCCAGTTTGTTTATGATTTCTGTGTACAAAAACTCATCACAGTCTTCTCCTTCTTGACCTTATTCATTAAAACAACATGAGAGCCCTTTGTTTGGACCATACCTAAGCTCAAAAACTGAACATCGTCGTCCTTACAATTACTGTAAGGTGAGAAGGAAATAAGGTTTGACGAAAGAATTTTTGACATTAGTACATTGAATTCATAAACTGATGGATTCTTATTATTACCACCTTTTATTCTGACAATTGTGAACAGGTTCTCTAAGATGTCTTGATGTACCCTCTTTGTCAGCAAGTAATCAGCATCAACAAACGTACCGTTTTTAATATCCTCGCTTAGTAATAAAACTGCTTTAAGTGTATGTTCCATTCCTTTCAAACAAAAATTTTTGGGTATATTTGAAAAGTTTTGCATCGCTTGCAAATATATTACAAAATATATTCCAACAGTAACTCCACGTTGAAGTGCATTTTTGTCGTATTGTGAGCCACTGTTCATGCAGTCAAAAGTATTCTTGAATGCAAGCGTAAAACCTTGCGTTGCCTGAGCGTTATATATATATATATTTGAGTCGCTAGTCGTACGCTCATTTTTTCAAAAGCATTAGGAGCTACATATATGTACATACATATGTGAGCTAGTAAATTTTAAACAAGTTTTGGCAACGTTGTCGGTCTCTAAATTATATATTTCTCTGAAGACATCCAAAGAAACTAAACCATCGGGGGTGTTCAGATCCGATTTGAGTAACAGATTGCGCACTGATTTAAGTAAATGAGGAAAATCGTAAAGACAGTATATTTTTTGGTTTTCAAATGTGGTGAATGGGTTTTTTTCAGTCACATTCAAAAGATGATACGCTTTCCTGTTGTTTGGACCCTGGTCACAAACAACAGCGCATACTTGAAGACCAAGTTCCTTGCATATTTCAAAATTTTTTAAATCAACTGTTTTAAGTCATCCCCTTTTATTCCATTGTCTGAAACAAAATAGTTAACAACGTTTTTCCATGAATCAAAAAGGCCATTAACCATAAATACACAGATTTCATTAGCATATGATTTTTTTCTTGCTAAACCTAAATCTTCGAATCCATCAATTAAGGCGTTGGTAGTGTTGTAGGTCAGATTTCGGCGGATTCGAATCTCATCAAAAACCAACACCACATACTTTTGACGAAGACTCAAGGATGCAATTTTAGATTTCAATATATTTTGAGCCATGTTTTGGTACCCAGGCTATAGACCTTTCACAGGAGCCCAAGGATATAATAAAGCTATATGAGGAAGTCGAAAACCCAACCCATCGCGTAGAAATTTATATGTATTTTGCGAGTGATAAAAAACATTTTGTGCAAGTTCTTTTTCTTCCGGGCTATACAAATTTGATTGAGAAAGCCCCATCAACATAAAACAAAATAATTTAGACTGCTCTGACACATCCATGCTCTTAATTTGGGATACCAAACCTGAATACCTATTTTGTTTCTTTATTTTTAATGTACAATAGATTGAGCTCTCTTCTTTAATCTAAATTTTTGTTTTAAAGTTTTAATTTTAAAACTGAAAACAGCAATACTTTTTTTAATTGAACAATGGTTTTTTCCCGCTTGTCGATTGATTGCATCAATGATGCATTTCAAGCAGCCTAAATCTGAACTTGAACTTCTTCTTCTCTTACTATTCGACGAAGAAAGATTTTCTAAGTCTTCAAATTGATCAATATCATTTTGTAAATTGAGTGTGGGAACTGCATCTCTTTTTACCATTTTCCTGCCCACAAACTCACTACAAAAATGATTTTGGCAAACAAAAAAAATCTTATCGCCATTAAAACTACATGCTTTTTGCCATAAATTATTTAAAATTTAATTTTTTTTCTTTTAAGGGGCATGTACAAATTTTTAAATTAGGAAAATCTCCTGATCTCCTTTTAACATTCATTCCTTATTTTTATTTAAAACCAAGCAACCAAGCGCTGTCGCAATTTGATCTCAAATGAATGATACACACAATTATTAACCTGCGATGACAGAAATTTCAAACTCATATATTTACCAAAAGAAACAAGAAATACGCAACTAGACAAGTACATAAATGTCATGCAACCCTTCTAGACAACACGACGCGACGTAGATACACACAAGCCATGAAAATGACACGATCGCTATTGAATCATACCATACCATCAGTTTGTTGTGTGTACATAGATATTATTCTTTAACAGAAAATGGTTTTTGTATGACAGAAGTTTGCTTTGGTGTTTCTACGACACACTGAAGAGCAAGATTATTGCATGGTCTTGCAACATAATTTTATTTCGTTTTGTCTGAAAGAGTTCGATCCTTTAATAGGGTGGCAACCAATATCGATCGAACTGGGACCCACGAGTAAATCCCAGTCGATTGAAAATTGGCCATTTTTTTTGTACTGGATGCGATATCTATGTAACTATATTATCTGTGCTATAACGCTTGGAAAGCGCTCTGGGTGCTTGCTGATTGCCTGTTAGTTTTGCACTTGAATAGCTGTATAAGAGCTTATAGAACTAAAAGATTATAGAATTTCTGGGGATCCATCTTCTTATGAACGTTTCTACCCACAGGCTAAAAGTCTCTTTTGTTTTAAACCATTTACCAGTATATAGCTTTAATTTCTTAACAGTTTAATGGAAATTAATGAGTGAAATATGTATGAAAATTCAACTGAATCTACAACACAATTAAACAAATTTTCATTTGTAAGTGTCAGAAGACTTTAAAGTCAATTTTATAATTATTTCTTGCAACCTACGTATTTTTGTTTTTTTAAAAAATAGCATAAAAAATCCTTCCCAAATTGTCTATGTTCTTTAATAACAAGATCGCATTACAGTTGTCGAAGATACTATGTACCTACATACTGAGTCTCCACACTGTTCCACGGCTCCATTTCATAGCGGAAATGCTCCACACGCTAACTCAGATATCAAACCGAAACTCAATCCCGACTTTGAGCGTATAAAGCAAAAATGCACCATCGGTGTGGATCCGATCGTTTCACCGTGAGAACACAGGTTTGAAATTTATTAATGACGAAACATTTTTTATTCTCGTCATGGGGTCTAGATATAGAAATTGTAATTTACTTTTTAAGTCAAGTTCAGTCGTCACTCTGAAGAGTCGACATAAAATAAATACGAGTAAACGAAAGTATTTTTTAAGTTTTCGAAGAGATCGTGGTTTTTATTTTTCTTTATTGGACTTACGAATAAATAAGTCGCGTGCTTGCATATACCTATATGTAGTTTATATGCAAATCACTCATGTTTAAATTTAAACCAAATCGTTGAAAATTTTTTTAAATCCGTTAAAAATCAAAAAAAATATATGTATTTTACAAATGTTTCGAAACTTTGTATGCCACAATCTTGCATATGTCAAATATTGTTCAAGCATTGATTTCGAACAGAATCGATTGCGTCATAGCAGAAAAATAGTAAGTTTTGCAAAATCAGCTACTAAGTATAGTACCGTTATACTAATTTCTTGGCAAAAACCTGGAACGCCATCTGTTGGCAAATGTTTCAACAGAATCGTCGATTTCGCATCGAATTATGACCTTAGAGACACCTTTTGTCAACAATCTGATGAGTCCGTATGAGTATAGTTTTAGGCCAGGAAAGTATACCTCAGATCTGATATTTACATTGCGGTAGATATTAGAAAAAACCCATGAACTCTAATTCGATACTAACTACCTTTTCACCGATTTTAAAGTCCCCTATGATAGTGTCTATAGAGACGAGCTATACAGAATCATGTTTAGTTTTGACATCCCTGCCAAACTACTTCCATACTCACTGCTTCTTTGAAATCAGGAAAAAAACTACAATAAGGTGCTGCGCTGTCATGTGATTCCTTTATCTAAATACTTTAAATGTTCGCACAAAATTCTCAAGCTAACATCAATATTATTGGAAGAACGCAGCCACTTTCAATACTCCCGATCATAAAAAAGGCAGTCAACATCGACTTACACCCCGCTGTAAATTCCAGCGCAGAGATCAAGTGAAGAATCATTCTCTTGCCAACCTTTCTTTGGGCTAAGAAGGCAAAGCCCTCTCACGGTCAACTAATGTCACTTAATATAACACCCTCAACATCCCGGTCCTGCTATACGGCGCAGACACCCTCGGCTGTTATTTATATCAACGGGGAATGGAGCAGAAGATACAACATCATCGAATTATACTGGTTGTACTGAGACATCGACCATCAGCGTCAGAAGGGTTCAAATTCATTGCCTTAGATGGCTGGGATATGTAGGGTGAATGGATATAAGCTCCGGCCCGGAAAGTCTTCGAATGCATCTCGGAGGCCGGAGGACCAACGCGGTAAAGGAAGACCTCACCTAAGGTGACGCACACAAGTAGAAAGAAATCTCAACCAACTTCGTGTGCAAAACTGGAGGCGACTAGCACAAGACCGAGCTAGCTGGAAGTGCTTTGTGGAGACGCTTGGTGGTTGAGGCCCAAGACAATCGAAGGGCTGTAACGCCATCTAAAGTAAAGTAAAGTATAATGAATTAATGCAGACGTACGCGAAGAATAATGATAACAGCTCCCCAACGATAACATACCCGTGGCCGAGATGGCTAGTAGGTTGCGCCAGCGACCCGAACACATTTTTTAATTGGCTGATCTACGGTCGAGTCCCGTCGCGGGAAATAAATATTTTGTGGATTTGTTTATTAATTTTTTCAATTAATAATTACAAGTACAAGTTCTTTTAATTGAGTTTTTGCTCGAATGGTAGAAAGAAACATTTGTTGAAAAATTGCACAAAGAGGAAAATATAGGTACACAGGCAGGGACCAAACCTGCTATAGACTTGGCTTTATCCACCAATGCCCTACCAACTGAGCTATTCATGTACGTCTTCCTCCATTGTCAATTCTTCAACATCACATTTTGCTATCAAGTTTGTCCATTACTATTGGTTGTAGCTGATTCAGAACAGTAATTCATAGACTGCTAAGTAAATGTCATTACCGAAGCAAGTCCATGTGTTGATATTATCAGTATACCTATATAATGAATGAACGCATACATATCAGAAGTACTGCTTTTGACCTCCCCAACGATAACACTCCGTGTTTGAGATGGATGGTGGGGGAGGATCCAGAGAATTATTTAAAAACGTGGGTTTCTCAATTCTGTCTGTCCGCCTGTTCGTCTGTCGTATGTACGCACGACTGCAGCATAAACGGACTTTCTTACAACTTCAAGCCAAATCCATTTTTTTTTTTGATAAAAATAGATTTTCTCGAAAATGTGTCTAATGATTTTGTTTAAAGTAAATATTCTAGATGGGTTGGAGATACATACATACATGTCACTGGGTGGTTTACTAAGTTTTGGAAAAAAAATTTGTATAACGGTACTTTACTAACTAACGATTTTTTTTAAATTGATAATTCTCGGGTATTACTCAAAAGATATTTTGATTAAATTGCAAATCGGTGTGATTTGCAAATGACATAGTACATAGGTCCAAGTACGTCCAACCCAGTCGTGTACTTTATTTTTAAAGTACGGGTATTTTGTCTCCATGCGATATTTATTTATATTTATAGTTAACTTTAAATTATTAATTTAAATTATAATTATAGTGGTAACTTTAAATACAATTTCATCCATTTTAACCCTTTCGCCCCCAATTTTTTATTTCTGTATTATTCGATTTTTTATGTTAATCGTTGTTAACTGTAATAGACTAAATGTCTTTTTTGTAGGTTTGGATTAAATTCAAGGCAGGTTTTTGGAATTTTAGGCCGGGACGTATTGTCCCATTGGTATTTTTGAGTGGGATGTATTCGTCCCAATGGGACTCAAGAAACAAAAAATCATTTTTCAAGAATTCAAGTTTTATTAGAAAAAAAAGATTAGTAATAAAAACAATAAATATGCTGTCAAAGATGGGAAGGTTTTTCCTCGATTTTATAACGGTTCCAACTGCAGCATAGTCAAGTTTTTGCAATAACAAAGTGGTGGTGAAAAAACGATCCATTGCGATCATTACATCAGGCTCCCGAACCGTATTGCAAAGCTTTTTTACAACTCTCTCCCCAAGAGTTCCTTCTAAGAATTCTTCCTCCTTTCCAGCATATATATTCAAGTCATAAGTGTAACCTGTTTTCGCGTCACATCGCATCCAAATTTTAATCCCCCGCTTTATTGGTTTTAACGGTTGATACTGTTTCAAAGATGACCTGCATTTGAATTTCGTCATGCTTTCATCTATGGACTGAAAAGGTGATTATGTTCTTTGAGCTGGAAAGGTGGTCTTTACACAATTTACCAACTCTTCAATATAGTATAGCTTAGAACAATCTGTTGGTTTTGATGGATAGTTTACATATAACTTTGCCATCAAAAGCTGGAATCGGTTTCTAGATAAAGCATTTTTTACTGCCACATTACCAAGAGATGGGTTCATGCTCCAATAATCTTGCATTTTTGGTAATCTATTATAGCTCATGACAAGACAAATACCAAGAAAAGCAAGAATTTCATACTGATCAGTTTCTTGAGAACTTCTTTCCTGATTGCTTTTCCATAATTTCAATTCTTTTATTCGTACATTCTGCTATAAATATGAGCAAGCTTTTAGGGAACAGTTTATGGAAAACATCTATCTCTGAAGATGCATTGATTACAGGTTGACGATCATTGGGAACTTTTTTGCGTGGAACATAGCTTGGAACTGGACTAGACCAGACAATGAAATCGTTGCTTTGTTCAGTACTTGTAGGATGGTTAACGATTAGTCTCATTTCTGGCAGGAAATGTTGTTCAGGTTCTACATCCGTATCCTCAGACGTTGAATCCTCATCATCAGAAGGACTGTATTCAGACTTTAAAGCACTGAAGTCGTTTGAGTCAGAGTCGTCTTCTTCCAAAAGACGTTGCAAATCTTCAGGTAGTTCAGCCATTCGAAAGCTGTTTTACGTAAAAAGTGCATAATAATTAAAATGTGCATAATAACATTCACAGCACCAATGAGATATATGTATGTGTCCCATCGATTAACACCAATGGGACAGATAATCCCAGACTGATTTTGTTAGAAATAAATTCTACTTATAACTATTTATATTTTTGTTTTTGTGGTTCTTGAGCACTAAATGCAGGTTATGATATTTACACAGTATGGAAACCTAAAAAAAATACGGATTTACAACTAAATAACCACTTTGTACAAGAATATTGACTGCACTGTGCAAGAATCGACCGGCAACTGATTTATTCTGATAGTTGTTAAAAAAAAATCGAATGTGCAAACTGGGAAAAGTAACGGTTAAAAAGCATGATCATACCTGAAATTACCAATGGGACCAATTTAAATAACATTTTCTTTCAAATATGGCTTTCTGGGATTCTTCGAACTTTGCTTGGGACATATGATCCCAATGGGAGCGAAAGGGTTAAAGTGTGATATACTTTTTATAGTTTAAAGATGCGGTAACTTTAAATATAATTTCATCCATTTTAAAGTGCGTTGAATACGTTCCTTTACAAAGCAGTTATGCTCTGTACAAAATGCCATGTCACGTCATAATTATACATATACATACACACGAGTAGGTACATAGATTAATAGATAGATTTCCGCGAAATTTTATTTTGGTGAATTCTTGAATGAATGTTGTGAATTGGGTTAAGTAGTGCGTTATATCATAATTTGATTTCGAGTCTTAGAGATTTAGACATTTCAGATTTTATTACAAAACGTAGCAAGAATTTCGAGAGTCGACTTAATAAAATGTGTGTTATATCTCAAAACATCAACTTGAACATCAGAAAATTGATCCGCCATTGCTTTAATGGTCACACCCCCTGCTCCTAAACTGTCAAGCTAACCAAAATAAAACTAGGAACTTTGAGACAAACTGCAAGGAAGTAATTCAAATAAGATTTGTGAATAAAACTGTTTCTTATAAATGAAAGGACGACTGGGTAATTTTACATCTTTTTACCCACCTAACACAATTTATTCGTCAACTCAACGTACGACAGGTATAAACTGAAAACTAATTTAATTAACTGTAAATATTGTCGTCTATCAATAAATATAAAAATAAACTTTAACTGAAACGAATAATTGAATGCACTCCGCGTGAGTTCTTGTCTTCAGAAATAATGTGATTAACTTCAGCCAATCCATAACTTACCTTGGCGTTTTATTGTGTCTACCAAGTTCACGTACCCGCTACACAGTGCCTAAGACTTGTCAGGAAGCAATATGTTTTCATTACTGCACTTACGGATAGTAGTAAATAAAGTTAAACCTTTTACCCTTTTACTCAATTATGTAATTTCTTATTTCAGGCAATCCTTACAAAATATTGATCATACTTCCCGTCCACTACTATATACATACATACATATATGTACATATAGGTCATTTAAATAACTTACCGATAAAACATCGAACATCATAGCTGGTACCAATCGGTGCACCGTAGTAACGTTTGGCCGGTACTAATTGAACACTTGGTGGTGCCTGTGGAGTTAAATTCAATGTAAAAGGATGTGCGCCTTCTCCCAACCGCTTAACAAGAGCATCCTACAAAAGTAGAAAAAATATGGTTAGAAAATATCTATATAATACTTGTAACTATTCTCAAAAATGGACAGCCGCAGACTGTCATGTGTTTTCCAATTTATTAGTACACATAAAATTAATTTCAAATCAGAAAAATCATCTAGCTTTACAAGATTTTTTGTAAGTATTTAAGAACTAAATAAATTCTATCAAATTATATCCTGAATTTAATACAAGGTCGCTGCTAAATAGGGCGGAGCATTGAATTCCGAGCCAAAAATATGTTTTCTCAAACTTTTAGCATTACGGAGCCGAGATATCCGTATCCATATCGGCTTTTTTTTTCACCGATGTTAGTCGTTTATATCTAATATATAAATGTAAAACCTATCTAATATGTAAATTCTATAATAAAAATTTAGTTTTTGTCTGTGAGTTTGTTTTTTCTTAAGTTTTGGAGATATCCAGCAATTAAATCTGTCTGTCTCTGTGGCCCGATTTGGGGCGAAAATTACCGTTCTAATATTAAGGAAACCCGTATAATTTTCTATACTAAGTTTCTCGAAGTTGGCTATTTCTCGCATATGGCTAAGAAGATATTGTTCAAATTTAATTTTCAACATTTTCAACAGTGTAAGGACATGTCTATAAAATTTGTTTACATAAGGTCAAATTTTTTTTTTGCTTCTTAGGGCATTTTACGAAAGCTAGTAATTCATTGGGGGAATTTTAGAATTTTCTCATTAAGTAAAAACAACGGAACCATATTTTTTTAAATCAGCGCTTCAGTTTTTTTATTTGATTCCCTTTTTGTATTTATAAAAAAAGAAATTTTATTTTTTACTATTACAAAAGCGCACATTTCTCGAAAAATCTACAACTATTTCGATAAATATTCATATTTGAGATAATATGGACGTTTGCAATAAGACTGCGTAAACAGTTTCGCGCTAAGAAATCAAATAACCGTACTTTACTTATTACCGGACGAAAAATGGCTACTTCTCGCCAATTTTATTGAAAATTGATATCTTAGTCATTTTTGACATGTTCAAAAAAGTTTTTTTTTACTTTTACTTATGAAAAATCTTTCTTTTTTTCTTCTTTTCATTGATTTTGCCTAAATCAGTTTAAAACCGAACAGCACATATGGAGAAAGTACATGCTTGCCCTTTATTTTATATGAAATAGGCATCATTTTGACAAAAGTTATTTTTTCAATGCACACAGTTAAATGAATAGATTATTTAGATGCTTTTAATGTATACGTTTTCACTATTTTTTGTTGAATTTGTCTACGTTTGCGATTTTATTAAACATCACATACAAACCTACGAGTAAAATCATTACTTTGGGAAAATCTTAAGAAATAAATTCAAATAAGTGGGACTCGCAAATAATGAGGAAATTTCGTACGACCCAGTCGTGCACTTTATTTATCTTATAAGTACACGTGTTTACTTTTTGTTTGAAGCAGTCACTTTTGCCCTAAAATTTGATGCTTAAATTTTATTTGTTATGTACATATTTTGCATTTTTAACAGACCTTTTCAGACTTGAAATGTAGATATTTAAAATATTGAAACAAAGTTACTCAGATCAATTCAATTCAAAATTTATTGGATTTAGAACAAGGTAAGGTAGAGAAACTAACAATGAAAGAACGTGCTCGCTAGACAGAAAAGAAATTCGACCTCTACGATGATCACTCTGTCAGTATGCTCAGGTTGTCAAAATTCAGACTTGACATCTTCGAGTACGTTCACTAGTGCAACAATATTTATATGTTTTTTTCCGCAAATTCCATTTATGATATCAAGAAAGGAAGAAAAAGTTCAAAATCGTTTATCGTGTGGATGGTGGTGCTCAAAGTTGTACAGATGTTCTACTGATTTCAGATTTGATACTTTGTACCTTTTGCACGTATCATATATTTGTTTACTTTTTGAATTTGGTCAATAAAAGGAGGTACTTTTTTCCAGAAAATACAGAACGTTCGTGTTTTAGTAAGTATTCTATGTTTTCACTTTTGAACATTATGTTGTGAAGATCAGATTGGTGTAGTAGTTTGAAACTCAAGTAGTATTAAGTTGCAGTAAACTCCAAGGGTGGTATCCAGATAATTGGGAAGCATTTTTTGTTTTGTTGTTATTGTCATTGCTTATGATTCACAGTATTTTTTTCCATCATCCTGATGTCATCATCACGATCAAGTTGCATTTTCAGCCATATGACCACCCCACTGCCGTGTTATACCTTCGCAGTAGAGTTGACATAAGCTTTCGCAATTGATCGACTTTTTTTATTTACTTCATGCGAAATAAATAGATGATTCTTGACATCAGGATTTGCATCGTGACTTCCACAACGTGACAAGCGATGATGTTACTACCCGTTATACTACGTTCTTTGCAAAGAGAATGGGCACGAAAAGTTTTATCTGTATTACAACGACTATTATACCTTTTGACTTGGCGGACAGCGTGCATGTGGTAAATAGCAACATTCAAAGATCATCGGATGAATTTACTCGGCTTTTCTAAATTATAAGAATTACTATATTTTTGACGGTGACTTAAATGCGAAACACACTAATTAAATTAAATTTGGTAATAATATTCGCGGTACATTTATTAGAGGATTCATTAACGACAACCAGCTCATTATTAAGTTAAAATTTTACTCATCTGTTAACCCATCTTTCCCCAGAGGAAATTCATATCGGCTTTATTGGCGCTCGTCTTGAAGTGGAAACTACAAGCAGCTTAGTAAATACAATACCAATCTTGACATATGATAGTGACTTTTCCAGGATTTTCGTTAACGCGGATCTCAAAAACGACACCATTTCTAGTTTAATTATTAAAATTAATTGTCGAGATGGAATGTTGGCAACAGTTCCTGGATTTCCTAATTTCTAACGACAGGAACCTATCGAATTCAGAAGCTGATGCCCATATTGAAAAATTAAATTCTGTGATCTGCAATGAATCTATGAAATGTTACCATGATTAGATGTTTGCTAAAATATAAAGTATGACAGGCCGCACTGTATTACTTTGCCGGGAATACTATATTTAATGAATAATGAACAATTGTTTATAGAGGATTCCCCTAAGAGTACACGGAATTTCCCTTTTAAGCAACGAAACTTTTCCAAAGACTTTGCAGGGAATCCCCTTTTAAGAAATATACTGGAAGAGTATAGGAAATTCTTCTTTTAAGCAACGCTGTAAGATATGTCTATGTACCCGATTAGCAGTATGATTCAGAGAGCCGTCGAAAGTAGATTTGCCACAGACTTGTGACAGCCGATTTGTAATTTTCCTATCATCAGATTACCCCTTTGTTAATTTAAAAAAAAATTTTTACTGCAAGTATGATTAAAAAAAAAAAACAGAAACAAAAGTGTATAAAAGTAGATATTGTTGTTAGAACTTTAGTGTGTGTGTACTCGTATGTGTGCAGAGAGTAACGATAGAGGAGATAAGCAGAAAATTATAATTTACATAAAACACAAGTTAAAAAAAAAATTTCTCAAGTGTCCTTGACGCTGTTAACAAGCAAAGAAGTAAAAAGTCGATAATCGCATGCACTGCTTAGCACTACTAAGCCTACTAAGCTTTTCATTTCACTGAGCATAATAATACAGCCTTGCGTGCTTCTGTGGTGCATATATTTTTTAGGGGCGTGTACTCATATATAGCAGAACAGCTTCAAACAGTTGCAGATATCGTGAGCAACGAATTTTCTTTTTATAGCGATTTTGTATTGGAAAGGAACCTGGAGATAAAATTGACCGAGTTGTTGTACGAGTAGACGAGTAGACTGCTACGAAATTCTTTAACATTTGTCATGCCGTTTTTTGTGCAAAGTTTGATTGATAATTTGTGGTCTATTCGAGAGTCTTCAACGAAAATTAGCCATTATAGCAGAGATTCTCGGGCCATTAGACCTTTGCCTGTATGCAGATATAATGAGAAGGATATGTCGCTACCTAAACGTTCTGGAATATAAGAAAAATGAAGCTGCTTCTACTGTGGGAAGGTACAACATCTTAGAGCAAATTGTCCTTTGCAGACGACATGGGGAACCAAAACTGAACCTAGAATCCAGAAGATAAAATCACCTAATAATATTGAAGTCAAAAATGCTTAAAAAATGGTCATGTAGAGAGCACAACGTTGATGTGAATTTTGTCGATTTATGGCAAAACCGAGACTAGTAGCGGATTCTACTAGTTTGAATTTAGATCCAGATAGCCATATATTGGGCATAAGATTAAGTTCAAATGACCTGTTTGAAATAGGAATATCTAGGCATTTTTTTACTGCTCAGAACTAATCCATTGTTCAAGCTCCAGTTATTGATTGCACATAGAATCCCGTTTAAGCGCAAAGCGAGTTCACTAACCTTACTAATTGGCTGCGATAAATAGAGCTGAACTTCATCGGCGTAGAGGTGAATAGACACATGTTTGCAAACTGCACCTTTGCAATAATAATAATAATAAAATAAGTAATAAATTCCTTATCACAGGAATTCGTCGTATATCATCCAAAATATTCAATTCAATTCAATTTCTTTAATGATATCATAAATAATTAACATTTTAATGCAATTATCTGCAGAAGACTAGTTACATAATATTTTTTTTTTTTTTTTGAGTTGAGCTGAATTAATATAACGTGAATTAAAATTCAGTTTCAATATATAGGTATCAGTGGGGTGGCGCCCATACAAGCCGATTCCTCCCGGCTTCCCTTTTCAAATATCAAACATTTTTATTTTGCCACTTGCCAATAATCACTTCAATTATTTGTTCATCAAACCATTTTTTCATTCATAAATCATAACTTTATACAAGCTCGAAGATGAAATGCTGCGACAACTTCGGTTGTTTATTCATTTTTAGTCATACATAAACTGCACACATAGCCTAGACAAGTATGAACTCCGCTAGCGAGAGACAACTTCTTTTTCAAAAGAAAATCGTGCAATAAATTTTTTTTTTAAAAGCCGTTCATTTTCCGGCTTATGCATTCTTTTATTCACAGTACGAACTTTCAACTCTATTCCTTTCTGGCATATAGTAGAAGTTTATTTGCGATTTCTTTGTCTAACATACATTCGCTTATGAGGAAAATAACCCGGAATTTCTCGGCTTTTGTGGATGAACATTGGTGGAGGAGAAAGGTTTTAGTTCGAAGGAGTTTTTTTTTTTTATTGTAAGCAACAAAATAAGCCGACGAAAATCGGGTTATTGGGTGATGTAGTGGTTCGAACGGCGTTTGAGGTTTTTCGTACTTGTTGGGTATTTTTTTTTTTGCAAATTTGAAATGACAGTTACAAATCGGTTGTGTAATTGTGCGCTTTTTTTTTGTGCAAATTTTTGTGATTTTTGTGACTGCTAGTTATTAGAAAATTTTAAAAATTTAGCAATTACATATTGGTAGTTAAGTTAGTGTTTTAAATTATTAAATTATTATAAAATAGTGAGTGAGCTAAGTGAATAGTTATTAGCTATATACCAAGTAAGTAATTATAAAACTACTCAAGAGATGCCCCATTGAAAATTCTTATTATTCTTAGACAAGACGTCTCTAGTTAATTTTGAGTGTTGTTTAACTGATTTTCTTCTAAAAGAAACCCACGAGTTCAGTAAGCTTTCTTTTTTGCAAAAAAAAAAGTTATAGAACTAGGTCGCTCGACACCATCAATGAAAATTGATTATACGCGAAAGGATGGGTATCAGAAACATTTTCATGAGTCTTTTTACAAAAAGAATCCATGGCTGACTGGCAGTTGCAAATTAAAGAGAATGTTTTGTTTTCCTTGCCTTCTTTTTTCTAATTCTCCTAGTGTTTGGAGTCACACAGGTTTCTTTGATATAAACAATTTTATTAATTCTTCCAAAACACATATTCAAACGGGAAAGCATATACGCAGTTGCTTGCATTTGCATGAATTTAGCGAATATCGCACAGAGACTTCTTTAGGGAATTCTTACGAGGCTCATAATAAAAAAGTTGATTGCAATCGCGATTTAATGAAGCATTTCATGGACACTGTAGTTCTTCTAGGAAAACAAGAGCTGGCATTCCGTGGTCACGACGAAAAATCTGGATAAGATAATCGCGGTAATTATATTGAAACCCTTTCATACTTGGCTAAGTACGACCATTTAATGGATTCGCATTTAGAACAAAGTTCAAGTTTCCAAAACACAATGACTTGATACATAGTATCGCTTCAGTCATCAAATCCGAAATTAAGGATCAAATCAGTTCAATAAAATTTGTATCTGTGATGGTCGATGAAACACCAGATGTGAGCCACAGAGAACAACTTAGTATTGTAGTGCGTTATTTAGTAGAAAATAGAATACAAGAAAGATTTCTAGGTTTTTTTTGACGTAAGTGTCGGTCGAAACGCGGTTATTTTGTGCGATAAAATTATAAACGTCTTAGATAGTTTTAACTGTAAAAAAAAGTTAATAGGTCAGTTCTACGATGGTGCGGCTGTAATGTCCGGTGGCCATGGTGGAGTCCAAATAAGAATCCGGTATATATAGCCAATGTCTATTTTTATTCCCTGTTATGTCCATGTTCAGAATCTAGTGTTATCTAAATCGTTAGAAAGCATTCCTCAGTTAAAATATTTTTTGGCTTTGTTAGTAGTATCGTTAGGTTTTTTAATAAATTATCTAAAAGAACCAATCTGCTAAAGACAATTGCTGATCGACGAATGCCTGGGGTATCAGAGACTCGATCGCAATATCATTCGCGTATAGTGAACGTCTTATTCAATTGCAGAGAAGATATTATAAGAACTTTGAACAGATTTTATGTGAACCAGGAGAATGGATAACGATACTCTGGTTATGTCTGAAAGTTTATTGTACAAACTGCAGGACAAAGAATTCTGTTTTTTATTGCATATTACTTCGGTCATATTTGCAAAAATAGATATTCTTTTTAGTTTAGTTCAAAATAAACAAACTGACATAGAGCTTGCGAAGCAAGAGATCGAGGGTTTTGAGTCATGGATCCATTCTGAATTTTTAAACTCATTTGACTCAATCTATGAGAGCGTAAGTGACTTCTCAGAACCTCCACGCAAACGCCGCAAAAACAAATTATAGCCGAATTTTTGTAGCAATTATAGATAATGTTTCAAGTCAGATTAAGAATAGGTATAGTTCATTTAGTTCATATATTTTCTTTGATTTATTAATCAAATCAAAATATGAATATTTTTCTAATTCAATGCCGGATGACAAAATATCTTCTTTAATTACCCTATTTCCTGGCATTTTTAATTTTACTACTTTAAAAAATGAACTCAAAGTTTTATACGCTACCTCTTCACTTAAAAAGCTTGATGTTTTTCAACTTCATAAGCATTTTAATACGGAAATGCTTAGAGATACTTTTTTTCAAACTCTAACATTGTGTGAAATCTTTTTAACCCTGCCTTTGACTGTAGCTTCTGTCGAAAGATCTTTTTCAACTTTAAAAAGATCCACTCTTACTTAAGAAATTCCCAAAAAGAAGAAAGACTCTCAGAACTGGCACTTTTATTTATCGAAAAGCACCTTCTTTTAGGAATTAAAAATAACTCAAATAACTCGTGCAAACTGGGTCCACTAGAAATGTTGCAAGAAGTTGCCGGCCCCGTATTGATCGTTCCGACGAGAATATCGCGGACGTTCGAGAGAGTCAACAAACATCGACGAGCCAACTGACCGTCAAGTGACGTTAACTTACTCCCATGCTCTGTTGACTCGTATCCAATGTCATAATGATGAAGCCCATTTCCAATTAAGTGGTTATGTGAATAAACAAAATTTGCGATTCTGGGCACGGAGAATCCACATGAAATGTACGATGAGCCATTGCATCCCCTAAAAGTGACTGCTTGCTGCGGCATTTGCAGTGTAAAAATGATTGGCCCTTATGTTTTTGCGGACGCCGACGAAACCACCGTAACCGTAACTGGTGAGCGCTACAGACAGATGTTAAACGAGTTTTTTTTGCCGCAAGTTGCTGAATTGGGTCGCAAGCATTGTTGGTTCCAGCAGGACGGAGCAATCAATCACACAGCTCGGGCAACGATGGAGAATTTGAATCACCAAATTCCGGGCCGTGTGATTAGATCGCCAGATCTGACTTCTTCGTTTGGGACTTTTTGAAATCTCGCGTTTACCACAACAAACCACAAAACTTGCAAGTCTTGAAAGCCAACATTGAAGAAGAAGTCACCAATTTGCAGCCAGATGTTTTGCGAGCAACAATTCAAAATGCCGTAAAACGAGCACAAATGTGCATCTCCTCAAGAGGAGATCGACCGATACAATTTTTTCAACTTAATGTCATCAATTTTAAACCTTCAAATAAACTTTTCGTGGAAACAGAGCCCAATTTTTTTTTCTTTTCTAAAAAAATTGCAGCCAATTCACATTATGACATTACCTTTGCCCTACCTTGTACATATCATACATATGTACCTATGCACAACATATACGAGTACATATTATCAAAATGATAAAAGAAATATGTACATAATGTAAATTAAAATATTTCTTGATAACTTTCGAGTACCTTGTAGCCATTTTGATTATTATTTAAAAAAATACTCAATTATCATTTGTGTTACAGTTAAATTTTCACAGGTATGATCTTAATGCGTATTTTACTAAAAGTTAAAAGAAAATTTTAAAATTAAATAAAACAAACCCTAAACTAGTGGTATTTCACAAAAGGCAGATTTAAAAAAAAATCGATTTCCTTGAACTCGGTCCAACGATTTTGCTCGAATTTAATATTTGAGTTATGGTGGGCATATGCTAATAGATGGCGTACCAGGTTATTGGCAGAAATACTTTTAACTGTACTTTACTTAGTGACTGGTTTTGGAAAATTGCCTATTTTTCTTCAATGATTCAATCGATTTTGTTCGAAATCATACCTACAGTTAGCAACAAAAATATTGATACCCCCCCTTTCTCTGGGTTCAATACTAATTCCAGCATAACAATAGTAAAAAAACAAAATTATACAATTCATTTATCTTCATTTTAGTAATAGCTAACGAAACCATTCACAATTACAATCAAAATCAATCTCATATATTCAAAAAAAATAATAATTAAAAATAGTGACAAAATTCCACGCCACAAAAGTATTGATACACGCTCATTTAGGCGCCAACAATAGTACCGTTATGCCGTCTGAGCAATGTATACTTTGTTTGCCTCATTCCCGGTTTTGAGTAGAAGCTATTGGCATTCATTATTTGTGTTCGGTAGGCAATTTTTAGTTAATTTTAAAGATGGAATCAAGGAAAATGAAGGAAACTACAATAGAAGAGCGGAAAATTATAATTAAATTACACACGGAAGGACAATCCTACAGAAATATTGGAAAATTTGTTGGCAGAAGTTTCACAACAATACAGAAAATAGTCCAGAAATTAAAAGAAACAAATTCTCTGGAAAACAAGAGTCGCAGTGGCAGACCAACAAAACTAAATGTTCAAAATAAACTGTATTTGGTTCGAGAACTGGAGAAAAAACCCGTTATTTGTGCACCAAAACTTGTGACCCAACTAAAAGAAAGCCTAGACATTACGGTAAGCAGCGAGACAGTGAGACGTGTTCTTCGGGAAAGGAACTTTCACGGGAGTACTGCAATACGCAAGCCATTCATTTCGGGGGTAAATCAGAAGAAAAGGTAGTTATTCGCCAAAAGTCATCGTCACCACCCTGTGGAATTCTGGAAAAAGGTAATTTTCAGTGACGAGAGTAAGGTTAATATTTTTTCTTCGGATGGCTTTCGAAAAGTTTGGAGAAAACCCGGAGAACCTCTCAAGGTAAAATACCTTAGGCCCACAGTAAAACATGGAGGTGGTTCCGTCCTTGTGTGGGGGTGTTTTTCTGCATCCGGAGTGGGTAATCTTGTTTTTATTGACGGTATAATGGACCGGTTTAAATACATAGACATAACTAAAAACAATCTTGGAGCCAGTGCTGACAAATTACAGATGGGAACGGATTATTTGTTCCAGCAGGACAATGATCCCAAGCACACTGCTTGGGACACAAAGATGTGGCTGCTGTATAACACGCACAAAATGTTCAATACTCCGCCGCAATCACCGGATTTAAATCCGATTGAGCATTTATGGGCACATTTGAAGAAACAAATAAGAAAACACAGGATTTCTAGCAAGGCGACTTTAAAAACCGCTCTTGCGGAAGAATGGGCTAATATTGACCCAAACTATTGCAAGAAGTTGGTGGAATCGGTGCCACGAAGATTAGAAGCTGTAATCAAATCTCGGGGTAACCCAACAAAATATTAAATTACGTTCTTTTATTTTTTAAGCAAGAATTTTAAATATGTATCAATACTTTTGTGAGGTTGAGTTTATTACTTTTTACTTCTTTTGTTCTTTTATTCAAAAAACTGAAATGAATTTATGTTAAAATTATGTATAGTGTGTTCTATATTGATCAAATATATAGAAAAAAAATCCCGAAAAATAATGTTTATTTCTAAATTACAAAAAAAAAAAAAAACTGCAGGGTGTATCTTTCCAAAATATTCTAGAGTTTTGTACACTTAATAGTAGTGGTTAAAACAAACAGAGAGGAAATTTCAGAAAAAAATTCGTAAAAAAAAGGTTTTTTACTTGAGAAACTTTGATTTTGTTATTATTACATTCAGGAGACTTTTTATTGTTTTAACCAGTGCTCAAAATACTCGCTCGAATTCGAAGCGAGTTTTTTTCGCTCGAATTTGAGCGTACAAAAATTCAAAATGAATTTACTATACTACATTTTTTTTAGTAGTGTAGTTAGATTTGTAAAAAAAGGGGGTGAAATCGCAAAATAGATCTTATATTAGTGCCGAGCAAACACTTACCGAAAGGCTGGAGTAGGTTCAACGATCGACATCAACCTTGCGAGCAATTCCATTCTTAAAACAATAAAGGGTCAGTGAGGAATACTCACATAGCGATCATCAGGTGATAATAATCGAAATCAAAGAAAAGAAACCAGCCCAGCTCCCAAAACTTACGGGCCCAAAATGGAATGATAGATGAACACTTTCGAAGAGATGCTCAACGGTGATTTAACTCTAAGTGGAACAGCGGAGACACTTGCGCATCGCCTTACAGGCACCATCACCACAGCATGCGATGCATATTGATGCATTTGTCTTTCTATGGCATATAGACAAATAGCATTAAGGCATCACCATGTTACTGGTGGAACGAGGAAATAAGGACACTTCGGCAAAATGCCTCCAAGCCCGGCGCAAAGTCCAACGATCAAGAAGGAGAGTGGACTTTCATCAACGGTTGGACACCCTTAGACTGACGAGACGTAACTTAAATACAGCCATCAGGGAGAGCAAAACCGCGTGCTTCAAACGTCTTTGTCAAAAAGCTGACATTAACCCATGGGGCTCGGCATACAGAACAGTGATGACGAAACTGAAGGGTTGTAGGGCCCCTCCAATAACATGTCCAACAATGTTAAGATCCATAATAAAGCAACTTTTCGCCCAAAACGACCAGCTACTATGTGCAATATCATAAGGGAAGTCAATGCAGAGGCTATCCCATTAATTACTATGGAGGAGTTGCTAAAGGCATGCGGAAAGATAGGCGACCATAAGGCGTCCAACGGCATCCCAAATAAGGTACTAATAGCAGCCGCAAAAAAGAGACCAGAAGAGAGCGACAATGCAGAACTGTCTCGAAGAAGGAACCTTTCCTGAAAAATGGAAAATACAGCATTTGTTCTTGCTACCAAAAGGAAAGAAGCCTCCAGGAGAACCATCATCTTATCGCCCGATATGCCTATTGGATACCATGGGAAAGGTCATTGAGAAGATAATTTATAATAAATTATTCCCAGTAGCAGAAGAGAAAGGAGTTCTCTCAGACCGCCAATTTGGCTACAGAAAAGCGCGATCTACAGTTGATGCAATAAGAGCGGTAGTTGATACAGCAGAAGGTGCCATCGAAGGAAAAAGATAGCTCAACGGCACAAAAGAGTACTGTGCAGTGGTAGCACTGGACGTTAAAAACGCATTTAACTCTGCGAACTGGTCGTTCATTAGAAGAACACTCACTATATTACTTGCTGCGTATAGTGACGAACTATTTCAAAAACGATGAAAGGGTAAAATACTACAACGTCACTGCGGGAGTCCCACAAGGATCGCTGTTGTGGAACAGCATGTACGATGGAGTCTTACGATTAACGCTGCCCGACGGAGTAAAGATAATTGGATTCGCTGATGACATTGCCGTCGTGACAGTAGCAAATCAGATCCGTACAATCGAATCAGCTACAAATGAAGCAATTACTCGGATAAGAGATTGGCTAGTTTCCACCGAACTAGAACTAGCCGACCATAAAACAGAAGCTGTCCTTTTAACCAGTCGAAACACCGTAGAATTCACGAGTTTTCAGGTTGGTAACCAAACAATCAGGTCCAAAGAAGCAGTTAAATATCTTGAAGTAATGCTGGACAACAAATTGCAGTTAAAAAAGCATGTTGATTACTCAGCAAAAAAAACATTGCAAATATAGGGAGCTCTCTCGAGTATACTGCCTAACATCGGTGGACCTGGATACGTTAGAAGTATACTGCTCTCCAGAGTTGTCACTTCGATTCTTTTATATGCCGCCCCAGTCTGGGTACAGGCACTAAGAGTGAAGGAGACCAAAAGGAGATTATCCTCAACATATAGACTCTGCGCCCTACGGACAATCAGCGGCTTCCGAACCATCTCAGACGAGGCTGCCTTTGTTATAGCTGGAATAGTCCCCATCGACATCCTCGCAGACGAGATGTTTAGAATATACAATAGAAGCGCCCTGAACCTTCTTGCGGTTACCGCAAATACCTCCACCGATTTGGACACGAAAGTTCACCATCCTGCCCCGAATGCCCGGATGAAGATGAAGATAGGGAGCACGCAGTTTTTCATTGCACATGCTTTACGGCATGGAGAAGCCCAGACCGTCGTTACTCCTCGACCATATGTTGCGGTCGAAAGAGAATTGGATGGCAATATGTAATTTCAAAATGAGCTGCGGAGAATAGAAAAGCAAAGAAGAGCAACATGATTTGCTATACAGCCCCGTGAAGTAATACCTAATGATAGTCCCGCGGGGAGAGTGGTAGAAGAGTGCTGGCCTTGATTAGTACGTAAGCGTATTCCTGGCATCGATTATTCGGGCTTGCGAATCGTGCATGATAATAGCCCGTGTTACTAGTATCTTTAGAAGATTACCACATCCATTGGCGCAACCAAAAAAATAAAAAATAAAATATATATGCACGTATTAAAATTTGTGTGATTGTACTAGTTATAGCATCAAAAATAATGACATTTATAAACCCGATCAATCGGCTGTCTCAAGAAAGGGAGTCATTTCCGCCCCCACCTCCCATACAATTTGTTTTGTATCTTGACCTAAGGAATAATATTTGGCGGATTGACCTCTCAAGTCGAAACATCCTGTATGTTGTCATTCATAAATTAAACTCGCAGGTATTCTGAAGGTAGTTCAACGTTATTATCATATCATACATACATGCAGATAGTATTGTAGATATCGCAGTTTTGAAATCAAAATTTTCGACTCCTATCTGAATGACGATATTATCACTTTAAATCACTTTAAAATCACATTCCAAAAGATTAATTTAAAGGAAACTGTTGACATTTACTCTTTGTGTTGCTTTTTCTGTGAGCCCCCGAAATTGAGTATTCCGAAGGTGAGTTTACTTTAAATGGGTGCCAATCTAACCACACTCATTGAAGCTGCTGGAAAAAAAAACCCTCATATCCGTTAGTTGGAGCAAAAACTCAGGAATACTTTGTATGCGTATCCTGTGAGATACAAACTAAAAATGCTACCTTTTTTTCTGCAAACAAAAACGAAAGAAAATGAATTCCCAGAGATTCTCTGATGTTACTTTACATACTGTCTGTCAAACGTCTGATGAATGGTGTAAAATTTATCACTTTGAAAGAGGCGTCCAAAAGTATGAGGGTGGCGAACCAAAAACTGGCATCATTTTTATTTCCCAAGATATGTCAGGATATTTAATGGTATTGTGTTGATCATTTGTAGGTTGCCTAAGTGGCGACATATATAACGATGGCGCTACCATTTAAATAAAAATGTGCTGAATGAAGCCACTTTTATCATCATTTTTATTTCCCAGGATATGTCAGGATATTTAATGGTATTCTGTTGATCATTTGTACATAGGTTGCCTAAGTGGCAACATATAAAAGACACCGCTATCTTTTAAATAAAAATGTGCTGAATGAAGCCAATTTGAAGATAATAAATGATGTTTGTTCCAAACAAATAGATTAACGTAGGGATGTTAATTTACTGGCGCCTATTTGCAAAACATTAATCTGGATCACTGTTATACATGGTTTTGCTCTGGAAAACAGCGAGAATAGGGTTATATCAAAATGTTATGGTATTTAAAAATCTTTCCAAATCTTTGGGGGACACTTGCCAAAGGTCTATTCATGTGCATAACATGACACATAAGGTCAATTTTATTTGGAAAGGTATTGGAACAAGATGAACCTGGCACACTTTTTTACTGGGCCTATTTCTATGGTAATGTTTTTCGTGAGATTTCCTGCTTACCGTTAAACATTTGCCAGGATTATTAATTTCGATACTGTCATTCAGACAGGGAACTTTAAACTAAGTTTTTTTGCCAAAGAAAATTGGGAGTTATATCTCAGCGTAAGAATTTTAGAATTAATTTTTCGTCAAATTGGTAAACAAATTGTGAACTAGCAATTTCGAATTTATAGCTATATTTTTGGTATATTCAAGCTTAAGTTTTCATCCAGGCAGTAGGCAGATACTTCATTGTAATCGGTTGATTTTTTTTTCGTTAATTTTAGGATCAGCACTTTTCGCGCGATCTTCATTTGCCGTAATAGCTTTTAATCGCTCACTGGTAACGTGCGATAATAATTATTATGCTAACGTCTATTTCACGTTAACAGACGTTTCTGATTAACGTCTGTTTCACGTTAACAGATGTTTCTGATCGCACGTCAGTCTGTGAAACCTTGATAGCTGACCCCAACTTGGAAGATAAGAAAGTTGTAAAAGTTGGAGCAGTAGAACCATTTTTATGATGACTTCATGTAGCAATTCTTCTAAATTGTTATAAAACGGCCGACAATTCGGACACTAAAAGAATTTTACCAGTCATTCTTCTATCAACATTTTCTAGATAAAGTTTTGGAGTTGTTTTCTTAACTATTAAATAAAATCCATAAAAAAAAATCTTTTATGCAATTATTCAATTGCACAACGTAAGCTGGGAAGGAAGAGACAAGAAAGAATTTTGGTGAATATACTACCAAACACGCCATGGTCACCCACACCTTCCGATGAACTTTCCTTAGTCGGTACTAATACGCTAATTTATGGTCGCAGTGACTTGAGAAAATTCAACCACAAAATGTGTGCGTTCAAAAAAAAAAAAAAAAACAATATGACAGACACCAATTTTCTAATTTTTCCTAAGTCTCCCAAAAATCGAGATCCAGCTGTTAGTTTTTCTCAAAATCCATTTAGTCAAAATAATAATAGAACATATCATATCCTTGGAATCGGCTGCTAGTTCTTAAGTGAACTAGTGACCTCACAGACTATAGATATGAATTTTGAAGAAAAACCGTCCAGTGTAGAGACAGCAAAACATAATTTGCAGACGCACTTTACTTTTTACTTTTAGAGTTCCTCTGTAACAGATACCAGTATACCAGAATTGATTATAATTTCGAGTTCGAAAATTTGCACGAAAAGAATAGGTATAGGTGCAAGTATGAAGTTCGTGGTATTATGGTATAATTTGAGGAGCACGTCTATCTGTCAAATTATTATTATTTTTTTTTTTATAAGGTCCACTAATGCAATACGAATTCAATGAGTTTGGTTAATCTACATACTGTACAAAATTTTAGAGTGAAGTTTAAGTAGGTTTATAAACACATTTTTCTAAATTACTTAGGTATGAATTTTGGAGGCCCCTGCTGTCGGGGCCGAAACTAATTTTATATTGGAGCATAACATCGAAATTAAAAGACTCCGCCACAAAACAAGAAGCTATACCTATTAACCGAGATTCATTTACTTTGAACGCATAACACTTACCTGGTCAACCGTCTCTCTGGCATGGGAAACTACTGTCAAATATTGGAAGGGCAACTTGCTATTCTTAAGCGAAGAATTTGTTATTGTGCATTTTCCAGACGAAGGCAAAACCAATAAAGTATGTATAGTTACATATATACAGTGAAGAGCATAAGTCATGGTACCCTGAAACCACTTTCAAAAGTTATTCAGAAAAATATTATTGAAACAAAAAAATCTAAAATACTTTAAGGTTTTTGTTTATAATGGAATTTGTTCATTTTAACAAAACAAAAAAAAAAAAAAAACATAACAAATAAAAATAATATTTCATATGATTCCGGGGCTATGAACTCCATCATCACATCACCTTCGTTTTTAGACCCGCTGCTTCCACCCACTGTTAAACTTATGAAACAATTTGCAGATTCTGGTGATGATAGCCGCTACGTAATCTCAATTTACGAAAACTTGCCTACCATCTGTATTGATGGAAAAACTAATAATAATATTACGGACTCCATCTCTCAAGAGGGTCTCCCTACTGACAAGAATGCTTTGATGAATATATTTGTTCAGTTCCATGAGAGTCTCAATATACCACCTCTCAATGTAACAAACGATCTCTCGTCTTTCGCATCTACATCAGCTCCAAACGTAGGTCCCACCTCTAAAGAACTCGCGCCGACCATAATAATTACAAACCCCTCTAACGTTACTGTTACCTCCCCTGAATGCTTGTCTACTTATTACCAGAACGTGAGAGGTCTGCGAACTAAAATCTCCTCCGTATTTCTTAACTCTCAAAACCTCCCCTACGATATTTTTGCTCTCACTGAAACGAATTTATCTTCTAATTTCATGAATAATGAGCTTTTTATCTCTGATTTTGTTATCTTCCGAGATGATAGTCAATCGAAAGATGACGATTCCTTAGATCGTGGAGTTCTTTTGACGATACATAACAACTTTGACTCAAATTTTGTTAAATCCTCACCTACAGCTGACTTTGAATATATTTGCGTCAAAATCACCTTCCCAAGGCGTAACCTCTACATACTATGTTGCTACATTCGCCCTTCTCAACCAATCAAGGGTTATCAGCTTACCGTAGATGCGATCGATTTCCTATGCGACATTGTAGACCCCTGTGACGACGCCATGATTCTGGGAGACTTTAACCTTCCCCATCTTCAATGGGCCCAGTCTGAAGACGAGTCCCATTTTGTTCCTGCAAACCCTAGCTCTGAAAAGAAAGTCCTTTCACTGACTGTCTCTCTGATTCTGGCCTTTTCCAAATTAGTGGTATTACGAACAACTTAGGTAGACAACTAGACCTAATCTTCTCAACCGATGCCGCCAATTGCATAGTAACTGCCAGCAACCATCTTCTCTCCACATTAGATGGCTTCCACCCACCTCTATTCCTAACGTTTTCGTACGACAATTTAAGTACAATTCCTCACTGTGAGAAATCATATAATCATATAATCATATATGTAGCTTTAAATTTCGTAAGGCAAATTTCGCTAAACTCAATAATCTTCTCAGTAAGATTAACTTTAGTCCTATCCAGGTTGACAGCATCGACAATGCTCTAGCGTATTTTTACGACCAAATCAATTAGTCCCTTTTGTGCCTCAGAAGAACTTTACGTCAGCTCCGCCATGGTATAATAAAGAGCTACGCTCACTTCGTAACAAAAGAAACTAAATATGGCAAGCAATCCTCAAATCCCGATCGGACTCTGATTTTTCTCATCGATTTTTCTCAACGAAAATCGGATAACTATCCATCCACTTTAAAATTTGCTAATAAATCCTAGGCAGACTCTAAAATAATCGCAAACCTGTTCGCTAATTTTTTCAGCCAATCGTTTACGGATCACGTCATTCAACCTGGTCATAACTACTTCCGTTACTTAGATAACTGTCCCCAAACCCCCTTAGTTACAATTGATATAACCTCGGCGTCGTTAGTAGATAAGATCAATAAACTAAAGGGCGAATACTCCCCCGGCCCTAATAGCCTGCCCGCTATAGTTCTTAAAAAATGCGTGAACTACTTAGTCCAACTCCTTACTACTCTATTCCAACTATCTATTTCGCAGGGAGTTTTTCCTGAAATCTGGAAAAACTCATACATAATCCCAACCAAAAGTTGTAAAAGTGAAATATCCAACTACCGGCCCTGCATACCTAAGCTCTTTGAAAGCATTGTTTATGACACAATTCTTTTTCACTGTAAGACTATGCTTTCATCGAACCAGCATGGATTCTTTAAGAGCAGATCAACAACCACCAACCTTACCTAGTTTGTATCTAGCACTCTATGCGTTTTGGAAGATGGTAATGAAGTCGATGTAGTTGCCATTGACTTTAGCAAGGCCTTCGACAAAATTTCGCATGCAATTATTCTTCTTAAACTTAAAGCTCTTGGTTTTCAATCGGGGTTTATTTCATGAATCAAATCTTACTTAAAAAAACACCAATATAACGTCCTCTTCAGATCTTTAATTTCTGATCCTATTAAAGCCACATCGGGAGTCCCTCAAGGCAGCCATCTTGGATCAACGATCTTCATTTTGACAATTAACGATGTCGATTGTATCATCAATGACTCCCACCTTTCTATATATGCGGATGATATGAAAATCTTCAGAACCATATCCTCTCGTCCAGACTCTCTTTCACTGCAAGATGATTTGAATCGATTCTCAGTCTGGTGCCATACAAATTTTTTAGAGCTCAACATCAGCAAGTGCCAAGCTATTACATATTCTCGTAAGCGTATCCGACCATCCCCCAGAGTCTATTCCATTAGCGGAGAGCCTATACCCTCTGTCTCTTCACTACGCGATTTGGGTGTTATCTGTGATAGGGAACTCAACTTCCGTTCTCATATTGATAACACTATCAACAGAGCAAACTCTGCGCTCGGTTTCATTAAACGATGGTCTAAGGAATTCTCAAACCCTTACGTTATAAAATCCTTATACATCACATTCGTCAGACCTCTCCTTGAATATGCTTGCCAGGTATGGTCACTGTACTAAGAAATCCATATCTTGCGAATCGAAGCTGTCCAGCGTAGGTTCATCCGTTTTGCCTTACGTGGTCTTGCTTGGAGTGATAGTTACAATTTGCCCCCTTCCCTGACCGTTTGAAACTAATCGATTTACAGCCTCTCGATAAACGTCGCGAAGTTGCTGACATCTTGTTTATCCATCAGTTATTAGCTTATTGCTGGCAACTCGGTCCAGTTATAGATCAAAGAAAGTCCAAGTGCTATCATTTCAATTCAAAAAGTATTCAAAGAGCTGCAACAAAAAAGTGTCTTACACACCACGCGAAAGCGCTTCAGCTACCGCACGGCGGAATATTGGAGTAACACTGATCACCCTACAGGAAACCCGTGGACAAAACAGGAAAAGTGATACAATATTCTCGTATTTGACACCAAATTGGAATATCGATAAGCAAAGAGGATAAGCTTTCAGTGTGGAACATAACTTGTGGATCGTAGATCACAAAACTTTCTTCTACCCTAAAGCTCTCCCAACTCTTTAAAAGCTTTTTTACAAGCACTGTTGGTCGCACTCCTCCCCCAGGAGGAACCAGTGAACCCAATCATTCTAAAAATGTTCAGAAACAGAACTCACCAAATAAAAATTTCAGAAGCAAAAATGCCAAAGAACAAATAGAACAGAATTCTACAACTGAATTAATAAACCTTAGGAAAAAAGTAAATGAATTAGAACGTCTGTGTCAAAATCTTAAGAAGGAAAATGATGAACTGAAACTAGAAATGCTCAAAATAGCATCCGCTAAGAGCAACAACCCCAACGATAATACAACTTCCTTTGCTCAAATTTAAAACTATGAAAACGACGAATAGGAATTAGTCGTGGAAACTGAAGGGGCTCGGAAATGAAAAAAAGATTTTGCAAATCCGAGTAAAAAGCGAAAAGCAAATTCTTCACCAAAACTTACCACTCAACCAAAAATGACAGCCCTCCACCCATCAAGGTAACAAGTATAACTAACTATCAATAACTTATAACCACTGTCCGCAACTTGATAAAGAAAGACTTTGCTATTCGACTTCTGAAGGATAAAACTCACAAAATTAATGTTGAAACCAGTGAGGACTACAGAGCCATAACTAAAATGCTGTCTGCATCTAAAATGACTTGGTATTCTTACGAAGATAAACAATTTCGCCCTATTAGTCATTGCTAAGAATTTGCATTACTCTTGTGATCCAAATATGATTGTCAATGATCTTAAAACTCAAGGTTTCAAAACGATCAGTGCGGATAATAAACTTCAACTAAAAACAAAGAAACCATTAGACATGTTTTTATTAACCTTCGCCCATAACGAGGAGACCAAAAAAGTGTACGAAATTAAGCATATCCTCCATTCCATAGTTACCATAGAGGCCATTAAAGCTTCCAAACACGAAAAATTACTGCGGTAAGCCTCCTAGATATGTGAAATGCGCAGGAGAACATAGCACCGTCAATTGTACTAAACCCTTAGACCTCCTTGCAAAATGTTACGACTGCGGTGGGGCCTATCCTGCGAACTATCGTGGATGTGCTGTAGCCAAAGAATTGCAGAAGATAAGGTATAATAAACTTAATCGCCAAATAAACGAAAATGCTCAAATTAATATCCAAACATCAACAACCAATGATACTACCGAAAACATCAAAGTACAGCAGAAACTGAAAGAAAATAATTCAGCAGATTTGAACGCTCGCCGATCCCTTTTTTCGCAGACAGTCAAAACTACTCATCCCATCAGAAAAGACCAAAGCACAATCGAAGATACTCCAGCTAAAATACTGGATAAGCTAAGCAAACAAGAAACCTTTAATAAAACCCTTCAAGATCGTATTAGTAATCTTGAGGGAAAAATAAATTACAATTAATAATGGATAAGTCCTTAAGAATCATGGCATGGAATGCGAATGGATTGAACAATCATTTAAACGAGCTACAAATAGTACTAGATACAGAAAAGATAGACATTTGTTTGATCTCAGAAACACACCTTACAACCCAGTCATATTTCAAGTTGAAGAATTATAAATCGTACAATACAGTCCATCCAGATAATTGTGCGAGAGGAGGCAGTGCTATTATTATAAGAAATAGCATTGATCATTATGAAGAAGAAAAAATAAGTTCACTCAAGTTTCAAACCACTGCCGTAACTGTCAAAACTAAAAATCAACCGCTCTCAATAACAGCTGTCTATAGTCCTCCCAAACATTCGATCTCTTCAAATTAATACCAACAGCTCATTAAAATGCACAAGTTTAAGTTTATAATGGGAGGAGACTTCAATGCTAAACACACATACTGGGGATCACGACTCACTACAATAAAAGGTCGTGAACTCTACCGTGCAGCTAAAAAAACAGGGTGTGAATTTGTATCTACTGGTAAGCCTACATACTGGCCGACGGACGTTACCAGAATTCCTGATCTGGTTGACTTTTTTGTGATAAATAAATTATCAAGGAACTTTATCCAGGTACAAGAAGGCTTGGATCTCGAATCGGATCACTCACCGATATATCTCACACTTAGTGAAACTGTTATAGTTAAAGAGGAAAATCCATACCTTTCAAATAAGTTCACAGATTGGCTTAGTTTTAAACATATCCTAAAAGATAAAATCAATATTAGTACACCTATTGAGACGACAGACCAGCTGGAAAACGAAGCATATTCGTTCATCCAACTAATCCAATTTGCGGCTTGGAGCTGTACTCCTCCAGCAAAGAGGAAAACGGTGGGTACCAATTATCCAAAAGAAATAAAGGAGCTCATAAGGAATAAAAGAAAACTTCGGCGTAGATGGCAACAAACTCAATCTCCTTCCGATAAAACAAGACTCAACAAGGCCACACAAGATCTTAAGCTTGAGATAAAGCTAATCTTAAATGAGACAATGCATACCTATCAGAGCTAAATGCTGACAAGAGCACTGAATACTCACTTTGGAAAAGTACAAAATATTTTAAGAGACCAACAAATCATATTCCTCCAATAAGATGCAGTAATGGGCAATGGGCTAAAAGCAATGAGGAAAAAGCTACTGCTTTTGCAGACCACCTAGCGAATACCTTTAAGGCTAATGATGCTATCTGTGATGCGCTTCCAAGTCTCAATGAAAATGCCCGTTCTATGATTCCTCCGATTAAAATGCATGAGTTAAAATATGAGATAAGGCGATTAAAAGAGAAAAAAGGTCCAGGTTTTGACTTGATCACTGCGGAAGTCCTGAAGCGACTGCCAAACAAAGGGTTAGCTATACTCTTGCGGTTAATGAATAAAGCAATTAGCCTTGAGTATGTACCAAGTGTCCGGAAAGTAGCTGACGTGATAATGATTCCTAAACCAGGTAAGGACCTTCACGAGGTATCCTCATATAGACCAATATCTCTACTTCCTTCAACATCAAAGTTGTTTGAAAGACTGATTTTTAAGCGTCTCAAACCAATCGTAGAGTCAAGAAACCTAATCCCAAATCACCAGTTTGGCTTTCGATGCAAACATTCCACAATAGAACAAGTTCACAGAATAACAACTGAAATCGAAAGAGCACTAGAAGAAAAAAAAGTATGTTCTGCAATTTTATTAGACGTAGTAGCACAGGCTTTCGGCAGAGTATGGTATGAAGGTCAACTCAATAAACTGAAAGTGTACCTACCAGAACACTTCTTCCACCTAATGGAGTCTTATTTAACATTGCGATGCTTCCGTATAAAACAAGAAAACTACTACAATAATCTAGTGCAGATCGAAGCCGGAGTTCCTCAAGGAAGTGTCCTCGGACCTCTGTTATACCTTCTTTACACTAAAGACCTACCTACAATGCCCTACACCAAGACTGCAACTTTTGCCGATGATACAACTCTAGAATCGACGCAAAAGCTGCAAGCTGCAAGCTGTTACAGACCAAATTATCAGGTGGACTCAAAGATGGCGTATAAAACTGAATTCGAATAAATCTGTACATATTGACTTCACAAATAAGTCTATCTCGTACTCCCCTATAGCAATATCAGGCACGACAATACCATATGCAAATACAGCGAAGTATCTAGGTATGACTCTAGATGCCAAGCTTCGTTGGAAAGAGCATATTAAAATCAAAAAACTAGAATTAGACATTAAATGGCGAAAATTAGAATGGCTTATAGGCAGGAAGTCAGAACTATCAATTACTAATAAAATTCTTTTATATAACCAGATCCTAAAACCAGTGTGGAACTATGGCGCTTTGGGGATGTGCCAGCCAGACCAATATTGCAGTCATCCAACGTTTCCAGAATAAGGTCCTTGAAGTATTGTGAATGCTCCATGGTACATCAGAAACAGCAACCTCCATCGGGACCTAGGCATTCCTACTGTTCTTGAAGAGATCAACTCTAGGGCCAAAGCACACGAGAAGAGACTTCAGGAGCATATTAACGAGAAAGCAACAATTCTTCTAAACGTATATGGCGTGAGACGACTGCAACGTATAAGACCGTCAGATCTTGCAAAGCAACCGTAACAGAACTTACCACGTACTCTACTAGATAGTAACAGAGCGACAACAACGAGCGAAAAGAGGCACTCGGAGTGAACTTAACCTTCAACGCTTTGGATGGATTAAATCCCATCTATGCTCTTATTACTGTCATTAAAAGTTAACATACAACAAATTACAATTAAAATGTACCTTAAAAATAGTAAACTGTTAGCCATTTACTTTTCTCCCGCTAATAATACTGAAAAGCAAACTGCTCGTTTCATAACTAGTAGCAGTGTAAACAAACATTTGTAATTTCTTGTAGTTTATTTTGTTTGAAATAAAAAAAAAAAAAAAACAGTTATTAGCCGGTAACATTGATTCCCCCGCGCTGATGCATATGATTTTTTTCAACACCAACCCACGTAACCTCAAGTCCTCACCCCTCTTCCGCCTTATTCCTCATCACACCAATTATGGATACCATGAACCAATGTTTAGAATGCTACGCACATGCAAACCGTTTTTAACTTTCATAATAGCAGAACCTCCCTGAGAAACGCCCTTTATTCCATTAATTCTTCCTCATAAGTCCAGTTCTATTGTAGTTATTTTTAGTTTTAAGTTTAGCTTTAAGTTTTTGCTTGTATTAAGCTCAAATCTAAATATATAAAAGAGAGTGACGTTAGTTACTACGCTTATAACTCAAGAACGCCTGGACCGATTTCGATGATTCGCACCAATTCGGACTGGTCTCCGGCCAAACAAGAAGAATACCCAAGAAAATTCCCGAAAAATCCCTGAAAAAAAAGAATTATGAAGAAAATTTATTTTCCCATACATTTTGTATGGAGCTATTTTACGACGCCATCTTCATGATAGAAAATAAATAAAAGAGAGTGACGTTAGTTACTATGCTTATAACTCAAGAACGCCTGGACCGATTTCGATGATTCGCGCTCAGCATTTTTTCAAGTTTTATCAAATTTTTATCAGCGTTGGACAGTTATTGTAATTCAATTTGATTTAATACATTGTTTTGAAACGATTTTTTGTGAAAAGTGATTTCATAGAGGTGAGTTCAGTTTGATGAAGTGCACATTGTGAATGGTTATGTTCTTTGTGATTGCATGCGCATCGACAATCAATCCAAACGTTAATTTCGGATTGTGCAATTAATTTTTAGGTGGGTTACTTTGAAAATCAATTCGAATTCGCTGTTCATTTCATTCTGATTGATCATTTTGGTGTGGAATTCTATTTTCAAACGGTAAGTTGCCAACGAAGATGTTTATTTTGTGAGGTTATGACATTTGTGCACATGGATGTATCGATAATTCCTTAATTGCTTTTGTGACATTCATTTCTCAGTGATATTCACAAAGCCGCGAGCCAGAAAATCGAATCTTTCGCATCGAACCCGTAATGCAAGAAGAGTTCGGAATATCGTCAAACAATTGAATACCCATGAACAAGAAATCGCACGAGAACCACGCCGTGTTAGTGTGACCCGACTTCGTGCATCACAAACACAAGAAGAAAGACAGGCGGCAAATGAAACGGCAATGTCACTGATATCATTTTAGGTGAGGAAACCACCAAGAAGGTCAGTGCAATGAATTTTTACGTGTATCGTTTGATGATTCGCCAAAATGTCGATAACTATTTGTTTCAATTTCGCCGATTGTTTTAGCAATTTTGCGTCGATATGTATGCCAAAATAGAAGCGGAGCGCCTCCTTTTTATCAGTTTCAATCAAACCAAACTACGTATGGAGGAGTACATTCATTTACGCGATGCAATTTGCACCCAGTCGTTCACGTTTCTAAGAGTGCGCACGTGTTTCGGCTTTTAATTGAAAACAATAGTGTTCTCTAGTAAAAAATTAGACAGTGTTAATTCAAGTGGCGAGTTAGCCTAGTGCGAGTGGTAGTGAACCGTGGTCGTTCACAGACTTTCAGAGAGTACACAAGTGTTTCGGCTTCTCAGTTAAAATCGTGGTGTTTTTAAAGTAGAAAGTTAGACAGTAAGATCTCAAGTGGCGAGTTGGCCTAGTAGGAGTGGTAGTGAACCGTCAACCCGGGGCTTGGGTTTAATTCCCAGCCAGGAAAAATTTGAATTTTTTTTTTTTTAATAATTAAATAAAAGTGTGACAACAAGAATCAGGTGATGGATAGTGAGCGGTCCGCGCTCCCAATAGCGGAACCAGCTGGTGGGGTGACAGCCTCAGCCGATGCAGTGCAAACAGGCCACTCAGCAACAGTGGCAACCGCAAGTAAAGGGAAAAGGAGAAGGAAGTTAAAACCTTCTCCCAACATTATAAAGCGTCCCTCCACATCAGCTTCTGCTGTACAGCTGCCTGGTGGAGTGAGTGAAGGGGCGCTGAGCACAACAACAACAGTAGCAGCAGAAAAAAAGCGACAGAGGTCGGATGACTCTGTCGAATTAGCGTACATCTCCGACGGTGGGGAAGGCCACTACGTTGGAGAGAAGAACAATAGCTTCGGAGTTCTGGCGTCCTCCGAATCGGATGATGAAGAAGAAGAAGTCGAGAGTCTGACTAGCAGCATCAGGCAGCTCGAACAGAGTGTGCGTGCCATAAAGGCCAAACAAATGGCCAGGCGAGAGAGGGAGCGGCAGCTAGAGCTACAGCGCGCTCAACAACAACAACTACTACAGCAGCAGCCGCCAGAAAACCAGCGGCAACCAGCAATACAGCCGCAAATGCTGCAGCCGAAGCAGCAGCAACAAAAACAGCTGAAAAAACAGCAGCAACTACTACAGCAGCAGAAAACGCTGCAAGAATCACAACTACAACCGCAGCAGCAGCAGCAGAAACAACAGCAGCAGAAACAGCAGCAGCAGCAGAAACAACAGCAGCAGAAACAGCAGCAGCAGCAGAAACAACAGCAACAACAACCGCAGCAGAACCAAAAGCGAGGGTACCGCCAATCAACACCTATAAGATTGAGCTTATGGATACCATTAAACTATGTAAGTCGGCCATAGGCAACAATTTTTCTACTAAAAGTTTAAATGAAGACAGACACGCTATCCACTGCAATACAGTGGAGCAGTATAAAAAAACTAAAGATTTGTTAAAGGACACGACGACGGAGTTCTTCTCCTTCACCCCGAAGGGGGAAAAGCGGCAAACAATGCTGCTGAGGGGGATAGACCCGTCTACGGATCCGGAGACGCTCCTTGCGCTGCTTAAAGAGAAAGAGTGCAACGAGCCCGAATTTGTAGGGGTCAAGCCATTCACCACAGCTAAGGCAAAAAGGGAGAAGCGGAAACTGCCGTTCTTCCTAGTTCAGCTTTCACCCAATAGCAAGCTGGATGGTCTACCAGGTTGTCGCATGGGAAAAATTAAGAAGGAGCGAAAACATATTACAATGTGTTCGCTGCCAAAGGTTCGGGCACGCCGCGTCGAACTGCGGAATGCAGCCTCGATGTGTCAAGTGTGGAAAGAACCACAAAGCAGAGGAATGCACTCTGGGTAAGGATGGAGTGGCAGATAAGAGCCAGCTCTCGTGTGCTTTATGCAGGAACTCGGGACACACCGCAAACTATCGGGGTTGTCCTAAATTCCAGTATCTTAAGAAAGTAAATCTGGTTCGTCAGGAGAAGGTTGTAGTGAAACGTCCACCTGCTCCAATTCAAACACAATCCGTGACTCCCCAAGTGACTTACGCCCAAATGGCGGCAGGTCGGGGAAACGCGGAACAGAAAAGACCGAAGGTTGCTTCTCAGGCCCCAGCGCCTAGAGCACCGGAGGCTCAAACTGACTTGCTGGCAATCTTGCTCTCTATTCAAGGGAAGATGGAGCAGCTTCAACGTCAGGTACAGGAGCAGGCGAAGCGAGTGGACCAGATCTACGCACTTCTGCCGGGCTTAACGCATCTCCAGTCGTAATGGGTACGAACATGGAGGAGCAACCCTTGAAGATCCTTGCGGTGAATGTGAATTCACTGATTAGGATCGAGCGAAGAGCCGTATTGTTTAAGTTGCTTGGAGACCAAACCCCTGATGTGCTATGGTTAGCGAAACAAAGCTATCCCAGAAGCACAAATTGGGGCACAATAAATACAATATTGTCAGAAGAGACCGACCCAACTCCACACAAGGAGGAGGTGTTGCGATCTTCATACGCAAACAACTGCAATTTAAAGTTATGTACAGCGGTGAAGTGCGAAGGTTCCAGGAGCTGGAAGCGTGTATCGTGTGCATCCCTCTCCGTAGTGGAAAGAGGATGTACTTGGTCGCACTCTATGCACCTGAACTACTCAATCTACTTTATTTATTTCAGAGCTCGAGACACTTTTTCGATGCCTAAGACTGGAGTCGGAGGAGAATTATTTCATTATGGCCGGAGATCTCAATGCCAAACATAGAGATTGGGGAAATAACACACCAAATCCTAGAGGGAACCTACTATTCGATTGGTGGGGTCGGCACAGTGTCGAGTATAAACTCGATTTGAAAGCTACAGATAGTCCGTCGTTTCCTAGAAGCGGCTCCTATCTGAATCTTATGCTGTTCGACGTACGGTTACAACTGACCGACATGGACCGACAAACTATAAACTGTCTGCACACATTTGTGTATGACAGTGACCATTGCGGACTCAGTGCCGTAATAACGATTCCCAACGAAATTGCGGAGTTGGAGGAGTTTGTCCAAACGTACTCATACAATTATAGTAGGACACGTTGGACTCGCTTCTCTAGAGTTTTGACAAGAGCGCTCTCCTCGAATTCGCTCTGCCCACCGTCCAATCTGTCAAACGAGGAGATTGACTGGTACCTAAAACAAATGGACGAGACAATTAAACGAACTATGGACAATACGATACCTCGGTATCAACATACTGACAACGCAGACATATTTCGCAATGCAACAATTGACGCACTACACCAACACAAAAGTAGACTGCTGTCGAGACTAAAAACCTTGTACAGACAGTTTACTGACAGACAAAACTCGGAGGTTAGGACACTGAAGTCGTTGATTAAAAACCTCCAGAAATTAATTAGAAAAAATTACAGACTTTCTGTAAGTTTGCATTGGAACAACAAAATTCGGACTGTAAAATCCAACAACTCGAGTATGTTCCTGCAAATAAATAAAATATTTCGAAGGAATAATCAAAACGACCTTCCGTGTCTTAAGATCCCCCGAACGACGAACAATGGACGAATACTTATAACAGCAGGTATAGATCCAGATAACGCAGTAGAGGATGACAACTTCTTTGTGATCGAAGATCCACAGGAGAAGGTAGAGGCTATAGGAGCGACTTTCCAGGAAGTGTATAAGGTGAATGATACCATTTGCCCGAACCACGACCTGGAAAATCGCGTCCTTGTGCACAACTTCTATCTCCGAAATGATATAGAGCACTGGCGATCCCAGAACATAGGTTTTACCGAGTTCAATGACGATAACATTTCGCCGATGAAAGGGTACATCCCCCGTACATATCGAAGGTGGAGCTCCAAGCGATCTTCGACTCATTAAGGAGGAAGAAATCTACAGGAATCGACGGAGTGTCGAACATTGTGCTTCGACATCTCCCTCTAGAAGCGGTGGACATTTACACCACTCTGTTTAACAATGCGCTGAATAATGCACATTATCCAGCGCATTGGAAAACAGCAGTGATACAACCCATCCCCAAAGGGGTAAGGACACTTCCAATCCGGCAAATCTCCGGTCGATAAGTCTCCTTTCGAACATCAGCAAGGTATTCGAGAAAGTGATCAATAGGGCCCTGCTTAAGTGGACTGAGAACAATACATGCCGCGTCTAAACTGGTATCGGATATCCAATGGAACCAATGCAAGAACCAATGCACGGGTGCCTGCCTGATTGACTTGGAGAAGGCCTTCGACACCGTATGGTTAGATGGACTCTTCTACAAGCTAAGCAGGCTGGGCATAAGCAAACCACTGCTGTACATACTTCATAACATGCTCACCAGTAGACAGTTCATTGTCAAAAATGGCAAGGTGACTTCTGCTGGAACATTCCTAATTAAAAACGGTCTGCAACAAGGTGCGGTTAATTCACCGATCCTTTTCAACATTTACACGAGCGATCTGACAGGATCACTTCACCATGCCATAGCGTACGCAGACGGCTTGATCGCGTACAGATCAGGACCAAAAATCGAGGTCATTGCAATTCTCTTGCAATGTTTCTTCGATAAGATTCAGCGATATTGCGATGACTGGAAGTTGAAGATCAACTTCCACAAATCGGAAACCATTCTTTTTAGGACGCCGTTGTCTGGGGCCTCTAGGGATACCAGAAAGAATTGGCGAAAGTTCTCAATCGTGGGACCGCACGGACAGCCACTTGCGAGTCGAAGTGTAGTCAGATACCTGGGGCTCTGGTTAGACCAATATCTATATTTTAACAAACATATAGATGCTGCTCTGGCCAGAGCCAAAGGTGCTTTTGCCCTTACAAAGAGACTTTTTTATTATCCATGCAAGGGTAAAGGTAATCTGTTACATGGCCCTCATTAGGCCCATGCTCGTATATGGATGCCCCGTGTGGTTCAACATGGGAGCAAGCTTGTTGGAAAAGATTCGGGTGTTTGAGAGGGCTTGCCTTCATTTATACAGAACACCAGAGTCCCAGTACATAAAATTCTATCCCAATGAGATCCTATACAACAGGGCTAACCTAATAAGAGTGGATAATTTCGTTATCAAGCTGATTGGAAGGCACATTGCAAGACCAATGAGCTCGACGAACAACCTGATCTCCGGGGCTTATTACCCCAATTACGAGTATCATGAGAGAGTGCGCCTTAACGGCTTTGTTCCCCCAGAGGCGTTCCTCTATTTTGATAAGAAGGGTGTGATCCAGGACAGATTAGCAGTGCCGCTAATCTTCCACGTTGCTCGGACAGCTGTGGATAGGCGACTCAACGTTGCACACGGCAGTGTGGAGCGTCTCCGGTTTAGTAGGGCGGTATCGGGTCGTGATGTTGAGGACGTACAACGTCAGTACGGTCATTTCTGGTGGCTAGCCGAAAGAGGGGAAACTCCTTCGCCGTTTCCCCCTAATCCAGGGTAGCCTGTTTGAGATTTAAAGTTGGCTGTTCCTGCCCATGGCCGACTTACATAGTTTAGGTTTAGGTATTTTAAATATATTGTGTATAGGTATAAACAAAAAAAAAAAAAATTACAAAAAAAAAATAAAAATTCATATTTATTTAGCACTTGGATAAATAAAAAAAAAAAAATTTAAAAAAACAGCACTTGATAAAAAAAAAATATAAAAAATAAAAAAAACAAAAAAAAGTTGGTATATAATTACGTAAGGTAGAATAAGATAGATTAAGGTAGAATAAGATATTTTTAAGATTTATTTTAAGGTAGTTTATAAGTTTTATATATAAGAATACAAAAAAAAAAGTTCATATACTAAGTTTTTTTTTTTTTTATCTATTTTTCTTAGTAAAAAGCAAAAATAAAATAATGAAATAAATAAAAAATGAATGTACGTTACGTCGAAAGACATAGTTTTAAGTATTAGGTTTAACTTAAGAATAGTTAAGTTAGTTAAGCTAGTTTTAAGCGTTTTTTTTTTGTCTAGCAATTAAGTTGCATTAAAAATGAAAAAATGAAATGCAATTTGCACCGAAGGAAATGCAGCTGATATTGGTTGGTTGACCATTTTACCGGCGACGTTCGTTGGCAGCCCACGTCTTATGCATGAATATGCGCAAGATGCAATGACATATGTACATCATTACGGCCGTCCAGACCTGTTCATCACCTTCACGTGCAATCCAAAGTGGATAGAAATTGGTTAACTGCTGCTTCCTGGCCAAACATCAAGTGATCGGCAAGTTATCACCGCACGTGTATTCAGGCAGAAAATCCGGCCGCTGATGGACTATATTGTTAAGCATCGTGTCTTTGGGGATACTCGATGTTGGATGTATTCGATTGAATGGCAAAAAAGAGGCTTGCCGCATGCGCACATTCTCATTTGGTTAGTCGAAAGAATGCAATCAGACCAAATTGATGACATCATATGTGCAGAGATTCTTGATCCCGAAACCAATCCAGACCTGCATGACGTCGTAATTACGTTACCCACTAAATTTGACTGATGAGACCATCACTCGCAACGATGGTTATCCACTGTATCGGCGTGAAAGGTAATTATTTCGTGGTCGACAACTATTGGGTTGTTCCGTATTCGCCACTTCTTTCCAAAACATTCAAGGCGCATTGTAACGTAGAGTATTGCAATTCAGTGAAGTCCATCAAGTACATCTGCAAATATGTCACGAAAGGCAGTGAAAAGGCAATTGATGATGGAAATGTTGGCATGTTTTTCCTTGATGCGCCTGGTGGCACTGGCAAGACATTCCTCATATCATTGATTTTGGCTACAGTTCGTACAAGATCAGAAAAAGCGAAACATTCAGCAATGGCCAAAGTTTTGGTAGCAAGCAAAATCATTATCTGGGACGAATGCACAATGTCACATAGACGTGCGTTAGAAGCTCTGAATCGCACTATGAAAGACCTGCGTAATGACGCAAGACGTTTTAGGGGTGCATTGATTTTACTCTCAGGCGATTTCCGGCAAACACTAACATTGCTTGCCTCAAATCATCGACATTGTGGCGTTATGTGAAGAAACTTCAGCTGACGACAAACATGCGAGTTGCGTTGCTAAACGATCCATCTGCCGAAGTGTTCTTCAATCAACTCCTAACTATCGGTAATGGTCGTGTTCCTGTCGACGTATCGAATGGATTGATTTCGTTCCCGCCGATTTTTTGCAATTTCGTCTCAACGAAAGAGGAGCTCATCAACAAAGTGTTTCCGAACATCATTGCTAACCACAAAAACTACGATTGGTTGAGTGAAAGAGCAATTTTAGCGGCAAAGAACAAGGATGTGGATCACTTAAACTGCACAATTCAAAATCAAATCGTTGATTCCCTGAATTCCTTCAAATCTATCGACTGTGCAACAAACGAAGACGAAGCAACCAACTATCCAACTGAGTTTTTGAATTCATTGGATGTACCTGGCTTGCCACCGCACAATTTACAATTGAAGGTTGGCTCAGTAGTCATCATGCTTCTCAATCTCAATCAACCAAAATTATGCAACGGAACGCGTTTAGCGGTCACAAAACTCATGAGCAATGTGATTCACGTGAGAGTACTAAAAGGAAAGTTCAAAGGTGAGGAGGTTCTCATTCCGAGAATTCCAATGATCCCAACCGATATGCAATTCGAGTTTAAGCGAATCCAATTTCCAATTCGTCTCGCATTCGCCATGACAATCAATAAATCACAAGGCCAATCATTGAGTGTTTGTGGCCTGAATCTAGAAAATGAATGTTTTTCACACGGTCAACTGTATGTCGCATGTTCCCGTGTCGGAAAACCATTCGCTTTGATCGTTTTCGCACCTGACAACAAAACGAAAAATATCGTTTATCACAGAGTGCTTCAATGAGGGGAAATACAATTCAAAATCGACCCGACCGCAACCCATTCAGCAAATATTCCAACACAAAGCATCAATTACAATGGACAATTTAAAAGAGATTTTCTGCAATTTGAAATGACGCAGGGCAACGCCTGCGGGGTCAGCTTTTTAAATAATACATAGATTAGGTAAATTTTAACGCGTTTAACATCCCGTTTGACTAATCTAACTCAAATATGAAATTTAATCAAAATCGTTACAGCCGTTTAGGCTGCAGTTGATGAAAACCGCACAGACAGACAGACAGACAGACAGGGCAGAATTAACTCGAAACTTTTTTTTCGACGAATGCAATACTTGCCCTACATACATATGTGCAAGTGAAAATGTTGTGTATCATGCAGCCTTAAACTGAATACAATCATTGTTCTATTCTTTTTTTTAGATTTCAATAAAACGAATAGAATTCAAAGAAATTAATACTTGATTTTATTCTATTTTCACCAAATATTGGACGGGACGAAGTCCGTTGCGTCAGCTAGTAAATATGACAAATATGAGATATTTTTTTTAATTTTGACTTTAATGTTCTGTGCAAAACCATTACCTAATAATTTGTTAATTTCTGGGAAATCCTTTAAGCTTCAAAACCTCATTTAAATAGTTTGGCATGTATTACACCAGCTTTCTTGTTACACCAGAAGTTATTTTTTGCCACTATGCTATAAGTATATCTCTTTGAGCTGAAATTTACAAAACAAACTGTCAAACTTGTGAACTGCGGGCAAGATTCGTTCGACCTATTTTTCTATATCTTCATAACAAGTATTCGAAAAGGACAATAGTAAATAATAAGTTTTCATTTTAAATTCAATGGATTTGCTTAAACAGATTCAATGAAAGTTAAAATAAAATCGTGGATGGGTATTGCATCTTGGCGATGGATTGCTATTGATGAAAATTGCGGTATTTGTCGTATGTCGTTCGAGAGTACGTGCCCAGAGTGTTCACTGCCCGGCGATGATTGTCCACTGGTTTGGGGTGTTTGTTCTCATTGTTTCCACATGCATTGTATTGTCAAGTGGCTCAATTTGCAACCCCTAAATAAGCAGTGCCCAATGTGCCGGCAGGCTTGGAAGTTTAACATCCACTAGATGTTCACATGTCAAATCTATTGCAATTATACTCAACTCAATTACTACTTGCGCTACTTTAGTGAGTACTATTAACATAAAAATCTTAAGGACAATATCTACAAAATTATATTAATAAAATTGAGATAAAGGAAAAAGATAAGTCGCCACCGAGATGTCGTATTCTGACTTACCACCTCTACCGAAAAGCCTTGCTGCGGCTGTGCTACCCGATGGTGGTGTTTCTGTAAATGCAGATACCCCGAGCACATCTTCTATCGCACGTAACTTACCACAACGAGACACAGATGGACCGAACAGGCGTGGTAGCTTATCATCTGATTCTGTGAGCAGCGGAGACGCAAGCAAATCTCCAACAGTATCATCGACAGGCACAACATCAAACGAAAGTAATATGGATACACAATTAGCAACGCTGCGACAGGAAATGCACAATCTACGACAGATGGACTTGTCATTACTAACACAGTTGTGGGTCCTAAACGAATCGATCCAAGGATTTCGCGCACGCTTAGAAGAGCGCAAAACTTCTCTTCGCCATCACCATCGAGGTCGTTTTGCTCCGAGGGCGAGAACGAATTTGGAAAACATTTAAAGGCTCCACCTAAAGGATCTGATTCTAACACTAGTCGTCCCCACACACAAGGAACTCGTTCGGGTCGACCGACATCAATTCCATCGAACGCCAGAGGCGATGCACCTCAATTAACTGTGAATGCAAACCACTATCCCGAAAAGGCAATGCGAAAACCTCGTCTCAAGAAAGATCTTTATGATTACCCTTACGAAGAAAGTCGTCTTAAGTCGGAGGCAATATATCAACAAGCGAATGCTTGTGCACGTGCTCAAGCTTCAAATACCATTCCACAGCAAACATACGTAAATAACGATCTTCCACATTAAGCGATATCAAAAGCTCATACCCTGCAATCCGCTGGTGGAGCTGTTTTTCATCAACAGCTTATGCATAAACCACATCAGTCTCAAATGAATCACAGCAAATTGCATCCCGTACAGTGGGCACCACCTGTAAATTCTCAGCCCAAGACATCCAAAGGGGCCATTCCTAAAATTCTTTCAATATTGCAGCGGAAGCAACGAGCTCCACCACCACCACCATCACCGTTACATAAGTCACTCCAGCGACCTGTTTGATGTGGTTGCCTCAAAATTAAACTTTGCAACTTTTCTTCCCCATCCACTAATTTGTTCTCTTGTTTTCACTTAAAAAAAAAAATATCACCCTCTCGATTAGGAATTTCTGTCAATCGGAAATTACCCGATCTTAAGCATTTAACTGGTACATTAATCTCTTATTAACGAAAATTATAATACTAACGAACGATAGTAGAAAAGCAATTGAATTGCAAAGCTACCGTGTGGCATTTTTCCTTTCCTAAAATCTTAGCATTTAGTCTTAAGAACGATTTAAAATAAATAAAATAAAAATTATATTAAATATTAGTATTTGTTCACGTTTGCAATAAAAAAAATAATATGTAAAGTAATACTAAGCAACATCCTTAGCATATAACATTGTTAAATTCTTATTACTGGTTAAGTTGATTGATATAAATACGAGTAGAGGAAGAACTGTTATACTAAAATATAAAATGAAATAAACATTAATTTATTGACTATTTAAAGGCGATAATAATTCCAAAGAAATACATTTTGTCTCATGTTTTCGCAGACGTTTTTCTAAATGGTGCCATAAGTGTTCTGTGAGGTTTAGATTTAGACTTTGTGGTAGTGTTATAAGCATATGGGGTGTGTTGTAAGCGACACACATCTTAAAATCTAAGGCGAAGTGTTTAGGATCGTTGTCCTCTTGGAAGTAAAAAGTGCCCGACACACCTAGTTTTTCGGTACTAGGTGTAAGTAAATATTTATTCATGATCTCGTCAATTATCAACAAATTTCCATCACCAGCAGACGCCATACGAGTACACCCCCACACCATAATAAGACCACCACCGCATTTCATTATCTTGACAGTGTTTTTTGGGTTAAGTTTTCTCCATACTTTAAAAAGTTCATTATAGCCAAGTATAGCCAAGTATTGCGTTCGATTTCGACCCATCCCAAAAAATTACGTTATCCCAAAACTCGTTTGTCTTATTTTTGTAGTCCTTGGTGAAGGTTCTCTTCTTTTTGTTTATATCACTGACAAGCGGTTTTCTGCTAGCTGTTGTCACCTGATCTCTGAATCGATCTTCGCACAGTCCACGCAGATACGGTTTTGTTTAATTACATTTCAATATCTGCAGCTACTTTTGGGCACTTTTAAATTCATTCTTTTGAACTATAGCCGCTATTTTCCTATTATAACTTTCGGTGTACGTCCATATCTCGGCTTATTCTCTATTCTGTTTTCTTTTTCATTGCGGTTTATTACCTTCTGTATCGTTGATCTTTCCAATTATTTCAGCAGGTATAAGATATGATTTCCTTTATTTGTGGCAATTTATAAATATCTCTCTTTTTCATTGTCAACTCCTGCTTATTTTGCAATTTGAATTTTTACACAATTTTATTTACTTTTTGGGAAGTACGGATAAAAAATTGTAAACAAACTGACAGACTAGAATTTACCACAATCTTGTCGTACAGTGGTACTTTACAAATTTTATTATTGTAATTTGCAAGTTTGTTCTCCACATTGCTAATTATCTTTACTTCTTGTTTGTTAAATTGAAAAACACACTCCATTATAATTAGAAAAACCAAAATTTTTTGTGTTTTTTTCTTATTAATTTACAAACTCTTTTAGTGACCAATTAGTGAAACTTGCAGGGTACCATGACTTATGCTCTTAACTGTATACTTAAATTATAATAATGGGGCTCATGATTTTGATAAATTCTATGGTATTTTTTATCGATCTGAGTGTAGAATAAGTAAAGAAAGTAGTGTTATTTAGGAGGAGGCTGAACCATTTTTTCCAGAGTTGAGGATTCTTTCCTGTGAGCAACTGGCAAAAGTAGTCTCACAAACTGAATGGTTTGACTGGGGGTGTAGAAAGTACACGAACAAAGCGTTTGTGTACTCGTATCTTAATCTGTTCTTCTTCTTCTTCTTACGGCGAAGTTATGATCTGGAGTAGAAGGATCACAACCCTCCCATTTTACTCCATCCCTACTGGTCCATCTGTGGGGTTTGCCGGTTTGACTTTAGGAAGTACAGGCAGACTTCCCGGTTTCGGATCAATTCGTCACTGATGCCAATCAAATGCTGGTGCTTTTTGCATTTGTTTGATCCAGATGTTTTTTGGTCTGCCTTTTTGCGCGATTGTGTGGAACGTTGATTGATATTGCCTTTTTGACGGGGTTCGAAGGATCTCTCCTTTGAACATGGAGAGATACAACTGAGCCGGTCGTGCTCTATCTTGCTTGTGATGGGTTCTTTTACATGAAGGCTTCCTCGAATCTTTGAACTTCTTATTCTATCAAGCTTTGTTACTCCTGCTGTCATGCGAAGCATCTTCATCTCAGCTGCCGTTAATTTGCCCTGCTACTTTTTGTACATTGTCCAGTATTGTGAACCTTATGTGAGCGCCGGACGTACAACTGCGATGTAGAGCCTTCCTTTCAGCTTAGGGGCCATTTTTCGATCACAGGAGATAGCGGAGGTTTCCCGCCACTTCATCCACCCTACGCTTACGCGATGATTGATGTCATCATCACAAGTTACTTCACTATTGATCATAGATCCTAGATATTTGAACTTTTCACACTTGGGAAGCACTTTTCCATTCAAGTAAATGTCTGGAATAGGCCGGTGTAGATCAGAGAACGCGCCGCACAGATACTCTGTCTTTTTTAACTAATACGGTACCCATTTCCCTCCAAAACATCCACCCATACATCAAGTTCTCATTGCAGTGACGTTTGATTTTCACTTATGCTGGCTTTAGTTGAAGTACGAGATTACTTCAATTCATCTGCAGAATATCACATAATGCAATAAGAATGCATCTGCAAATGATCGGCTATACAGCACTCATCTCATTCGCAAGTTGAGTGCAAAAGTTTAGAATAATTATTTATGTAGATTCTCGCACAGGTAAACTGAGTCGACTTCCACCGGTGAAAAAGTTTTAAAATTATTGAAAACATGCAATTGCTCTTTAATTCATTGAATGATTAGCGCCAAGTAAAAGTGACGACAACAGCGGAAGTTCACACAGCTGTTTAACGCTTTGCTCTCTATTGGTTTCACAGTGAAACCTCATACTAAATATTTTTTCTCTATTTTCCTAGTGGTTTCAGTTGGTTTCTATTAACTGAAATTCATTCTAAAATGGTAAGAAAAACGACTCGGTCAGTTGTGAATGCGTTGAAAGTGATAATTTGAGCATTTAGTTTGATTGTTCGTGTCATTCGGAGTGCTTTATTTGTTCAGTGAATAATTAAAGAAAAATTGGATTTTTACGAAAATAGCGAGTAAGTAGATAAACTACAATACATAAATGCAAGAATTTGTTATTTCATTGTTATAAACATATATTACTTGTTGCAATTTATGATATCTGTAACATTTTTCAAGATTTTTAAATGTGGGTTAGCCATGAAACCAATATAGCGATGGATTCGGAGCAATTCCAAGTATTTTTTTTAGGAAATACCTTCAAATGTGGAATCTGAGAGAAGTGAAGAAGAGCTATCTGGTCCTGAAGCAAACTTTGAAAATCCTTTCGACATAAATGCGATGGATATACTTTTTGTTGACGAACCTCAGTAAGAATATGACGAACGATGGAATAGCGAAGATGATCGTCCTCTATTGTCTATGTTATACAAAACATAGAAAGGGCTAAACAAACCATTTGGACTACGTCCACAGAATATGTGCTCAATAACAAAAAAGAGTTTGACGAGGAAACATGTGATGACATTCCGGATGAGTTAGAGACACCAACCGATGTGTTTCTTCATATATTTTCGAATGAATTAATTGAACATATGTATATCATTCCAGACAAATTTATATGCTGTGCAAAAAGCTGGAGAAACAAGTAATAGCTTCAGTACAACCAATCCAGAGGAAATAAACTTAGCAATGGACATCAAAAGGCAGTTATTGCGATTACTGGTCTTCTATGCCTCAACTAAGGGAGATCGTTTTGTGTGGCTCTATTAGTTATGTTCTTTCATTATGAAGTTATCGGAAACCTTTTTATCTTCACTCAAGCCGCCTAAGTTTCAATCAATAGAGGAATCTATGGTTAAATTTAAAGGACGCAACTGTCTTCGTCCATATATGTATGCCCATGAAACCTACATATAAAACACAGATACAAAGTTTGGATCCGAGCTGATGAAAAAGGTTACGTTTCTCAGTTTCAAATTTATACCGGAAAAACCAGCAAATACTGCAGAAGGTCTTGGTTCACGTGTGGTTAAGGACCTTTCAAGAACATTAGTTGGAAAAGGGCACTTTACCTACTTTGACAATTTTTTCAATTCGATCCAGCTACAAACGGACTTACAAGCTGATATGATTTACACCTGTGGAACTTTTCGGAGAGGAAGGAAAAAGGAGGAAGGAGTTGCAGCAAGGTCAATTTGATTGGCGAATAAGTAAGGGCGGTCTTGCTTTTGACAGAAAAGCAGTTGGATTTCTTGAGCAACTTCCATCACCCAACAGCTGCTGGAACAGCAATGCGTATGCAAAAAGATGGATGCAAAAATGAGAGTGCTTATCCAGAGCTTGTAAGTGATTATAACAAACATGCTCAAATCCATTTACGAAATAGAGAGCAGATCAAAAAAATGGTGGCATCTGGTTTTGTGGTACTTGCTGCATACATATATCTCTTTTGAATTTGTATATATTATTCAATGAAAAAGCAGATTCAACACCTTTTTCCCTTGAAATGTTCAGACTATCTGTTTGCTCAGGTCTTGTAGGTTACTCATTTCAAGACCAAAGTGCCATAGGAAAAAACGTTCGACAGGTGCGCTCATATGCCGATACATGGAGCATTCCTAAACAAAAAGCTTAAAAAAATTAATAACATTTTTTTTTAATTTATATTTATTATGTTTAATGCAAGTTTTATCAAAATTTTAAACGATTATACAAATATTTGAAAAAATTGGTAGGTCCAGGATAAAGGGTTAACTATTTCTAAAAAAAGGAATTAAATGGAATCGATTGGCTTTGGTCAATTAAGCCCGTATGACACTACATTTTTTCGCATTTTTAATGCGCTGAAAATGAAACTAGAACAGTGCAACAAATTCACTACTGAAATTCCCCTTATGTGTGAGTGCGTATGCACTAACCTTATAAATGTGAAAATGTGAAAATGTCAAAAAATGCATTAAAAATGAAACCAAAACTACATTTTTCAGCCACTGGCAGCCTTTTTTTGACATTTCTGCATTGAATTCTGACATTTCAAAATTAAATTGTTTTGAATTGCAAAATGGATGAAGATTTGCTTATTTTGTGTGCTGTATATATAAATTTATTAAATGTGGCACTTTCTCGATTAAATAGAACACAAATTTGTCCTCCCAATTAATTTTTGCCATCTCTCCTTAGCTGCTGTCTAATTTTGTTTGAAAACAAATTATGACAGTTTGCGTTGTTTTGCAAAATAATGGCTTTTCTTTTCCTAAAAAAACTTGTGGTCTCTTTCATGCAAAGCTGACATTTTAATATGATTTAATGCATTAAAAATGTAAAAAAAAAATGTAGTGTCATCCGTGCTTTAGTCAAGTAATCAAACATATTAAAAGAAAGTGACTTACTGATATCGTGTGGAACTTGTATAAGCAACGAACAGATTTTTCTATCTAAGTACATAATAAGCAAGTGAGCGTAGGTCTTTATCAAGAAAGCCGAAATCGAACGAACGATAAATTGATAACGTATGCCGAAAGCCTTTTCAAAGACGTAGGCGCAAGATGAAGAGCGAATAATATTTGGGAGAAAGCTTTATTACCACCGACGACCGAAATGAGTGTGTTTCAGATGTGGAACGAACGTTCGTCTCGTTGTGGATTCTAATCTGATTGCATACTAAATTATATGGATGCATATGCAAACAGATTATGTGCTTTTATTATGATGATTTGAATGTTATTTCACAAACCAATTGTTGAATTGTATTAAATAAAACTATAATATTATGCAGAAGGTGAGATTCCTCGAGACGAAATTTTAGAACTTTAGTGATTTTTCACTGAATTTTTAATTTAATTTTGTCAATTTTTTGGCGATGAATTTTGATTTTTTTCCAATGCACATTCAGATGATAGTTCTTTTTAATTATCTTTCCCTTCTCTAATGTACTTTCGACATTGAACTCCATCCTGGTTCTCTGATGAATTATCTTCCTTGGTGCTATGAGTTGAGTGTTATTTTCTGGTGATGCTCAGGTTCGAAGAAAGCTCCGAGTTTACTCGAGCTGGGTCTGGAACTACCACTTTAACATTTGCATTGTAGTGAAAAAGAACCGAATACCGAAACCTGCGCGACTTACTATGATATGTGGTATGATTATATTTTGTCTTTAGAAAGCACTTGTGTGAGAAAGATATACGTAGTAGGATTTTTTCATATTTGATCGATTTACTTTTACAATGCTGCGAGAGTTCGGTCGAAACCGTCGCGGCGAACAGACCCGTACTAATTGTGTTAACCAAATCTTTGAATTTAACCTTTTACTTGACGGCTCTTGCCGCTCATATAAATTTCCCCTGAGACAGTGACTCTAAAAAAAATAAAATTGGTGAACAAATTAAAAATAATATTTCAGCATTAATGCTGAAATCTGAAAAAATTGACCAGTGTGAAACGCAAACCAGTGCACGTGTTTCCCTTGACATTCACAATCAAAACAAATATGTATTGCCCATTGACAATACACACTCAGTAAAAAGCTCTCTCTTAAATCTAAGCACCACGAACGTATTAAAAAGAAGTGCAGTCGACTCACCGACTAAATCTCCAACCTCAGACTCTCAACCCATTAAGATTTTTGCTAGCGATAACAGTGCTAGAGAAAGCATGGATGCATACGATGACGAAAACGTGGACACCTCTGAGTGGACAACTGTCATAAATAAATTAAAACGAGCCGCTAGCGGATATCAGTCAAAACCTAAAAAAAGTCTTTTAGATGATTCATCTCCAAGTAATTCGAAGCTTTCGAACAACCAATTCTATCCTCTGGTCAACTCTAAATTATTGGAAACCAATGCAATACCCGATCCTATCCACAACCCCACACTCCAGAAAGAAGCAGACGTGCGGTCTCATCATACACCAAGTAACGAGAATGTTAAATCATTATCACGAGGTGTAAGTAAATCAACTTTTGGCCCTCCTATATTTGTTTTTGGAGCTAACTGTACTCTAATAAGTGACTTACTAAAACTTGCATCTACAGAATGCAATGTACCTAATTTAGAACATAAGTTTGTTAACATGGGCTACCGAAAAACAAAGGTTTATGTTAATAACTCAGCTGTTCACAAACTGGTTATTAATAGACTTTGCGGCACGGGCATCGGGGCTTTTTCATTCTCTCCTAAAGACACGAAAAAAGTGTCGATCTTGTTGAAAGGTCTTGATGGGGACACTCCAGTTGACAAAATTAAAAAAGCGCTGGTAGAAATTATTCCTAATCTGAGGATTAGTAAAATAACACCTTTTTCTACCTCCAGAACGAAGGAGTTAGATATAAAATTGAACATGTTTGTCGTGCAGTTAGAGATAGGAGAGTCCATTAAAGATGTCAGTAGTGTCAAGTATTTACTTTGCCAACGTGTTTACTGGGAGAAGAAGCATAATCGAGCCGTTATGCGTTGTTATCGTTGTCAGCGGTTTGGACACTCAGGTGAGTGCTGTGCTTATATACGCAGATGCGTTCTCTGTGGTGAAAATCACGATTCGAATGAATGTATAAATTCGTTTAAAAATCTTAAAGAAAAAAATGAAGAGACTCCCATACCTAAATGCGTTAATTGCAATGAGATTGGCCATGCAGCCAGTTATCAGGGCTGCCCAGCATATCTCAAATATAAAGATAAAAAGACTACATATTCTGAAAGCGCTAGACGAGCACTAGGTAAAACAAGCAATCTCGTTGAAGAATCAATTTTCAATTTTACAAATGCTAACATTTCTTACGCTGAACAAGCGAAAACATCAGTCAAACAACCGTATATGCATTCCGCTTCTAAGACTAGAATCCAAAATGTTAAAGAGCCCACTCCAATAGCTCTTCTTAACTTAAATGCACACAAAAGCGATCTCAACGAATTCCTTAACGAAGCCAAACACCTGTTTAACAAAAATAAGGCAGTTCTGGCCTAAGTACCAAATTTTGAAAACCAAGGAGGAAAAAATGTTTTCCTACCTTGAGTTTGTTGCCACCATTGTTGTATAATGACGTTATCTACAAAATTTAAAATTATATCGATAAATTTCAATTCAATAATTTCACATGGGAAAAGACTTGCGCTTTTAAATACTTTAAAAAATATAAGACCTCAGTCTATGTCTCCTTTCTGAAACTAGACTATCCGGAAGATATAAGCCCTCATTTGAAGGATATAATATAATAAGAAATGATACTGGCACAGGGACAGCAATTTTACTTGATAAAAAGTACAAGTTTACCCTAGTCTCTTTCCAAAGTGATGTGTTTTCTGTGTGTTTTGCTTCGATTTCCTTGCAAAGCTCTTCCGGTTCAAACTTCCGCTTGTTGATTGGAAGCATCTACATTCCGTCCGACTCTGGACAGCGTTTATTTAGAGAGCTTGATAAACTTTATGCTCTCATTAATAGTTTTGACGCCGCCATAATTGGCGGAGATTTTAATGCCCGACACTCAGCATGGGGAGACAGCGTCCATAATAATAACGGAAACCTTTTCAACAATTTGTTCTACAATGGCCCATACCTAAAATTTGATTTAATACCACCTAACACCCCAACATATCCCAGATCCTCCTCTTATTTGGACTTTTTCCTTATATCTCCATCCCTTAACCCCGCGCACAATTCGAACAACCCCTCAAGTGTTTCAAGGTGTAAAACGTTTTCAGCATTCTCTGATCATTTTGGAATTCTTTTAGAAGTAAATGTTGAAAATTTGTTCCCAATTTTGATTCCACCTGCTACATATAGAAGTTTTAAAAATACGACTAAGTCTTCATAACTCTCTAACTTCAATTAGTGTACCAGCTGAGAGAAACATATCAAATGCTGAAATTGATACCCTAATAGTCAAATTAAATGCACTCATTATTTCTAAGGTAGAATCTCATTCTATTATTCACAATGTTATCGATCATAAGTTTCATTGTATTTCTGATTTGACTAGGAAATTGATTGAATTAAGAAGAATTTGGCTCAAACAACTTAAAAGATTGTATCATCGACACCTCAATAGAGTTAATCCTGAATATCTTGAACTTCATTCTAGAATACAGTGTATAAGTAAAATTATTAAAGAAAATGTTAACTTAGATCTCAATAATTCCTTTAAGCCAAGATTGGAAAAAATAAAACCATCTCCGCATGCTTTTAAAGAAATAGATAAGATAACTGGGCGTAAATATTTTGGAACAAATATCTCGAAAGATGTGCTCATCCATAATGAACAAGAGCTGAGTGATATTCAAGCCAAATTAAATGCATTTAAAAACCTTTACACTGTTGATTTTTCTGAAAGAGCGCCCACCGATGATCGAAATTTTGAAGTCGAAGTTTTATCAGCAATAAACCAGTTTGAGGAAAGACATCTTGTCCATACCCTTTCCACTTTTTCGCCTTCTAACAGTGCTTGTGATCCAGGATTATCCCCTTTCACTTCACCTAATAGTGTTAACATTTTTAGAATGTCACTTAACAATAAAAAATCCGCTGGTGTTGACCAAATTTCGAACTTCATTTTAAAAAAATGTCCTTACCACTGTATTAACAATGGTTACTTTCCTGAAACTTGGAAAAAAGCCAAGATTTATCCGATAGCTAAAAAGAAAGCCACGAAAGAAGTAAATAACTTTCGTCCCATCTCTCTTCTCTCCAATATTGGGAAATTATTTGAGCGGGTACTATCCGATCACTTAAATAATTTCTGTGAAGATAATGACATTATCCCAAACAACTAATTTGGATTTAAGAAAGGAAGTTCCACGGAGCATGCCTTACTCATACTACAGGACAAAGTTGTTCAAAATCTTAGAAATAAAATATGTACAGTGAGCTTAGACATTGACCTTGAAAAGGCTTTCGATTCGCTTTGGCATCACGGCCTTTTATTCAAGCTCATAAGACTAAACTTTCCGAATTGGCTCATAAGAATGATACATAATTTCCTATCAAACAGAGCTACTGCAATATACATTGGATCCGAGCGCACAGATTTTTTTCCTACGAATTCAGGAGTACCTCAAGGATCAATTCTCGGGCCGACATTGTTTAATATATATATTCAGGATTTTCCCCTTTCAGACCCAATAACGGAAGAGGGTCTGAAAGGGGATGATATCACTTCACTACGCTGATGATATCACTATATTGGCTAGCGACTTACGACCGAGTTTAGCTCTTAACAAAATTAAAGCTAAACTTCCATTGTTAGAAAATTATTTCAAAAAATGGAGATTAAAAATAAATACGAGTAAATGTGGTTTCACATGTTTTAGAAATGCCAGTGGAAAGGGACAATATCGTGCAGTTAAGGAAAGCAATTATTTACAATTAAAAATAAATAATTTTCAAATTCCATTACGTTCTGAAACAAAGTACCTGGGAATAAATTTTCAGAATCGATTTCTCTTCAACAAGCATGGAAGGGCTGTACTTAATAGAGCAAAAATGGCTACAGGAATACTTAAACCATTATTTAATTCTAAACACATGTTGAGAAAAACTAAGATTCTGATGTACAAGACCCTTTAAGACCAATTCTTATATACGGCTTCTCTACTTGGTTTACCATATCACAAACTGTAGCTAAAGAAATGGAGGTTTTCGAAAGAAAAATATTGAGATTTTGCTGCGGAATATTTAGAAAACCAAATAAAAAATGGTTTCCTAACAAAATCATATATGAGGTAACTCAGGTTACACCCCTTATGAACTATCAAATAGAACTTCTTCTAAAAAAGATGGAACGAACAACTTCACACTCCAACCCTTTGGTACTCTAATATCAACGACAGTTTGAATGACAAATATTATTTGTCACCCTTAAACCTCTTAAACGAGAACTCATTATCTCTAATAAGACCAGATACAAATAGACACCAGTTAGCACCGTTCTATGAAAAAGCATCCTCTTTTAACTATAGGGGATGATATTGATTGAAAATAATGCTTAAAAAACAATAAAAATGATTCCTAATATAAGCCTTTGTTTCAGAGCAGAAGGTTTTGGATTTCCTTGTGATCGTATAGTAATCTATATGAACATTAAGGATTTTTAAAGCTTCTGCAATCAATGTACGTATGTAGGTTCTACACACTATAATTGCTGATATCTTATAAGATAAAAAATAACTTTTTGTTATAGTTAAGTTTGTGTTTTAATTTTAATCTTTAATATTAAGTCCTAGTCATTAAGTTAAGGTTGCCATTAAAGAGCAAAGTAGTGAATGTACGCCGGGAGCAAGCGTACTCGTATACAAAGTATTGGTATGTACAAATAATATGGTAAGGAACTCTTGATTAATACCTATCTAAAATATTACTTTACTTTTGTTCAAGTCAGACATATCATTAAGTCGGCCAAAATATATAATAAGAATGTATAATAATAATGTATTGATTTAGTTTGCCTCAATTAAAGATATCTATCTGTCTATCTATCTACAATGCTGCGAGTGGAGCGTTTTCCACCTGCGCGTTTGTAAATTTTGCGCAATTAATTTTTGCAGAGAAATTATCGCAGACAAAAATATTCAAAAGATGACCGCAATCTAACGAAGCCTTCAACAAAATTGCGAAATTGCATATTAGCAAACGATGACAAAGCGAAAAAAAGCGACGAATGAACTTGATGATGGTTATAGCACGAGTGAATTTCTATTATTTTAATATCTATTAAGTTAAGAACTTATTAAGGGTGGGTAAAATCGCATCATCACCTCCTCGTGGTGCCCGCTGGATAACTATCTAATGGTGAACTAACGATGACCGTATGGTGAGTCTGATGATATATGTGTAGCTGAACACTCGGACCTGCACAAGCACATCTGGGTGAACTTCAGCACACATATGTTTAACTGGACGAGGCATCTCTTGTTGACCTGATCGGCTGAAATATGCGTCTCAGAAGTCTAGCAAGAGTTCCTCAGTGGGCGGATGAATTCTCCAGATGGAATCAACGGTGTCGTCTACTGGCCAGCGCATACCTTACTTGAGTTGCTTCGACATATTCGGATCACAGGTCGGTAAGGAATTTCCAAGGCTAGTCAGGACCTTGGAATAGAGATGGTGGCGGAGGAGCCCTCAATGGGCCAACGGCAGTGCTCATACTCCCGTAGTGGACTACTGGCACCGGTGTACCCGGCCCCTCGTCCTAGGGGTATAACAAAAGGAACTGGCCCTCCAGGTTGGTGGTTGTGCCGTCGGGCTAACTTCCCTACTACGTAAAAAACCTTCGGTTACGAAGCACCCAACAGCCTCGGATACGGATGATTTTCCTGTTGACGACCCAAGCAAACGTAAAAAGGACAATGACCTTCGTGTCTGTACGTGGAATGTTAGGTTTCTCTACAGACTACGGGCAGCCGAACAATTTGCGGAGGCCCTAGAATGCTGTAAAGCAGACATTACCGCCATCCAAGAAGTGCGATGGGATGGGCCGGGCAAAAGGAGGATGAAAAACTGCGACATCTACTACGGCGATTGTCTATTCGGGTGTGGATTAGATGCAGACTTAGGCAAGAAGTCTTGAGTTTCCGGCATGTAAATGAGCGCCTCATGACCATCCGTGTCAAGGCTAACCAATATTAGCCTAATATGCGCTCACGCCCCTCACGAAAAAATGGACGACGCGACGAAGGATGACTTCTACCAGCTCTTGGACAACACGTATGAACAATGACCTAACCACGACGTCAAAATTGTCCTGGGTAATTTTAAGGCAAAGCTAGGAAGGGAGGACGTCTTTAGTAGCGTGGTCGGAAAGCACAGCCTACACGACATCCGACAACGGATTCAGGCTAGTCAACTTTGCGGCGGGACGAAATGTTGTCGTAGCTAGTACGCGGTTCCCACGTCTTGATATCCATAAGGGGACATGGCTATCTTTTGATCAAAAAACCGTTAACCAAATCGATCACATCGCGATTGACGCCAGACAGTCATCCAGTATTCTAGGTGTTCGGACTTTCCGGGGAGCCAATGTGGACTCCGATCACTACCTAGTAGTAGCCAAGGTACGGATGCGAATATCCACAACAGAGCGAAATCAACGAAATACTGTGAGGAAGTTTGACGTCGGACGGCTACAATCCGCAAGAGACCGCCAGAGCCTTTGCCGATCGAGTCTCCTTTAATCTTAATCTAAGTCCTATGCCGCCAGCAGCAAATGCGGAAGACCAGTGGCAGTATTGCCAACAAGCCATCAGAGATGCCTCCTCTGATGTGCTGGGTTTCTCTCAGCCAACACAACGAAAGCCCTGGTTTGATGAGAAATGCCGGCAAGCACATGTAGCAAAACAAGAGGCGTACAAGGCGGCGCTGCATAGAAGGACTAGAGCTGCTCGTGAGTTATACGAGCGGAGGAAAAGAGAGGAACATGATCTTTTCAGAAAAAAAGAAAAAAAGAGCATGAGAAGCGCTCGATCGAGGAGATTGAGAGACTTTATTGCATGAATGATGTTTGAAAATTTCATCAAAAGGTGCCAGGGTTTCAAAGCTAGAACAGAAGCCTGCAGGGACGAAAATGGTAACATAGTAGTAGAATCGCAGTCGGTGCTGAGGATATGGAAGGAACATTTCTGCAGACTGTTAAACGGCGGCGATGACCAATATACGGCTGTCAGGCAGAACGATGCATTCAATAGTGACGATGATAGTCAAGATTCCTGTCAACCCAATCAGAATGAAGTGAGGATGGCAATATCTAAACTTAAATCCAACATAGCTGCTGGAGCCGACGGCCTTGCCGCGGAACTTTTCACGGCAGGAGGAGATGAGTTGGTAAGGAGCATGCACCAGATCATTTGTAAAATCTGGTCGGACGAAAGCATGCCCGATGAATGTAACCTCAGCATCGTTTGCCCGATCCTGAAGAAAGGAGACCCTCTGAACTGCGCCAACTACAGAGGTATAAGTCTTCTCAACATCGCATATAAGATCCTGTCTGCCGTATTATGTTAACGTCTAAAACCAATCGTCAGAAACCTGATAGGTCCTTATCAGTACAGTTTCAGGCCCGGTAAGTCCACCATTGACCAAATATTCATACTACGGCAGATCTTGGAAAAAACCCACGAATATAACATCGATAAAAGTTGCCTATGATAGCGTGTTGGTAGACGAGTTATACAGAGCCATGTCTAGTCTTGGCATCTCTGCAAAGCTCGTCCGTTTGTGCAGAATGACAATGGAGAACTCTCGCTGCTCCATCAAAGTCGGAAACAATACCACCGATCCGTTCGATGTCAGGAAAGGTCTTAGACAAGGTGACGCGCTATCATGCGATCTCTTTAACATAGTACTTGATAGAATTGTACGAAATTCACAAATCAACACCGAAGGTACAATCTTTTACAAGTCTGTACAACTACTCGCCTACGCCGATGACATTGACATAGTTGGAAGAACTCAGCGGGCCGTCAGTGGGGCGTTTTCGAGTATTGAGATCGAGGCAGCAAAGATGGGTTTAGCGGTCAATGAAAGCAAAACAAAATATATGCTGTCTACAAAAAAGGACACCCAACATCGGCGTCTTGGACAGAACGCCACGATAGACAGATATAAGTTTGAGGTAGTAAAAGACTTTGTCTCCCTAGGCTCTATAGTGAACTCCGCAAATGATACCAGTGGGGAGATCAAACGAAGAATTACTCTTGCCAATCGGTGTTTCTAAGGGCTAATTAGGCAATTGAGTAGCAAAGCCCTATCCCGAACTACCAAGGTAACTCTTTCTAAGACACTAATCATCCCAGTCCTGCTGTATGGTGCAGAGGCATGGGCTTTATCAAAATCGGATGAAGATGCCCTTGGTTACTTCGAGAGAAAAGTTCTTCGAGTGATCTTTGGTCCCGTCTGCATAGACGGCGAGTCGAGGAGAAGATACAATGCCGAATTACACGGCCTTTATAATGACATCGACTTAGCCAGAAGAGTTCATATACAACGACTAAGATGGCTGGGTCATGTAGAGCGGATGGAGTCCAACGTTCCAGCCAAGAAAGTCTTCGAATCCACCCCTGACGGACGGCGCAGTAGAGGACGACCTCGGACGACCTCGGTGGCAAAGGATCAATAACGCATGATTGGTTGGTTTGTTTAAGAGGGTGAGCTTATGCTCTTCACTTAGGCCTCCATTGGTCCCTTTGTGTTCCCCTCATCTGCGTAACTGTAAGGAATAGTGATGTGTTTTGGGAATTATGTATTGAGAGGATTTAGGTCTAGGGATCATGGGTAGTATCGACTATATCGTATAGTGATCGGGGAATCGTAGTGTTCGTCTGGCGAACCCAGCCCGTCCCTAAAAAAGGCGAATCTTCCTCCCCGTCCAATTACCGGCCCATTGCACTTACGTCCCTTCTTTCCAAGGTCATGGAAACGCTGATAAATCGTCAGCTTATGAAATATCTCGATTCACGAAAACTCCTTAATGACCGGCAGTATGGTTTTCGTAGCAACAGGTCCACTGGTGATTTGATGGCATATCTCACCGAGAAGTGGAACCAATCTCTGCATCACTTCGGCGAAACCAAGATGGTTGCGCTTGATATTTCAAAGGCATTTGACAGAGTTTGGCATCAGGCTCTTTTATCGGAAATGCGTGCATATGGCGTCGTTGAGTCTCTTCTTCAATGGATTAGAAATTACCTTTCGGGGCGTTCAATACAAGTTGTTTTGGACGGCTTCAAGTCTGCAATTCACCAAATAAATGCTGGTGTTCCCCAAGGCTCTGTTTTGTCTCCGACTCTCTTTCTTATTTTTATAAATGATCTCTTGTCTGCAACTTCTAATCCAATCCATTCCTTCGCTGATGACAGTACCCTCAGTTTTTCATATTCGTTCCCTAACTCACGTCCTTGCTCTTCGGCCGTAGAAGGGGAACGGCAACGTATGTTAAACATATTAAATTCCGACCGGGACAGCATAATTAAATGGGGTTCAACCAACAGAGTGGAATTTAATGCTTCCAAAACACAATGCTGTCTTCTGTCTCTCAAGCGAAACCAAAACCCTCAACCATTATCCATGGATGGTACTTGCATCATTGAAACCGAAAGACTTGCCATTCTCGGTATGTGTATTAATAACCATCTTCGATGGAACGATCACATATTCGCGGTCGCCAAAAATGCTGCAAAATGTCTAGGATTCCTTAAACGGTGCAAGAAATATTTTACCCCGTCTGATCTGGCCTCAATTTATAAGGCATTCATTCGCCCTAAGCTGGAATATAACGCCCATATCTGGTCTGGTGCACCCAAGACCGTTCTGCACATTCTTGATAGGGTACAAAATCGCGCGTTAAAACTTATAGGTGATAGAGACATTGTGAATTCCATTCATTCACTAGAACATCGAAGAAATGTCTCCCGTCTCTCCCTGTTTTATCGTTTTTTTAATAAAAAATGCTCCAGCGAAATAGCCAGCTGCATTCCTCCCCTTCAAAACTTCACCCGCAATACGCGTCATGCTTCGAATGCACATCAGTTCAGCCTAAAGCCTAACTTCGGTCGTACTGTTAAATATAGGGATTCGTTTATAAGCCGAACGACACGAATGTGGAATGATCTACCAAGCTCTGTATTTCCCCATCACTACAACCTTCAAACATTTAAAGCCAACGTGCATAGGCTTCTCCTCTGCTCCTCTTCTCCCTTTCCTTAAAAGCCAGACAGATCTAGCCACTTTGCACGTGTCTAGATTCGTCCAGTAGTTATTGAACTCCTGTCGTATCTTTTCATTGATTATTGTTTTAATAGTTGTCAGAGGGACTGTATTATGCCCGTGGATAAATAAAACGATATGCAACTTGGTTTATGACTTTTATTATTTTACTAGTGCGATGTTACTCTTACAATGGTTTCTTCTCAACTGACCTATGACTGTCTTACATATGTTTGACAGTTCAACCTATTCGCGCACTTAGATGGCAGCACTTATTACACGCTTTTTTTTTTTAATAAAATTTTTAAGTTTTAATAATTCTCTACTGATGGACCAGGCCTTTAGTTAACCATCAATACCATATCTTACAGGAGCCCTGACTATACGTCCACTGCGTGTTAAGTATGAAGTTGGATTACTTAGAGTTGGTGTTACATTTAGTTTATTAAATGCAGTTGCTTCTGAACCACTACTACCAGGACGATTTACGTTCACCAATAATTCGTCAGCAGTCTCATGAGCTTCAGGGAGTATTGGTTCATCCACAATTGTTACATTTCCCCCCTGACTGTCTAACTGAATCACAGGTGGATTATCCTCCTTATTTTCAACGCTAGTACCTTGTGGTGGAACAATTTGAATTTCCTTTAATCCTCCCGTGATATGATTCGGACTACATTTGACGTTAGCTTCATGCAACAAATCGCTGGCATTAAAATTTCTATTAGTTGTTCTAGCAATAAACCGTCGATTACGTCTAAAAAGATTATCAAAACTATCCTTGATTACGTAGGACCTATCATTTACAATTTCAACTATCGATCCATAATGCCATTCTTTTCCTTCTTTTCTAAAAAATTACTAAATCACCCACATGCAATGCCTGCAACGACTTCGCGTTTCGATTGTAATAGTATTTTTGCCTTTCTTTTTTGTTTTCTATTTTTTTCTGAACTTCCGCTTCATTCACGTTGTTTCTTACCAATAATGAATCCAACACTGGTAATTTAGTTTTTATCAATCAGCCAAAAAATAATTCCGATGGAGTAATGCGCATGCTAGCCACAGGCGTAGTGTTGTATTCTAACAAACGGTACTGAAATTTATCAACTTGATTTGCTTCGAAACATCTTTTCAAAATATTTTTTGCTATTGCCACTCCTTTTTCTGCTAACCCATTAACTGAGGATATCGAGGGCTTGAGAATTTGAGTTTAATATTATATTCCATTGCAAACCGATCAAACTCAGATGATCCAAAAGGACTGTTATCGCATTTAAGTGTTGTTGGATAGCCAATTGTGTTAAATATATTTTCCAACAAAGATATTATATGCTGTGATGTCTTGGCGTTTAATTGTTTCGAGATAAGAAGACCAGAATATGCATCAAATATCGCAATGAAACTCCGTCCTGCATATTCAAAAATGTCCATACCGACAATATGAAATGGGTACTTGGGCGATTCTACCTGCATCAATGGTTCTTTTTGATGGCTTCTTTTGAAATTTTCACAAATTACACAAGACGCAACTAATTCCTTAATTTGTTTGGACATTTCTGGCCAATAATATAACATTCGTGCACGTGCAAGCGTTTTTTCAATACCAAGATGAGGTGCATGTAACCAGTTAAGCATTTTCTGCTGCATCGTCGATGGTATGACCAGTTTATGATCCAAGAACAATAATCCGTGTTCAAGATGCATTCCGGATTTCAGTTTATGAAAGTGTTGACTCAAATCATCAAGTTGATGAAACCCTGGCCAATCGCTTTCTACGTATTTACAAATTCGGCTATATTTCTCATCCGCGTTTAATGATTTAATATAAAAATTATAATTTTCTTTCAATAAACAAACATTCTTTACTACTGAGTGAATGACCCCTGATAGCCCTTCCAGTTGATTTGCCTCCGGTAATGGCGCTCTTGAAAGGCAATCCGCCACAAGCATATATTTTCCTGGTTTATAAACCACTTTCAAATTGGGATATTTCAGCAAGAACATAAACATTCGCTGTAGTCGCATAGTTACATCATCAATATCACGTTTGGCCAACATCTCCAATGGCTTATGGTCAGTTTCAACCGTGAATTCACGACCATACAAATAAAAATGAAAACGATTACATGCGAAAACTATGGCCAGAAGTTCTTTTTTAATTTGAGCCCACTTTTGCTCACTTTTACTCAAAGTTCGTGATGCGAATGCGATAGGATGCCCGTTTTGGGCAATTACACAACCCAATCCGTTTTTTGATGCATCGGTTTGTACAACAACTGGCTGCTTCGGATCATAAACGGCCAGTACCGGTTTCGAGATTATTATGCTTAACAAGTTCTGCAATTCCCTCTCATGCTCTTGTGTCCACTTAAATTGAACATCATTCTTTGTCAAATCGCGTAAATTTGCCGATTGCTTTGACAAATTCGGAATGAACTTAGCCAAGTACTTAAACAGACCCAATAACCGAAGTACATCATTTTTATTCTCTGGCTTCTTCATCTTAAGAATTGCATCCCGATATTTATTATCCGATTTAATCTGACCTTCCGATAAAATGTGTCCCATGAACTTGACCTCCTTTTACCGATATTGAATCTTTTCCGGATTAAATCTAATATTATTTAATCGTGCACGGCAAACGACAGTAGATAAAATTCTATCATGTTCCTCTTCGCTGCTTGCAACAATTGCTAAATCATCACCATCTGCACCATTTTTCTTTGAAACATCTCAGGAGCGCAATTGATACCGAATGGAACACGATTAAATTTAAATCGGCCAAAAGGAGTCATGAACGTAGTTAATTCCGAACTGGCCTGATCCAATTCCATATGCCAAAATCCACTACTCAAATCAAGTACGGATAATATCCGTTTATTTGTCAATTTTGTTATGAAATCCTCAATAGTAGGAATCAAGAAGTGTTCCCGTTTAATGCACGCATTCAGTGGTTTTGGATCAAGACAAATTCGGAATTTTCCACCGGGTTTCTCAACAATTTGTAAGTTATTAACCCAATCCGTTGAGTATTCCACGGGTGAAATGATTCCCTCCTTTACCATACTATCGATTTCTAATTTCAACTTTTTAATCAGTGAATCAGGTATCCGCTTTTTATAATGTAAAACTGGACGCGCACCTTCTTTCAAATGAATTTTAAACTTTCCGGGGAATTTACCAAGTCCGTTAAACACATCTCGATTTTTTGCAACGAAAATTTCTTTTACCTGCGGCAAGCATGCAATAGTACTAACATCTAAACGCTTAATCAACCCGAAGCTAATGCTATTTTCAAGTCCAAGTATTGGTGCAAATCGATCATCAACAACGAGAAATTCAGCTATTTTTTCATTTTTCGAATTTAAATCCCTGCATTTCAAATTTACTGCACCAAAAATTTTTATTTTATTACTACTATAATCGAAGACAGGAAAGTTATTTTTCTCATTGGTCATATTTACATTAAGATTCCTAATCAATTTTAATGGAACACAATTGACATCCGATCCTGTATCAATTTTAAAAATTACTATTTCACTTCCTATTTGATATGCCTTGGTCCATCTGTGATTTATTCCGATTGAATTTATTCTACAAAAGCAATTAAATTTAAGCGTGTTATCTAATGAGCTAATTTTTCTAACTGTGGTACCTGCTTAATCATTCCAATTAATACCATCAATATTGCGCCTTGTGTTGTTGTTCCTGCTACCACCGCCACCACTGTTGTTTTTGTTGTAAGCACCTTCCTGTTCTGATGTCGACTTCTTTGCTTTGCGGCACATCTTGGCGAAATGACCCGTTTCCCCACACGTTCGGCAGCCGATACTTTTTGCTTTGCATTCCATCATGTGCCCGTACTTCCAAGCACCACCACAATTGAAACAAAAGCGACTGATTGTATTAACAGTTGCGGTATTTGCGGTATTGTATTCCGTTGTAGCAATGGATGTTACCGTTTGTTTAGTCGCATCCAAAATTCCTTTATTCACACTAGCCGCTTCATAAATTTTGCATGTATCAACTACACGTGCCAATGGTTCATCTCGTCCATCCAATAATTTTAATTGAAGTTTTTTGTCGTGGACACCGATTACAATTCTATCGCGAAGCATTCTTTCTTCGTATGATTCACCACAAGTACACTTGAACTCACATTTGCTTATTTGTGTGCGCAATTCCGTTTCAAATTCTGTGAACGATTGCATTTCTTTTTGTAAAATCGAATTGAATTTATATGATTCCATCGCAACACTCCTTTGTGGTAAACAATGTTTATCAAATGCTGATAATACTTCCTTCAATGTTCGCTGTCGTATTTCTTTTTCAACACGTGCTGGATGCTGTTGAACACCATCGGCAATCACCGCGGGTATTTGTCGCTCAACTACTGTTCGACCAAGTAATGAATCTTCGGAACCATCATTTGGGAAAAGCGAATTATAAATTCGTCGACCACCCGCTCCAATTGTCCATACAAACAACGCGACTTTTGTTTTTTCATCTTCACTTGTTTTTCCGTGTGCGATCATATACACTGTGAATTCACTTTTCCATAGCGGCCACTCTATTCCAAGGTCCGAACAATTCAATGGTTGTGGTTTGTCTTCCATTATGAGAACTGGACTGGTTTTCTTCCGACACCATGTATTATGCCCGTGGATAAATAAAACGATAGGCAACTTGGTTTATGACTTTTATTATTTTACTGGTGCGATGTTATTCTTACAATGGTTTCTGCTCAACTGACCTATGACTGTCTTACATATGTTTGACAGTTCAACCTATTCTCGCACTTAGATGGCAGCACTTATTACAGGGACCCCTATTGTATTATCCGAGTTCAGTTCTGTATTGCCTGCTCCTTTCCTTGCTAGTTCGTCTGCCTTTTCGTTGTCCGGTACACCCTCGTGCCCCGGTACCCATATGAGACGGACTCTATTGCGTCCGGCAAGTAAGTTCAGTTTAGTTTTGCACTCCCTTACTAGTCGGGTTTGTGATCGCGCTAATTGCTGCTTTGCTGTCCGAGCAGATGTCAATTTGCCTTTCTTCGCTGGTGTCTTCTGCGAGTATTTCGGTCGCCTTCATAATTGCATAGACTTCTGCTTGGAACACCGATACAAATGGTTCTAGGTGAATAGCAAGTTCAATTGGTGGGTTAGCACTGAAGATGCCAGCCCCTGATTCCCCTGATATGTTAGAGCCATCTGTATAAACCGATATCCCATTGGAGTTTCTTGTCGTTCTTTCATACGTCCAATATTCTCTTGCGGGAAAAATTGTTTCGAAGTTGTTGGAGAACGTGTACGATTTCCCAACAACATCACTGGGGCAATCGATGAGTGGTGTCATTACTCTTATCATTTCGGTGATTTTTCGTTGTCCCGTATTTGCACCACCGGTGAAATGGCCGATAGTTCTAAGCCGTGAGGCTGAAATGCCGGCAATCTTCTTCGCTTCGAGGTGCACTGGTAGAATGCTAAGTATCGCTTCCATGGCCGCGGTTGGTGTTGAGGATTGTGCTCCTGTAATACCCAGGCAGACTATACGCTGCACCTTAGTTAGCAAGTCTCTTGCATACTTTTTGCTCATCACTGGCCACCATACAACTACTCCGTAGATGATGATGGGTTTTATTACGCATTCGTATATCCAGTGGACCTGTTTCGGTTTCAAGCCCCATGACTTCCCGATGGCCCTCCTGCATATCCAATATGCTCTCTTGGCTTTGGTGACTCTTTCTTCCAGGTTCTTTCTCCAGGTCAGTTTCCTGTCCAATATAATGCCCAGATACTTGACGCTGTCGCGGAGTTGTAGTGATACTCCTCCGAGTTGTGGAATGTGAAAGTCACTAGATTTGGTTTTCTTTGTAAAGAGAACCATTTCCGTTTTATTTGGATTTATTTCTAATCCACTCTCCTCCGCCCATTGTTTTATGATTCGAAAGGTGTTTTGCATAAGCTCTCCTATGATGTTCAGGTGCTTACCTCTTATCAAAACGGCTAGGTCATCTGCGTACGCTACACACTTCGCACAGGTTCCATCCAGTGCTTTTAAAAGGTTGTCCATTGTGAGCACCCGCAGAAGAGGAGATATTATCCCCCCCTGTGGTGTTCCTGTACGGACTGTTCCTCTTCTTGTGTCGTCTCCCAGTGAAGCTGTTATAATGCGGTTTGTAAGCATGTGTTCTAGCCAATTGTTTATTATTTGGTTATTACAGTATATCGAGAGTGCCTCCACAATTTTTTGAGTTTTCACATTGTTAAATGCCCCTTCGATATCTAGAAAAACGCCTGCGACTGATTCCTTGGTTTCAAAAGCATCTTCTATTGTGGATACAACCTGGTGTAGTGCCGTCTCAACTGATTTTCCTTTGAGATATGCGTGTTGATTAGGACACAGCCGCGGACACAATAGCGCATTCTTTGCGTCGGCAGCTTTAAACAGCCGTAATTTATTCCCACTTTTAAAGCGTTCATTTTTGCTATGCAAGGATTTGTTTATTTTCTTCCTTAGAAATAAATGTTCTTTCTCAATATTCTGTGTTTTTTTAATAGAAGTGCAACCTTTTATTACTACTTTGACATTTCGAACAATTATGCTCCAAAAAGTCTCCTCTTGACGTAGTGCTTAATGCATGAGAAGCCTTGTTATATCGATGTCTAGAGAAATGCTTTGAATTACGTAGGTTTTAGTGGCTTTATTTGGATCAGAAACTGGATAATTATACTTCCTATTTTCAGGCTAGAAATTGCCTCTATGTTTCAAATAAAGGGTAGGGCAAGCACTCTTTTTTAGAAACTTTTTTCCAAAGCAATGAGATTGAAAATATTTGTTGCATATACATATATATAGTGCCTTTTCTTTATCTCTATCTGGGATCGAGAATCATGCACTCACCCCAGCCATTTATATATATCCCTGTTTCTTTTTTTTTTAGGAAATTTAAACAACTCTATTTGGTTAGTTCTTTAACGTTGTCTCGCAACTACGAATAACACACGAACAAATTATTGTGGGTGAAAGAGGTGAAACGTGTGTGGGATGTGCGAAACACGGATGCCTAGCCGAATCGCATCAGTTTCTTCGGTGTTTTTTTTTATCTCCCTTCGTATTTTTCATCTTTGCTTTGTCTGTGTTGTACACAGTACATTTGTGTTGCACGAGAAAAAAAGTCCTTTATATGCGGGATTGAGACTAGGTTCAACTCGGATTAATAGTTGACCCAATCTGAGTTAGACTCGACTCGATTCCGCTTTGAAATCTGGATCGAGACGAAAAAATGCATGTACATACATACATATATTTGGGTTGAGTGGTCGAGCTGACAAGTCTCGGCTGTGCTTCCCAATATGCATAATTAAAAAATAAAATTTTTTTTGAATGTAAAATGGCTTTAAAGTAATCCAAAATTAAAGTGATTTGGAGAGGAAACTATTCTTAACAAAAATACAAACAATAACAATTGTCCGCCGTTTTTGGGCCATATTTTTTTTTTATATAATTTGCGCGCGCCAAAGGGAACATGAATACCCCTATCCTATACAAGGCATGGGCGTTGTGTAGATAGACAGAGAGAGAGAGAGAGAGAAAGAAAGGTTTGGTGTAGTTGTTTGAAACGCAGGTGGTATTAAGTTTCTATATTGTTTTTCTATTGTTACAGATTCGAGGAAATGGCTGCTTTATTTTAATTATAATATTCAGAATATGATAACACTTTTAATATTTAAACAAAAAAACATAAAGAATAAGAGAAAATAACAATATTAAAGAATCTAGAAGCATTAAAAAGTATGCAACAGTAATGGAAAAACGACGACGAAAAACCTGTTTGTTTTAATCCTTTTAGATTATTTTTTTTTTTGATTTTTCTTTATCATTTGCTATTTTTAAACACACTTTAAGAGAGAAAACAAACCAAACTTTGACACAAGTATAAAGAAAATAAATTGCAGCTGTGCCAATCTGTCAGTTTAATCACGTTTGGATTTAATTTCGATTCAATCTTTCGATTCGGAGTGCTGAAGTACCCTGGTCAAAATCTTAAGTTAGTTTCGACTCAATCTCTCGACTCTGCATATAAACGTGATATAAGTAAATGTTATGTGCCCAAAGGAGAATTGGCGGAAGTCGTCTGTGCTTTGTTGTCAAACAAATTGATGACAGAGTAAGAATAGCAACAGAGTAAGAATAGAAACAGATCCAATGCTTTTCAATGGAACAGAATATATTAGCACAGTAACTGCAACGTTAGGCCTAAGTTTTAAATTCGCTGTGCTGTTCAAATGCAGCCAACTTTTCGTCCATAATTGTTCAGTTTTAGCAACCTAAAAATGTGTCACTTCAATCGTCAGCAACGAAATTTTTTGTTTATTAATAAAAAATTTCAAGGAAAATCCATACAATAAGATAAGAATAAAAATAAATATTTTAGCACTATCAGTCCAATGCAGGCCCTGGCCTAGCTTCTCGCAGCAATTCGTGCTATACGCCTCACGATTGGATGGGATCTACAGTTTTATGCCGTTTTCCAAAGTTTTATGCTCGTTAGTTGTCTAAATTAGTTGCAATATAATGAAACTATTCTGTGTATTTTCTATATAATTTAAATAGCATTACTAAGTCATAACAATAAAAAAAATCTAAAGGTTATGAAACACGCACGATATTTCCTATAGAAATGAAGTTCCCTTCACTCATGTGTTTAGTTTTCACGGGGTAGTAATTCATGGAGTTTCAGAACATCTAGGAAAATATGTATCCTCAAACTGCATGTACAAATTCGTATCGAATCTTAAGAGGTAGGTACTTAAGAACAAAGTTGTGGAGGACGGTGGGATACGTTCTTTGGTGAACAAACTTACCTTTTTTAAATGGTAATGGGTACTTTTGAGATAGACAGCCGAAATAATATAGAAAACTAAACCACCATAAACCAAATCAGCGGTAAAGGGTTTTTTGACCAACAAATTTGAATTCCTTGATTAGTAATTTAACAGTTTTTTTTATCATCAGAAAATAATTTTTCGATCTGCGGAAAATAAAAATTAAATCAGAAGAAAAATAAATGATTAACAAGAATAATAAAATATGGGGTGAAAAAATGTTTTCTTAGCAAAAAAAAAATATTTGATCAGCAGAATATATCATAATTTGAAAAATATAATATACTATCTGCATTATTTTGATTTACTAAATGGCAAGAACTTCAATGTTCAATAAATTGCAGGAAGAATTTATAAAGAGTGACATTTTTGAATGTAGGTGCCATATTGTCAAAAAACGAAGAGAAGAGAGGGCGCTGCAACGAATTTAAAAATGCTCGCGCTATATAATGTCTTATTAAGGCTTTTAAATAAGTTTATGAGCTTTTGAAGCTAATACGCACAACACCAGTTACAAGGCTTGACAATGATAAAAACGCATATCGGAAGTACTGAAGATCAACAAAGTTTAACTTATTTAATAAATAAAGAAAAGTAGAGTTGAGAAGAATATGGATTATGGACAGCCTCAGCCATTACCTCCTATTTTGGATTTTTGGATTTGGGCAAACTTCGGGATATGTGCAGACTCTTTGTTCTGTTTAGTTCTTTTGGACTGGCATTTTGTTTGAAAAATAATTAATTTATAAAATCCACTAAACTCATAGATTTTGCTACTTTTTACACTTTTTCTTACTTGGACATATTTCTTTTTCATTTTCTCACAATCTTTACCTTTAAACAATACCTATAGGGTGATCAGATAAGAACGATAGGAAAAAAAATTTAAATAAAACAATATCGGTGTGAGGCATCAAATTGATTCTGGCTTTATTTTGAAGCTATGTACGAGCATGCCATTATGTATGGAATAGCACATCATTTAAATGGCCGCCTCGGCTTCGCTGGCAGTGCTTTAAGCGGTCCGTCCAATTTTTGATGACTCGATCCAATATGTGCGGCGTTATTCCGGCAATAGCGTCTCGAATGTTGGCCTCGAGCTCATCCAAAGTGGTTGGCTTGTTAGCGTAGATTGAGGAATTGATGTAGAAAATAAACGTGGGGTGTCAAGTCGCATGATCGCGGCGCCCAATTGATGAACGCTCGCCGTAAGATAACCCAGTCTCCAAATTTCTCCTTAACCACTTCGAGTTTTGCGTCGCTTGTATGGCAGTAGAGCCATCTTGTTGGAATCACAGCTCGGATATATTGATGTTGTCGAGCTCTGACCACAGAAAGTCGGTTAACATCGCTCTATACCGAAGATAATTGACGGTAACGGTGTCTCCTAGTCACTTCGAAAGGGCCTCGTCGGAGAAGATGATTTTTTAGTCAAAATCCGGATATCCTTTCTAACATTTCCATCGCCCAATTAGCGAACTCAGGCGTTTTCTATGGTCGTCTGGCTTCAATTCTTGCGTCAGCATAATGTAGGCCCAAATCCAACCGCAAAATAAGCCTGGTGATGCCCAATTCAGCTGATCGGTGCCGGACGACATTTCTGGGTCTTCGATACTGGCCGCTACGGCGGCTATGTTTTCTTCACTTCGCACCGATCTCTATCTGGTTGGTGACTTAAGGTCCAAAAGAGTGTACTCACGCTCAAACTTTTCCACGGTGCGACGAATTGCCTGCGCACTGAATCCATGATGGCGACCGACCTCACGACGAAATGCACGTTGCGTATTTACAACTGAGCCGGAATTTCGATAATATTTTTTAATAATTTGCACACGTTCGGGAAGTGTCAAACGATGCATGATGAAATGGCAAATCTTACTGAATATTTATATTATTATATTTACCTTCATACTGTGCACACTTATCAAAAGGAAAGCAGTATGATCTCATATACGCATGTTGTGCTGTAGATAAGAAGCACTTTATACGTATCATGGAGTACCGAAATACAGTCGACGGCGAGTTTTAGCCAGTGTGGTTACATCTGTGATGATCCACGGGTCATATGGGCGAAAACTATGACAGTTAAGTCATACCGGCGTGAAATTGGGTCGACATACCGACTTTGAGCAATTAGAGCATGCAGTGCATTCCGCACAATATCAAAAGATGCAGTCTATGTTATTGCAGGATCACTCCTAATAGACATACTGGTAGGGGAGTTTCAAAAAACATATGAAACGAGGAACCAGTAATGTGTGTTAACCCACGGAGAAGCAAACTCACGAGAAAGGGCAAACAGCATAGTGAAATGGCAACAACAATGGAGCGGGACAAATAAAGAGCGATGGACCTATCGTCTCAACCCATTTTGAAAGCATGGACAGGCCACAAGCATGGCGAGGTAGACTTCTACACAACCCAACGGGCACGGATGTTTACGCGCGTATCTCTACAGATTCAAGCATAACAATTCTCCCTACTGTTCTTACTGCATTCAGGCTCAGGGAGATGCGGAACATGTATTCTTTCACTGTCCGTGATTCGCAACTAAGAGACAAATGCTGAGAAATAAGCTTGGAGATATATACCAATCCCCGAGAATATAGTACAATGTATGATCCAATCGCAGGGATAGTGGAGTGCTGTGAGTGATTATGCATTACGCAAAGCATATTACCACACAATTAAGGCATCTCGAACGAGAAAGGCGACAGAGTGATAAATTATCAATAAGATTGTGAGCATGTAGAGCTGTTCGTCCCCCACGATGAAACGCCAAGATGACAGTACCGTGGGGAAGAAGGGCAAAGGAAAGGTGTTTTTTAGTGGGTGGAAATCCCACTTACTGAGTAAGGGGTCCGTTTCGTCTTTTAAAAATTCTTCACCTCCTCCCGAAAAAAAAAATAAAATAAGAAGCTTTGTGACAAACATATGTACACTGCCACAAGTGTGAAGAATACCTAGACAACTGACTTCATTCATACATGGAGATTGAATTTTATGAATTACTAACTACCTGAACAATACACAATACATTCAGATAATAATAGTCTGATTTTACTCCCACGTTTTGGAACAGTGGGCGTTCTGTTTACAAATGTGGGAAAAACCGCTTTTGTGGTTTATTGAGAAGTTTTAAGGTTTTTTATAATTATTAAATTTTATGACTTTTGGTCGTTGATTCAGCACTTGTTTATGACTCCTTACATCAAAAAGGTTCTCAAATTCCAAAATTTGTCGACCTGGATTGCAAATGTCTTACATAAAAGCCACACTTTGAAGTCATAAGATAAACTCAAGATAAACACAACAAGCAAACGAAGTATAAAGAGGCATACAAAACAATATCGGAAAAAAAACTCTGTGACCTCTGAACTAAAATTAATTGGCGATTCGTATATCAACAGGACAACGACCCTAAACACATGTCAAGACTTTGTCAAGACTACCAGAAACAGAGTGAAGATGAAGAAATCTTACAAATCAAGATATGACCACTGCAATCACCAGATTTAAACAGTATAGAGCTGTTGTGGGAGGAACTGGATAGAAAAGTCCGGGATCATCAGAATCTGCGTTGTGAAAGGATTGCTAGAGCAACATACCATAGGCACTAATTAAAAAACTGATAGTTCGAATGCCAAGTGAAAAAAAGTGATCGAATGTAAAAGTGGCTTTTTCGGCGAAAAATCGGTTTAAGTAATTTTTTCTTTGTAACAAATTCCTTTATGTTAAGAACAAAATGAAAATATTTTCCTTCTTATTTTGGTTTCATATATGTTCCCTGTTCATTTTATGTGATTATTATTCTACTAAAGAGTTTTTTTCGATGTTAGATTTTGTTTTCCCCTCGAGCACTGAGGGCGGTGTACATGTCTATCAAACGTTTAAGAGCCTTCAGCAAAAATAAGACATTGGTAAGTATTTAAGCCCTAAATGTAAAGCTTTCCCAGATTTGAGAAGGTAAATGACAACACCCCTTACAGATTCTTAGAATAATGGCATAATGTTTAAATTTGTTTTAGCCACTGAGCAACAACTTTCATCAATTGCAATCGGCTAATATATCTAATATTATAATATAATACTATTATATCTGGTGGTTATCGATTAATTATGTAGTTAAAATATCCTTGGAAACAAACCCTTAAATATGTCTCTAAGAGTTTTTCTTTACGAATAAAAAAATATGAAATGTTAAAACATCTTTAGCAATGTTTTTTAAGGGCGAGATTGATAGTCGCATCTAAGTTTCAGTTTAAAGTATCACGATCGAAAATACTACTTTCGTATTTGTAAAGGTCAGACACAAAAGAAAAAAAAAAAACATTTTAATTTATTTCATACATAAAAAGTAAAAAATGTAACTAAGTTCAAGTTTAAGAATAATATAAGTTTAAAAACAATAAATAAGAAAAACTAAGCCAATAAATAAAAAAAAATTTGTTATTAATTTTCAGAAAAAAGTCCTAAAGTATAAGTTTTGTGCTCAATTTCTTGGGCATTGTCTTAGGGAATTAGGATTGACGATCTGTCCCCTGTGGGTTAGGGGGCAAAATATGCCCACGGTAGGCATGCCTGTCGTAAAAGGCGACTTAAATAACAACCCGCCGTCTTTCTTGAAATTACGGTAATAGAAATGAATGAAATGAACAAAACTAACGGTATTGATACCCCAGGTGGCAGTCCAGTTCAACTGGAAAATCCACCCTCCCAAGAGGCATGCTCTACGGATTCTGGGGAGGGCTATTTATTGCATCAACATTTAATTAACGCAAGGCTACAAAGACCTCCACCTCAAAAGACTTCTCCTAAAGCGCAAAATAAGAGTCTCGCGAACTCGGATGTGTTAATTCGGTAAACGCAAACCTTGAAACAGAGTACTCTGGAAAAAGAAAACGCCGTGCTCCGAAAGAGGCTCGACGAAATGGAGCTGTTGTGTCGGGAGCTCAAAAGCAAAGTTGAGCAACTTGAATCAGAGAATAAAGTATCTTTGGTTCAAAACGAGTCTTCACAAACGCAGACGGTTATTCATAGTGAGCCTTCTCCGGTTAGTCATCACTACAGTACGGACGAAGAAGAACTCGCGCGCGAAACGGATTGGATACTTAAACGAAGGCCATCTAAAAAACGTAAGGTCGGTTCATCACCCGGAGTTGTTCCGCAACATGAACCTAATCTTAAAGCGCAGCGAAAAGCAGAAAAGCAAATTCAAAGTAAACGCGCCCCTCCTCTAATAAATATTACAGGCGTTGCGGACTATAATTCTCTGAGAAAAATTTTAAAAACAACGATCGCTACTGAATTTAAAGTAACTTCCTTGCGAAACTATTTTTTTTTATAATTTGCGCGCGTCAAAGAGAATATGAATACTCTTATACTATTACAGGACACGGGCGTTATGAAGAAGAGAGAGAGAAAGAATGATTTAGTGTAGTGTTTTGAAACTTAGATGGTATTAAGTTTTCTGTAAATTCCAAGGGTAGCGTTCAGATAACTGGGAAGCTTGTTTGTTTTGCTTTTTGTCGTTGCTCATGATTCACAGTATTTTTTTTCCCGTCCTCCTGATGTCATCATCACGATCAACTTGCATTTTCACCCATATAACCACTCTACTGCCAGTGTTATGCCTTCGCAGTAGAGTTGACTTAGCTTTCACAATTGATCGACTTTTTTATTTATTTCATGCGAAATAAATAGATGATTCTTGACATCAGGATTTGAACCGTGAATCAACAGCGTGACAAGCGATGATGTTACCACTACACCAGGGCAACCATTATGCATGCTTTGTAAATCAACGTTAATGACGCTCAGGACTATCGAGCTGTATTTCAAAAGCTTAACAACGAACAAATTCAATGGCATACTTACGAAGACAAGTCTGAGAGACCTTTGAGAGTCGTAGCTAGCTTCATCCATCATGCGCTAAAGAAGACGTTATAGGTGATTTACGCGATAGAGGTTATAACATTCTTGACGCTGTGAGCCTTTTAAAAAAAAGAGAAAACAACGCGACCGTAGAGAAGAAGCTATAGTGAAACGTATGTAAACTTAGATTTTTGTGCTATCGTTCGATAAAACGGAAAGCCAGGAAAAGATATACAATATTCGTACAATCATGAGTATGGTCGTTAAAATCAAGCCACTACGTGTCAACAGGAAGACAATCCCTCTATGCAAGCGTTGCCAAGAATTTAATCATACGCAATCGTACTGTCGGAAAGAGCCGCACTGCGTTAAGTGCGCTGGAAAACACTCTTCTGGAAATTGCAGTTTGAGCAAAAATTAAGAAGCAATTTGCGTTAATCATCCAGCAAATTATCACGGTTGCGAGGTCACAAAGGAACTACAGATGCGACAGAGAAAATCTACAACGCCGACTGTGCGGGAAACAAAATCAGTCGATCGGCTCCTAAGTCCTGATCCGACTGAAAGGATGCTCGAATCAGCAGTGCAGACTCTTGAACCAGTCAATCAGCCTTCTAAGCCGATTAAACATACGTTGAAGGTGTCCACTAAAAAGACTGAACGAAAAATAACCTCGGATAAGCCAACGAATTCCAGTTTTCTGACGTATTCTCAGGCTGCATTCAAAGCAACCAAACGAAACGACGGGCCATCCTCTGATCCGTTGAAAGAAATTCTGAACTGCATTTACGCTAAGTTCGAGGAACAATGTGAAACGAACAAAAGAATTCTCGAACGTCTCAATAACGTCGAAAGCTTTTGTATGGCTAACCTTATATCTAAATCTAAGTAGATATGGACTCTTTGCTTAAAATTATAACATGGAATGCAAAAGAATTAGAAATTTTTCTGATGAGAGAATATATCAACATTTGTTTGATCTCCGGAACCCATCTAACAAGGGAATCGCAAATAAAGATAAAAGGCTACGCTAGTTATCACGCCTATCATCCATCTGATAGAGTGCGGGGCGGTTCGTCCTTATTCATTTAAACTAACATCGAACACTCGGTCGATATAAACACAGAGCTGGAAAAACTTCAGGTGTGCGCGGTAAGGCTTAAAAATAAACACTTGAGCTACAATAAAGCGTCTGTTTACTGTCCGCCGCGATGCTCGCTTGAAAAATACGACTACTTTCATGTTTTCAATGCCCTTGGTTCAAATTTCCTTATTGGTGAAGATTTCAACGCGAAGCACACCTTCTGGGGTTTAAGATGTACATCTTCTAAAGGAAAAATTCCCTACCAAGTGTCAAATGAATTGGTTTGTTGTTTTTTTTCGACAGGAAAACAAACCTATTGGTCAACCGACTCAGAAAAAATTCCCGTTCTTATCGATTTTTTCGTTTCAAAAGGCTTTTACGAGAAATTTATTACAGTCGAAGAAAGGTCATTCGACGGCCTTTTGATAACGCCCGACTCCCTAGACACGACACCTGACAACTGACGTGATAGATAAAACTCTCGAAGGAAAGAAGATTTGTTGTGGTGTATTTCTTAACGTCTCACAATCTTTCTATAAGGTTTGGCACGAAGGCTAGGAGTATAAATTGCAACGACTACTGCAACTCTTTCTAATCTTACGATCGTACCTCACCGAAAGACTTTTTTGTGTTAAGTACGGAAATGATTACTCTGAGTTCAAGGGGATTGCGACCGGAGTCCCACAAGGACTTGGCCAGCTTCTATATGTACTCTACACGCGCGATATCCCAAGGAAAGAAAGATATTGACAACGGGCTATACAACGGCTGATACAATTGAAGCAGCTACTGAAAAGCTGCAACATGCTGTTAATAAAGTCCGCGCTTGGACGAATACTTGCCGTATTGTGCTGAACGAAGGCAAATCTACTCACGTCAACTTTACCTACAAAAAAGTGGAAAAAAATAATTTTAAGGATGGACTATCGTCGAAAAGCTTCAAGGGATCAATATTTTCTCCCTTTAAAAGCTTGTTCACATTAATTATCTTTTTTAAAACTCTTTTCAAAAAAGTTAAATATTAATTTATTTTCATTCGCTTGAAACAGTTCGTTAAGCATTTCAGCTGTATAGCATCTTTCTTTTGTAGCTTCAATTTGAAAATGTAATTTTAAGCACTACATCTTGCCAGCAAATGGGTTCGAGACAATTCGTATGTGAAGATTCATTTGCAATCAAGTTATAAATTTTCGAATACTCCACAGTACGCTTTGTGCTATTTAAAAACCTATTGTGAGTGTCTTTGACCATAAAATTTAAATGCCTTGGCAATAATTTGGAAGCACTTTCTGCTGCTAAATGTAGTGTGTGACAAATGCACCTCATTAGAACTAAGTCAGCACATTCTTCTTTTAAAATTGTAGCAACAAAATATATTTCGCCATATTATGACGTTAGCACCACCAACCCCGATTTCAATTTGTCGTAATTTAAATTATCAGTCAGAAGCTGGTGTTCAATTGCTTTTGCTATTGAAGCAGCATCTCCTTGTTTTATTTTAAGCACTCTTATAAATGTTGTTACATTTTGTTTTTTTTTTTAAATACTAAAGTAAAGATGGATGTAATTTCGTCAATTACTAAGGAAAAGAAGTTATCTCCAACATCAGCTACGAGATCTTTTACGTTTCTAATTAGCACGGCGCATTTTGTTTGATGGATGCCTATTTCACCTAAAACATTTGAATCAATGATGTTAATTGAAGAATGTTCTACAGTAAATGCAGCCAAAACCTGGATAATTTTTCTTTTATTGCTGATTGTTTGCCTCGTACTCGTAAAATTAATAATTGGATGAAGATTTGATATTGATTCACTACCTTGTATTTTTTGTATCTTTATGGACAAAAAGGTATTTTTTGTGTGCTTTGAGAACACATTTGAAGTACTTGCAATAAGCTTTTGATTGATTTTCTTCTCCCGGCATCTCAGCTAACCAGTCTAAATAAGGATATACATAATTTTGAATATATCATAGATGGCTTCATCATCTAACACAGATGAATATAATCAGATGTTCTGAGATGCAATTTAAACCGGCCTTAAACAAACGTATGTGAGTGCCTTCTGTCGGTGTATAAATTGTTTTTCTTTGCTATGTATCTTAGCGGATACGAGTGCTTTCTATCGGTGTTTAAATAGTTTTTCTTTAGCTAATTTTAGTGTATGTGTATGTATCGCACACAAATTTATCTGTGTGTAAACAGTCGACCAAACCATAACAGCATTTTCTTACCTCTGAACGCGAATTCTTTTTCCCACTAGTTTTTATATTTTTGCAAATAATTCCCTTTAGCTCTATCTTTCGGCATATTTGACTAAGTTCACTTGACTTTGACTTGACTTGACTGCAATGTAAACGAATATTGATTCTTAAACAAACCCATTCAAAAATAAAGCAGATCAACACCATATCCGAACAGAAACAATGGAAAATAGGCAAGTGACAAAAGAGATGTCTTCTCCTATTCTTTACTTTCCCTCAACTGTGGTTGAAAAGAAAATCGAGAGTCTGGAATACAATATCGATATGTAAACGTGAACTTTCCGCGAATGCAAAAGTGTGTGTTTGTGTGTGCTGTAGGTCTAAACAGGGGTTTATTAATCCACTGGCACTCCTCGATGAAAATGGCAATGCATATTGCATATGTACCTATACAAGCATATTTACCATAACCACATAAATAGTTTGTTCACATACATACTCGTACGTGTCATTTCAAATTGATTTGAAAAGGTGCTTTCAGGTGAAAAAAATTGTTTCATTTCAGATAACCAAGAACGGAATAATTATAAAATACAAGTAGAACAGAATTGAAAAAAAAAAAAAACAGATTTCCCCTTACATTTTGTAAAATTGCAATTCTCTCGAAAACGGCTCCAACGATTTCGAGAAAAATTCATATCTGAAGTATTCGTAATGTTGAAGTTTGTTTTTTGACATATGGAAGAAGATGGCATTACAATTTTTGACATACGGACAAAAGAAAAAAATGTTTCAGCTTTTTAACGCATTTTACGAAATCTAATATTGTTTGCTTCCTATAGATTTCGCTTAAATTTTAAATCGACAAAATTTACAAATGAACAGCACATATGGAGCAAATACGTTCGGCTTAGTTGTGCCCTTTATTGTTTTACGTCTACCTGTATGTTTGTTCATATATAGTTCACTCGAGAACCACTGAAACTTTTCGTAAAAGTTAAAAATATGCAATGAACAAAACAGAAGATTTTAATACCTCAGGTACGCCATTCAAAATGGTAAATCCACCCTCTTCGGAGGTTGGTCCTACGGATTCTGGACGGGACCATTTATTGCTCATCGAAAACCCTTTTGGAAAATGTAAAAGGGTAGAGAGAACACCCTCATCACATACAATGGATATAAACCAAACTCAGAAGGCTAAATACTCAAAAGCCTGCGAAGAAAGAGATGGGTTTAAGCAACTAAACGAGACAATAATTAAGGAAATTATTAGTTTAAAGCAAGAGTTGCAAGCGTTGAAACACCAGATCAACAGCCAAAATAGAGAAAAAAGACAAAACTAAAGTAGTTGAGTTGTCAACTGATGAGGAAGAACTACTAAAAGAGAAGTAAAACCAAAAAACGGGAACAAAAATAGAAAAAAGGAAAATGAGTAAACCCCAAAGATCACATCTCCGAAAGAAAGCAACCAAGTTACGGAGCATGTCCCAAACAAAGAAAATATAATTCAAAAGCCAGCCAAACCTCCACCAATTATTGCACTGCAAATAATAAAGTATGAAAGCTTAGTTAAGTTTTTAATTAAAGCTAGTACAATGTTAATAAATAGTAATGATATTAAAATTAATGTAGCTGAAGAAGATTCTTATAGAAAACTTTCCAAAATACTTAATCAAAAAAACAACCAAACCGGAGAGTATAGTTTGAGATCTAAGGAAGAAAAACTTAAAGATATTGGAAGCTGTTAATATGCTAAAATTTAAAAGCAAAGTACCGCTTCCAATATGTATGCTTACTTTTGAGCAGGACGAAAATATCAAAAAGATATCCTTGGAATGAAGGTAGAGTCCCACAGTGCAAGAACTGCCAAAAGTGTGGACATACACATAAATACTGCAGCTCTAACCCAAGATACGTTAAGTGTTCAGAAAATCACCATACTAAAGATTGAATGAAGAAAAAAGACGAACCAGCTAAATGTGTCAATTGCAATGAAATGTATCCAGCCAACTGTAGAGGCTACGTAGTTGCTAAACAGTTTCAACTGACAAAAGACAAACAGCATCAACAAACTAAACCTAATAACAAAAAGACGCACCTAAAGTCATAAAGAACTTCCAACCGAGAACGCCTAAAGAAGTACCCAAAGTCCAAAAAATTATCAAAAAAGTCCTAAGACCAAAAACAGGAGTGGGTACAGAATTGACATATGCACAGGCTGCATCAAAAAAATTAGAAAAACCAATAGCAAAACAAAATCAAATGCTAGTATAGAAATCTTCATACAAAAAATTCGAAATAGAATGGAAAGCATGGGAAAAAGTAATAAAGCTATACTAGAAAGAATCTCGTCCCTTGAGAGAAAAAGCAGCAATAAAAAGGCTGCACAAAAGAGACAAACATGATGGATAATATAAAAATCCTGGAATGGAATTAAGAATCGTAAAGAAGAAATTCAAGTAGTTCTTGGCATGAACAAAATAGATATGTCTTGTCTCAGAGACAGTTTGAAAACAAATTTCAAACTGCGAGGGTACGAATTATATCACTCCCCATACCCCCATAATTCGACAAAATTCGGAGCTGCAGTTATAGTAAAAAATACAATCGATCACCATATAGAAACCAAATTCCAATCATGTGCAATACAAGAATACAATAAATATAAAAACGAAAAGAGGACAAATAATATCAGTTGCATCAGCTTACTGTTCTCCCAGCTATAGTCTTAAGAAAAATGACTTAAGGCCTGTTCCGCATATTTTGCAATAGATTTATCGCAGGTGGAGATTTTAATGGCAAAACTAGTATTGGAGATCTAGATTGACAAACACGAAAGGAAGAGAATTACATGAAGTAATCAAACAAATTAGCGGCAAATATCACTCAACGGGAAAACCTACGTATTGACCAACAGATAGTAAGTAGTAATACAAAGAATATCTCATCAAATACTCTAAAAGTAGAAGAAGGGCCAGATCTTGACTCAGATCATTCCACAATACTTTTAACACTTGGCGATAAAATCACTAGAAAAGAAAGCAGCCCAAAACTAACTAATAAGATGACTGATTGGAACTACTTCAGACAGAATCTAGACTAGAGGATAGTATTCAGCTCTTGAAATAGAAGACCAATTAGAAAAGGCTGTTCAGATATTTACAATTAATATCCAAAAAGCTGCATGGGCTGCAACACCTATAACTAAAACTAAAATGCAACCAAACTCATATCCAAAAGAAATACGTGATAAAATTGCGGAAAAGAGAAGAGCTAGAAAATATTGGCAACAATCAAGGGCGCCCAGCGACAAAAAAATACTGAATAATCTAAACAGTAAGCTTAAAATATCGATAAGAGAATTTAAAAATAACCAATCTTACGAATAATGCTAGTACCGAATACTCACTCTAGAATGCAATAAAGAAAATGAAAAGGCCAATTGCACACATTCCACCAGTTAAAAACAGAGAAGGTAATTGGGCAAGAAACAACCAAGAAAAATCGAATTTATTTGCTGAGTATCTCGAAAACATCTTCGAATCATATGAAGATAAAGATTATCTTTATCTTCTGCGAAGAGACATATTCAACCGATAACAGCGAAAGAAATTGCCAAAGAAGGCATCAATACTAAAAAAGCCCCAGGTTTTGACTTCATATCAGGGGAAAACCTAAAGGTTAAGGTATGTACCTAGTATGTGGAAAGTCGCGAAGGTAATTATAATACCAAAACCAGGGAAACCGCCCCATATCGATTCTGGCTATGTTGTCCAAACTATTTGAAAAGATGTTGATTAAACGTCTGCTTAAAATAATCGAAAAAAAAATCGCTAATACCAAACCACCAATTTGATTTTAGAAATAAGCACTCCACGATTGATCAGGTGCATAGAATAACTGATAAAATCGAAAAAGCATTTGAAAAAAAAAGATATGCTCTGCTATATTTCTCGATATAACCCAAGCTTTCGATAAAGTATGGCACAAGGGACTGATGCATAAATTGCAAAAGCATCTGCCAAAGCAATACTTAGAAATCCTAGAGTCTTATATATTACAGCGATTTTTTAGAATCGAACAAGGAGATGACTACTCCACATTGAGAAAAATAGAAGCTGCTGTACCAGAAGGCAGTGTGCTAGGCCCTGTGTTATATCTCTTATTTACGAGCGACTTGCCATTTAGTGATGAAACAACTGTGGTAACATTTGCAGATAATACTGCAATCGTACTGTCGAAGAAGCGACGAAAAAGCTACAAAAGGCAGTGAATAATATATCAAAATGGACCAACAAATTTCAGATTAAATTAAATGACCTAAAGTCGGTCCGTATCGACCGATGTTCCGCACATCCCAGAAATAATAAATAATAATGAAGTAGAATACGCAAACATTGCCAAATATTTAGTCATGACACTAGATGCAAAACTTCACTGGAAAGCGCATGTAAAGAAAAAAAGAGAAGAACTGAACATGCGCTACGGTAAAATGTATTGGCTTATAGGGAAATACTCTTGTTTATCAAATTACAATAAATTACTGCTTTATAAGTAAATTCTAATACCAGTATGGATCTACGGGCTGCAGCTATGGGCATGCACACGCAAAACCAATTTTCAGAAAATACAAACATTTCAAAATAAAGTACTACGAAATATAGTAAATGCACTATGGTATATAAGAAACACTGATCTGCATAGAGATCTAGATCAAAAAAGTAGCTAATAGACACAAACTTAGACTTCTCAATCACGTCAACTCAAAAATGTGGCAACTATTAAATACTAGCCATCTGACTAGGAGATTAATAGGAGTAAAACCTTTTGAACTAGCTAGATAGAAGTGGAAGGCTGGCTCCTCCCCGCCTTGCGATGAAATGCCAAGACGGCGGTACCGTAAGGAAAACGGGAAGAGGGGAGAAGGGGTTAGTGGGTAAAAATCCCACACTGTTACTGAGACTACCACCTCCCAGTGTAAAAAAAAAAAGAATGTTTGTGCTGTATATATGTTGGTAGATACTTATGCATTAGTCTCGTAAACAAAATTATCAATATCTCATGAAGTGCAGAAATATGTGGGAGTGGTGTTTAAATATATACAACTGAGTGCTTACAGTCACTCAGTTGTCTACTGCACGAAACCAAAATGACCCTGCATTGAGTTAAGGCATGGGGAGTAAGCCCCTAACTAAATCTCACTTTTAAAGCCGTAGTGTTGAGGCACCCGTGTGGGGCTGCATGACTAGTTAGTGGTTAAAGAGAACTAGTGGAACGGTCTCCTTCGATGCCCAGGCAAGGTCGTTGTATAAGTGCCTTATCCCAGTATATCGACTCTGCTGAGACGGACCTGCTTTCCGACTTACTCGTGAGACCACATAACTAACACAATAATGAACAAAAAAAAAAAAAAAAACTAAGAAACAATAACGAAAACAAGACCAATCACAAAAGCCTGTTCTTATTAGGCAAGACCCAACCATTATCTCAGACATTCCAGAGGACAACCTACATACAACGCATAATACTGACACTCTCATCACAAAACTTCGGCAAACTAAACATCGACGGCACTGAAGTTGAATTTCTCCCTCCACCGCAGACTTAGAAAAACACAATAGGACCCGACACAGAAGACGAATTACTTGTGCCATCTGAACCAGAAGAGGCAGCTTCGAATCGTATTATACAAGAAGAGAAGCAACATAGTAACTACAGGGCATCCAAAAGGTATCTATCCAATATGTCTACAAAAGATCCTACTACTCTGAATGCAAGAGACAGGGCTCTAATAAGGAGCGCTAGGAGCTACAAACACAAACACACCCTCAGTGTGTCCGAAACTGCGGTTCCTAGAGTAATTCAGATCCCCAAGAAGCCAGAATCCACCAATGCGGATATGGGCAGTAGAGCACAGCAGGTCAAACCTAACCGACTATTGGCCCACCGACAGAGCATAAACTCCTGACCTCGTAGACTTCTTCATTACAAGAGGTGTAGCTAAAGATTTTACAAACGTCGAGGAAAGTTTTGATCTCTCCTCAGATCATTCACCAGTAATCATGACAATAAACGAGCGTCTATTGAAAAAAGAAGGGGCCCCTTGAATAACTACCAACAAAACGAACTGGGACAGCTTTAGGAAATATTGTTCTTAAAACACCGTATGAAATGGAAGACATAGTCGGCAGATTTATTGAAGTCATATAAATAGAAAGCCGCTTGGAACAACACTCCCTATAGGAAGAAAGCAGAAGTGAATAGCGAAGTTAATCATCCGCCGGAATTAAAAGAACTGATACGCCAAAAGAGGAGAGCACGCAAAAGATGGCAACAATCCCGAACTCCCCAGCACAAAACTCTTTTAAACCATCTGTGTAATGAATTCAAGAAAGCAATCAAAGCTTTTAAAAATCGAGAGATCTCTACGTATATTGAAAGCTTCACTGCCGAAAAAAGTTTGAATTATTCACTATGGAAAGCCATGAAAGATATTAAAAAACCCCAAATGCAATCGCTACCGATAAGAAAAAACAATGGCGAATGGGCAAAAGGAGACAAAGAGAAGGCGGATTTATCTGCCGTGCACCTGGAAGAAAAATTAAGCCATTTGACCGACAAGCGCTAACCCAAGACCTTGGTAGTACAATTACGACACCTGACAATTTTAAAATAAAGAGCATGTCATTGGTCAAACTTTACGAGACAATAAAAAATCTTAAAAATAACAAGGCCCCTGCATATGATTTAATAACCGGACAGATCCTCAAGGAATTGCCAAAGAAAGCCCTGATCAAGCTTCTGCATACTATAAATGCCGCGCTAAGATTATTATACGTTTCAAGGCAATGGAAAGTTGCCGAGGGTATAATAGTTCCAAAACCGGGAAAGCCTCTAAACTATTATACAAAGAATCGTACAGACCAATATCACTCCTGCCGTATCTAAGGTATTTGAAAGCGTTTGTTTAAACGCCTACAATCGGTCATTGAAGAAAGACGTTTGATTCCTGACCATCAATTCGGTTTCTAAACAAAGCATTCCACAATTGATCAGGTTTATAGAATAACAAATGAAATAGAGAAAACCTTAGAGGAGAAAAAGATATGTTCTAGCGCTTTTCTGGACGTCTCTCAAGCCTTCGACACGGTATGGCATGAAGGCTTGAAGTTTAAGTTAAGACAGGTTCTTCGGGAGCAATTATATGATATTTTAGAATCCTACCTTGCGTACAGACTATTCCGTGTTAAACACGGATCGGAATACTCCCAATTTAAGTCAATCGTTGCGGGAGTACAGCAAGGAAGTGTTCTTGGTCTGGTACACTCGAGATATACCACAAGAAGAAGGCACTGTCGTAGCTACGTTCGCAGACGGTACGGCTATATTAACAACAGATAAATCAGTCGAGTCAGCAACTATAAAGCTCCAACGAGCTTCGGACAAAATTTGGGAGAGGACAAAGATTTGGCGTATTGCTCTCAACGAGACCAAATCAACTCATGTTAACTTTACTTACAAAAAATCAACACCCTACGTATTTTCATTAATTCGGTACAAATACCATGTGCAAATGAGGCAGAATATCTATCTTGTGTAGTGGGTAAAAGTTTCACATTATTATCAGCATCGGCCTCATAGTGTCTATGAAGACTTTTCACCTACATATGAAAAAAAAGCTGACTTCAAACAGACAGAGATCGGAAGATGGGGCAAAACATCACTCTTCGAAGAAAAAGAAGTCCTCATTTATTTTCGAAGCTACGGCATTAGATCTGCAAAGCAGCGATAGTAGATCAGCAAAATCCTGGTGGGGTTATCACTCAGGAGAACTGGTTGTTTGTAGGAAACGAAATACTAAAAGATGAACATAACTTCGATGGAGCTGGAAGCTCGAGTTCCTGACAAGAACCATCACCAATAGGGGTGAACTATGGAAAGGAGCCAGTTTCAAGGTAATGTCTAAAACCACGCTGCCTCTCCGTCAGAAGCTTTAAGTGTGGATACCACCTCCTGCCCTGTATGAGGATGTACACATCGTCAAGCTCCTGGCGGGACAGATTAAGGAGCTACCTATTAAGGAATGGAGGTTGCTCCAAGCGAGGAAGAGCCGCAACGGAAATGGGAAAGACCTGGTCTTTACCATGGACAAGCATTCCTCGCAAATATTAAAAGAGAAAGCAAGCATATTAAGGTTTGAACTGGGGAGCATTAAAGTAAGAGTAGATGATGAAGGTGAAAAAAAATCGAAATCTACTGATGATGCAAATTAATTTGATACAATGAACAAACCCTTTAACAAAATCTGTCCCACATCTCGTAATTGAAAGTTCATCAAAGAAACTTGGTGGACAAACGAACTTCAGAAGCGACGAAAACTGCATGATAAGGCTAGGCAAAGCAAAACAGAGGAAGATTGGACTGTTTACAGATCCAAACTATACAAATACACGAGAGACATAAGAATCGCTAAAAGAGAATCCTGGAACACGTAATTCCATCGAGAACACAGCGACGCGGCCAGGCTACGCAAAGTCCTATCTAATGGCCCAGTGGCCCCAGGATACATTATGCGTCCTGATGGCCTCTGGACGGAATGTAGTCAAGAAACGCTACAACTCCTGATGGAAAACCACTTCCCAGGCAGCAGCGATCTAGAAAACTCGGAATGTACAAAACCATTCGCAGGTAGATCCAATGAATTCAATGAAAACACAGATGATATTGTCACAGAGAACAAAATAGCTTAGGCTTTTGTCGATAATTCGTTCAAGCCCTACAAATCGGCAGGACCAGACGATATTATTCCAGCCATGCTTCAACATGCTTTACAGATAATCATGCCTGGCTGAAGGTTATTTTCACAAGCTGCTTAATGCTAAGATGCATACCGGTCAGCTGGAGAGAGGTGAAAGTGGTATTTATCCCCAAGGCAGGAAAACATACCCATTCAACCGCAAAAGATTTTAGGCCATTTAATTGATCTATACGTGAGAGGCCTACGTAATGAACAAAACTTATGTAACACCCAACACGCCTACCTAAAAGGTAAATGTGTGGAGACAGCTTTACAAGTTGTATTAAACATAGAGAAAAGCGTTCACCATAAATAATACACTTTAGTTGCGTTCATGGATATAGAAGGAGCCTTTAATAATATGAAAACAGAATCTATTAAAGCGGCACTAGAGGAAATAGAAACTAGACCAATGGTAACGGAATGGATTGTAAAAATGCTTAACAGCATTCATTAATTCACAGATAGGCGAGAGTATAATAAGGAAAACAGTTACGAGGGGTACTCCACAGGGGGGAGTCATTTCATCTCTCCTGTGGCTTGTCGTTAACAAAAATTCTTAAAGCTTTAAAGTACAAAGGAATAAAGACGGTAGCATATGCAGATGACATAACATGGTAATAATGGTAAGCATTTAGCAACAATCAGCGGTATTATGGAATCTGCACTGAAAGATCTTTCCTCATGGGCGGAACCAAATGGACTACAAGTCAACGCAGATAAGGCTGAACTGGTCCTATTCACCCGAAGAAGGAAGATAGATAATTTCAATCTACCAAAACTTAATGGAATACCTCTGAATCTCTCCAATGAAGCTAAATATCTTGGAACCATTCTGGACTCAAAGCTTACGTGGAATTGAAACACAGATAAACGTATGAAAAAGCACTATGCGCGTACTACGCATGCAAGAAAACCTTCCGTAAACGCTGGGGAATGCGACCGCATATAATCCCCTGGATATATACAACGATCATTAGACCCAAACTTACCTATGGAGCACTAATATGGTGGAATGCAATGAAAAAAAAACTGCTACCTTAACAACCTCATTAAAGACAGGATATACTCAGACTATGTTATTCCATATCAGGATTTCAATAAGAAATACTCCACCTTTATTCCCAAAAGGCTCATTGTTGAATGAAAAAGACATCCAAATCTAAAATGGAAATAGAAACCGGAGCAGGAGTATTCTTCGAACCATTACAGATTAAAGACTCATACAAACTTCCAGATGTATAAAGTGTCTTTCAAGCTGAAATCTTTGCCATTGATATAGCAGCGTTGACAATTCTAACAAAGAAAATAGATCCGTTTCGGATTACCATTTTTGTGGACAGTCAGGCAGCAATCAAGGCACTGGACAGTGAGACAATAAGATCTAGGACAGTATGTAAATGTAGTAAAACCCTGAACAAACTTAGTAATAACCATGTGATCAATCTCTGCTGGGATCCCGGACATAGTGATATAGAAGGGAATGAGATAGCAGATGATAGCCAGAATAGGACTAGGTACAGAGCATATACACACACAAATAGACATCCCTATTGGTGTAATGAATAAGAAAATAAAGGATCGTGTTATATTCCGCACAATTAAATTAGGGGAGAACCAAATGCTTACTAGTTATGGCGATATGGCCAAAAGGCTGGGCATAAACTCCCCGGACAACTGCAGGAGCTGTCAAGATGAGGAAGAAATAGAAACTATCAAACACCTACTCTGCGATTGCCCTAATATCCACAACCATCGCCTGCTCCATATGGGAAACAAACTCTTCGGAGAACTGGGTGAAGTGGCACATGTTTCATTGATGGACTTAACGAGATTCATAAGGAGATCACGCTACCGCAGCGTTAGATGCGGTATCACAACCAAGGGGGTATCGCAATGGACCAATAGGCCCCCCAACTTAAACTAACCTATAGAAAACATAATTATTAGCCGCCTACAAGAATGCCGGAACAGATTTAATGGAATTCGGTTCGTAAGCTATTATTGTCTCACCTAACAAATTTTATCTAAATCAGATGAAGTGGTTGTAAGAAATCCCCTAATCATCTTTCTCACACATCTAAATCAAGAAAGATTCGAGAAAAATTCATATCTGAAGCATCCGTAATGTGGTACTTTGTTTTTTGACGTACTCGTATGGAAGAAGATGGCATTAAAATATGACATAGGATAAAACAAAATATGTTTCAGGTTTTTAAAGCATTTCGCTTAAATTTAAAATCGACAAAAATTACAAATGGAGGAAGTATGTTCGACTCAGTTGTGCCCTTTATTGTTTCATGTCTACCTGTTTGTTTGTTCTCATATAATTCGCTCGAGAACCACTGAAAAAAATGTAAAATTTAATTAGAATATTTGTCCTGTATATATGTAGTCAGATATGTACTAGTTTCGTAAAAAAATTATCAACATTTCATGAAGTACAAAAATATTCGGTTCGTAAACTATGATTGTCTCAATTAAAAAATGATCTAAATCCGATGGTGGTTGTAAAAAATCGTCAAATTATCTTTCTCACACATCTAAATCAAGAACTACCGAACGGAACGGAAAGAATTATCCTGGTTCGAATCGGAGATGGGAGTAAAGCAAGGTTGTCTCCTTATTCCATTTCTCTTTTCATTCTTTTTGGATGATATTTATAGTGAGATGGCACTCAGGCGGAAGATCTGCTAGAACCCAGGGGAATACAAAGAGTATGACAATACTTGAAGAGTACATAACCGAATGAATACCTGACAGTAACGGATACATACTTTGTACCAAATGAGTATTTTTTTTATACCACTATTAGAAACCCATTAAGAACCGAAACGGAACGGTGGGTTAAAAATCGGTTTGTAGGCCGGATTATAACTAAATATTCAAGCGCAAGGAAGCGTTCTCGGCCCAATTCTGTTCCTCCTCTACACAAGAGATATACCACAAGATGAAGGGACTGTCGTAGCAACGTTCGCAGACGACACGGCTATCCTCGCAACAGATGAGTCAGTTGAGTCATCAACTGGAAAACTCCAACGAGCTTTAAACAAAGTATGCGAGTGGACTAAGACCTGGAGAATCGTCCTTAACGAGACCAAGTCAACGCATGTCAATTTTACGTACAAAAAGATAAACAACTTACCTATTTCCATTAACTCGGTACAAATACCGTACGCAAACGAGGCAAAATATCTAGGAATGACCCTAGACGCAAAACTTAAGTGGAAGCCACATGTTAAAAAGAAGTGCGACGAGCTCGAAATCAGACTTAGAGAAATGTACTGGCTACTCGGGAGATACTCGAAGTTAAGCGTATACAACAAACTGCTTCTGTACAAGCAAGTGCTAAAACCATCTTGGATATACGGTATACAACTTTGGGGTTGTACCAAGCCAAGCAATATGACTGTTCTGCAAACATTCCAAAACAAAACACTAAGAGCAATTGTGAATGCTTCATGGTATATAAGGAATAGTGATATTCACAGAGATCTAGGAATTGCTACCGTGAGGGATGAAGTAACAAACTTTGCTCACAAACTTCGTACTCGCCTTCATGATCATTGCAATAATGAAATAATCCGTACTCTGGACGTGACAAACCTCGAGCGCCGACTACAAAGAACAAGACCGTACGATCTGGCGCAGTAAGGGAAAACCGCATGTAATGACGGTATTAGTAGGTGCCTTCTCTGGAAAGCTACCTACCTAACGCGATTAACACTACAGAAGCGTAAACTACTTGTTAAGGTAACTTAGTCGTAGTCAAAACGAAAAAATGAGAGGAACGATTTTCCTACTACTATGAGCACGAGCGGCCGGTTCTCATAGTGCCTCTCTGGGGGGTGAGGTTTAGCCCGTAGGCATATACTGGCCGACACTTATGAATCATCAGGTCATATATATGAATCGGGCATAACCAATGGTACGGGCCATTGGTATCTTTTGAAGATTCCTGCACCTCCAGGCGCAACCAAAAAAAAAAAAAACTAAATATTCTTTTTTAGGAAGCCTGTTCGTTTCAATGCTCTATCATCTGACATTGAAAGTATGCCTATTGCACAGGTATAGTAAGTATCAACCATCAGTGACATTTTATTCATAAATTACCATCTAGCTGTTTGCTAGTTTTTCGACTAGATACAACATTATCTAGCCTAACTAACCACCTAAAGGGTGGCCATGATGTAGTGGGTATTGTACTTCCTTGTGACATGAGCTGTGCAAGTTCGAACCCGAATGGGGAACAGCATCCAAGAGCAACCGGAGCTACACGAGAAACAATTAAAATCTAAGTTTCTCCAACCACTACTCCAAATATAAGGGAAAGTTACAATTCATCTGGAACAGATCATAAATCCCTCATTTTTTAACCCATCCCTAATAAAGTGGTCCTGGCGTTCTACAAATTTCAATTCAAATTCAATGATATGCGTATCTTCCTAGTCAGAGTATACTTCCGCTACTTTTAATAAATTTTATCGGAAAATCTGATTTTATGGCTTCTTATACTTGTAAGAAAAGAAATTCATGGATTTTAATGAGATCTTGGAAATAAGGCTTACCCATCACCGTCAGTAGCTCTGAAAAAGCAATATCAGGTTTTTTGAATAAAACGCCACCAAAAATTTATAGCAGAATTATATAGGTACTCGTACAACGTCTGGACTTGAAAAGAATATGAACGTCTATATACACTGCAGGCCAAAAGCTTGAGACCTACCTAGACAACTGACTTCATTCATGCATGGAGATTGAATTTTATGAATTACAGTGTTTTTTTAACTAAATTTTCTACCTGAACAATACACAACACAATTTACACCCACGTTTTTGAACAGTAGAGTTTTGTTTACAAATGTGGGAAGAAATGCTTTTGCGGTTTACTGAGAAGTGTTTAGGTTTTCCATAATTATTAAATTTTATGACTTTTGGTTGTTGATCAAACCCTTTTGATTATATCAAAAGGGTTCTCAAATCCCAACATTAGTCGACCTGGATTGCAAGGGTCTTGCATAAAAGCCACACTTTGAAGTCATAAAAATTTATTTGAGATTCTTCACGTCTTGAGTAAACAACTCGTTAAAAATGGGAAAAGTCGCGGAAACCACAATCGAGAAACGATCTGCAATCATCATCCTTCTTAAAGAAGGCAAATCGCAGCGGGAAGTTGCTTCGCAGTTGAAGGTATCAAGGTGCTGCGTTCAACGTACCATTGGACCACACACTCAAAACTGGAAGTCTTGAGGATAAACCACGGTCAGGAAGGCCTAGAGCTTCAACTGAACATGAGGACCAACTAATAGTCACAACAAGCAAACAAAGTAGACGAAAAACAGCACCCGAAGTACGAGCCGAAATAAATGAAACACGGAATAAACCGCTGTCCTTGACAACAATCAAATGAAGATTAAGACATGTTGGAATATTTGGACGAGTTGCCGTTCGAAAACCCCTGCTGCCACCACAAAACATGCAGAAGAGGTTAGAATAGGCCAAAAAACATGAAAACAGGAAAAAGATTTCAACAGAATTTTATGGAGCGCTGAATACAAGTTCGAGGTATTTGGCACAAAACGGGGGATTTTCGTTCAACACAGCGCTGAACAAAAGATGCTACCAGACTGTGTAGTTCCTACCGTCATGCATGGAGGTGGTTCTGTTATAGTCTGGGGATGTTTCTTTTCAAGTGGAGTGGGAGATCTGGTTCGACTGATTGGAAAAATAAATAAGGCGTAAAAAACAATATTGGAAGAAAATGCCGTGACCTCTGGACTAAGATTAATTGGCGAAGTATTCGTATTTCAACAGGACAACGACCCTAAACACACGTCAAGACTTTGTCTAGACTACATGAAACTCATGATATGGCCGCTGCAACCACCAAATTTAAACAATATAAGGCTGTTGTGGGAGGAACTGGATAGAAGGGTTCGGGATCAATGCTCATCATCAGAATTTGCGTTGTGAAAGGACTGCTAGAGCAATATACCATAGGCAACAATTCAAAAACTGATAGTTAGAATGCCAAGTGAAAAAAAGTGATTGAAAAGTGGCTTTTTCGTCGAAAAATCGGTTTAAGTAATTTTGTCTTCTTTTTAACAAATTCCTTTATGTAGAACAGAATGAAAATGTGTTCCTTCGTATTTTGGTTTCATATATGAAAGTTCCCCATTCATTTTGCATGATTATTATTCTACTAAAGAGTTTTTTTCGATGTTAGATTTTGTTTTTCCTTCGAGCACTGAGTGCTGCCTCAAACTTTTGGCCTGCAGTGTACATACATATTTTGTTCAGTTTCTAATAAAAAATAATAAAACAAAAATTGCATTTATTAAAAGTGGGTGTGTTTGTGGGCGTTTACACTTGCACTGCTTCGGTTTCTAAAAAGCTTATATCCCAAATTTCATTTTTCTAGCCCAAAAACTAGTGACATACGAACCGACGGACGGACGTGTCCATATCGACTTAACTTTCGATGCTGATCACAAATATATACACCTATATTTTAAGGGTCTATCATTATTATTTCTCTATGATGTTACAAACTGTATGTATTAAAATTAATATACCCCATGGGAAAGGGTATAAAAAGGGGTTTATGTTTGTTAGTACAATGGACCGAAAATCAAGTCTGAGTGCTGCGGGATTTGAAAAAAAAAACGTTAGCGTTAACATCTGTTCTAAACTCACGACTAAAATTACATAATTAGAAAAATTGAAGAGAACGATACACCTTCACCTGGCACATAAACAATTACATAGAGATACCACAATTAGCAAATCCCTAGAGGCGAGCGAAAATTACTTAGTGGGAAAGCCAACGGCAAATAAGAAACAGAGCCGCGCTGTTTTATACCTAACTAATTTCGCCACTTAAATATATGTAAATTTATTCTAAATCAATCGTTTCGACTTGCTGAAAGCAATTCAATTAGATAAGACTCCTCAGCATGTCCACAGACTCCTTCCTTTTTAATTACCTTTCAAATTAACACTTTAGATTAGATCGCTATAATAGCCACAGGATAGGACTTGCGTCAAACTAAGGAAACATTAGCATTAATTTTAGGCCCTAATACTGCCAGCAAGATACCTGGCAAGTCGATTAAGAACTAATGAGGAATTCAAATGACAGCTAAACAAATTGATTTCATATTAACTTCTCTTCCCATGTCTTAACTGGTTGTATCACCGTGGGGCTGCCACGAAAAAAAATAATTTCAAATAATATACGTGTTCGAACAATTAACAAACAGTGAGAGCTGGGAGAGTAACCTTGAGATTATGCTAATTTACCTGCAATGGGCTCAGCGACTCCCTTGACGGTTCCTCTGCTCGTGGCCATAATTGATGCAGCGACATAATAGCCTCATTGCAAAATCTCAAGCCCATAACTTCTTCGTCTTCTCGCCCATAGCTGTCGATAAGAAAAAAGAAATCGGTAGTGGTGAGTGAAAAGTGCGAAACACTAAATCGATGATGGTGGTGAGAAATTTGCAACTATCCCGAAGGCGATGAATTCTTTAATCTCCTCCACTCTATCGAAACATAATTTAGTCCTTAATCATCTCCATAGGATTAGAGGTAGAGCGAAGGTAACAGATTAATTTTAGTAATTAGCTTCTCGCCGTGCACTAAAAAAAAAAAAATCAAACACTTACCGGAAAGTTAAGGTTAGCTGCGCATAAATCCTGTAGCCCTGCACGGCCTTCGGATCCACGAATACAATGCCACGCAAGATTGTTGGCTTTGAGCCAGAGAGAATTATTTCACGTGTTGGCAAGTACAATGTTATGGTGCAGTTGGGTGAGGTCTTCTTATACACCCGCTGTGTTCCGAGTGTTTCATCCTTAGAGGATAGTTGAGGCTGCGGCTGTTGCTGTTGCTGTTGCCTAAAATGAAAGTTAAGCTAATTATAAATTACTGGCACAAAGTTTTGAATACTTTTTCAGTTTTAGGGGTGAAATTGAAAATGGATTTTGTTCATCATCATTACATAGTAGCATTTTACCGCGCAAATAATAATACTCCACCCATGGATTAATGGTTACTTCAGAGACGTTAGAGTTTTGGAAACAAAAATTTAATTCGGAAGTAAATATTCTGGATGATGCTTTGGGAAACGTACAATAAATCTTACGAACGGAACTTGGAACAGAGTTTTGCTAAATGAGGGAACTGAAATTAATTGTATGTGAACTTAGGAGGTTAGCGTTTAATGTAAGAAACTTATGCAATGTTTCCACCCTTTAGAGAAAGTTCTTAATCGCGTGATTTGGATTAGGCCTACTCAATTGCACGAGTAGCTACAAAATTGTTTACATGAGAAGAGCATTTATGCTGTGGTTATAAGCTTCCACGTGTTCGGAACTTTTGAATCATTTCAGTAATAGAGACTTTTTTATAGAACAATAGAGTAAACCCTCTATTGCAGTGTTCTTCAAACTCGAATCGTCCCGGGAACTCTTGTCTAAAAATTTCTTGTCCACTGAGTCCTAATGTGTTTTCAATTATGAACACCATATAAAAACATATAGGAAAGTTACAATTCGACTAGAATGGATCGTATGATACCCTATCGCACAGCTTTTAGCTCACTCCTAATAAAGGGAGCGTGGCGTTACGGAATTTTTTAAAAGATTCTGATGAGATATTCAAAATATGACTTGACCATCACCGTAAATAGCTTCGAAAAAGCAATATATGTTTTTATTTTTTTAAGAAATCGCCTTCAAAAAGTGGGCGTGGCCATGTATAATGAATGGAAGAAATGTCGACGTCTACATATTTTACTTTAAGAATATTTTTTAGTTCCCAACAAAAATATTGCGAAAAAATATTTTTTTTTTTTAAATGGGGCGTGTCTGTGGGCAGATTTTAAATTTGTTTACACTTGCAATGCTTCGAATTGATTTCATAGAAATGTTTATGTTCCTATCTCAAAATTTAAGGCCCAACAAGTGATGCCATGCGGACAGTGGACGGATGGAAGAGCATGGCTAGATCGATAGAACTTTTAATACTGATCACAAATATATATACTTTTGGGGGCCATTGATATTATTTCTCTATGTTACAAACTATGTATCAAACTACGAGTAAATATACTCTGGATAAGGTATAAATGGGTAACTTAAGATTAAGTTTTCAGGCAATAAACGAACTAGAAGGCAGATATATATATATATATATATTTTTTGTTTGGAAGGCAAAATCTTCTAAAAGATGCTGACGAAATACTCGGTTGGTCAGTACGAGTATGCCAGATTTCTACTGACTAAAACCACTTCCCTTTCATACCCTTTTTTTCTATACCCCGCGGTACCACCTCCAGGTATTATTTCACGGGGCAGGATTTAGTAATTCTTGCTTTCGTCAGATGTGTACATGGCCAGTCTCTTGGACTATCCTTCTCCTTTCTCCATCTCTCCTTCTTTCCCGCTCCAGTCGTCCAAGTTCATTCGAGATGTATTTTGTGTAGGTACCTACACACTGTAGCATGCGCCCTATTATGTTTTCAGGGTTTGGCATTTCTTCCAAATTTCTTCGTAAGATTTCTCTCTGAAGCTGGAATCGTGGGCATTGAAAATACACATGCTCAACGTCTTCTTGACTTGTCGTCGAGTTTAAACTTATGTAAGTAGGCGCGAAAGCATCCATGTCCACTTAACATTTGAGTCATGTGGAAATTTAGCTCTCCGTGTTTACGCTCTATCCAGTCGTTGACCTTTATTTGATGCATTCCAGACCCGCTGCCATTTTCGTAGACTTACCGTTCGTTCAGCTTTTCTTAGGTCATTTGTTCCCTCAGTGGTGTTCGTTTCACCATTTTCGTCGTCCGTGTTGTTTTTATTTTCATATAACCTCTGCAGTTCATCTGATAACAGGTCAATGGGGACCATTCCTGCAATGACACATGCCGCATTGCTAGATGTTGTGCTGGATTTTCTTCTTATACGACTTGGTCTTCATAGCTCCTGCCCAGATTGGTGTAGCATACAGGATTGTATATACATACATACATACATATGTAGGTATGTATTTACTCGAACATAAATCAAGGAGCACTTAAGGAATTGAAATCGCTTATAATATAATACCATTCATGTTGGTACGTCTTAGGCAATTGCAGAGTGTATGTGCTAACTAAAGAGAGTACTGGTCGGAACCTTTCTCGAAATAAAGATGAAAATAAAGTTTGAAGAATAGCTTTCGTCAATTCAAATTTGTTTACTTTACTTTACTTACTTCTGCGTCTCCAGCCACCATGATCTTGTGCTAGCTATTGTATGTCCCACCTTAGGTAAGGTCTTCCTTTACCGCGTTGTCCCTCCAGAATGGATTCAAAGGCTTTCCGGACCGGAAAGTCACCTTCCACGTACTACACCCATAAAGAAGTACTGATTCGACGTTCGAGCAGAACAATCGCAGCTAGTTATTGTGCAATGTTTTGCTTTTCCAAATCTTTGACAACATTTCGAACGCTGTGTTGCTCACGGTCAGAACGATACCACCATCCATCGCCAAGACAGTGCTTTCTAGATACAAAAAGCTGTCAACTTTCTCCACCTGTTGTAAGGCAATGTTGACTTGAGCGCGAGAGTTAGAGATGCTAGGGGCTTTTTGCGTGATTATCCTTAGCACCATTTTGTTTTTCCAACTTCCAAACTATGGCCCATTAGATGGAGGTCCATTATCTTATGTGGAAGTAGGCAAATATCGTCAGTGTAATTCAGATGCTTTAGGTAAGCTGTCGTAGTCCATTTGATCCCATGATTTACCTCATCCAGCGAAGCACATCGTTGATGACTTCCAAGAACAAAAGTGGCAAGAGTATACACACCTATCGTTTACCGCTTTGAACTTCGAAGTCCTCTGACACCTTACCATTGTGCAAAACGTGATGCTAACCCCCAGTATAAGTAGACTTTATAATACCTATTAGTTTTTCTAGGATGCCTCTCCTGCGCAAAGCTAACCAACTTGCACCTCGGTTCAAACAATTGAAGACTTTTTCAAAATCAATACAGTAGATGTATATCTATATAGGTTTATATAGTATAGATGTAGCGGAGACCTCTACTCAATACACTGCTCAACGATGATCCACAACGTATTTATGTGGTCAATGCAGGAGGATCTGGAGCGAAAACCGAAAAATTCGACATCGAGAATTAAACATAAATGTCCTTTGATCCTGTCCAAAATTATTCTAGCAATTATTTTTGCTACGGCTGGAATAACGCAAATATCTCTGCAGTTCCCACATTCCATAAGTTTGCCCTTTTTTGGAAGCCTAATGATCATCCCTCTTTTCCACTTCTTCGGGAAACTTTTATTTTCCCACCGCTTTATTTTTCTTGAGGGATCTAATCGCAGTTGTAATGTCGGTAATACTGAGAGGTCCGGTAGGTATTCGAGAATTCGTTGGTTTGGCCGGGCCATTCGGAATTGAGACCACAATGCTGTCACCCAAATGGTTTAGCACAGTCACGACACAGCACTCTTAAGTTGGTCCTCATCCGAAATCAACAGGTTACCGTTTAAACTCTTCACTCGATGTTGTTTGGAGTTCTGACCACCTATGAGCTCCTTGGTGATATTATAGAGGATCCTACTGTCGCACCTGCTAGCAACGCATTCAGCCTTCGAAACGAGAATGTTGAAGTGGTTGGATTTATCTCGTCTCACACTACGATGCACTTCTTTCTTCTTTACGTGGCACTGAGCTTCAAGCTCGAGTCCCTCTACTACTGAGACCACTGCAATCCAAACCTTTATTACAATATGTTCATCGATCCATCTCTAGGTATCTGCAGGTAGTCATGTACTGTGATTTTCTGCATTTTTCCGACGTAGGTGTGTTCCCCAGTTGTAAAAGCTTATCACAATATAGTGTTCCAATGGTCGTCCACACTATCCTGCATTGAGCTGCTGATAGCTTTTGCTTCCAAGGCAAGCTGTTCCCAGAATTGTTGGCGCACTTGGGGTATCCTTAAGCCTTTCGGTATTGAACCTAATTATTTTCAGCAGGTTGGAGCGATTGCTGTAGACGAATGCAGTACTAAGATGCATAAATGCTAGCATATAAGATGGTGGTCGCGTTCCATTCCGATGTCGGCACCGCGCTTATTTCGGACATCTAGAATGCAATTTCGGAAGTTTAAGCTAATCGCAATATGGTCGACTTGGTTGGATGCCCACACCATCGATCCAACTGATCTTGTAGAAGGTATTGTGCTCAAAAAGCGTGCCTCCAAATACTAAACGGTTGGTATTGCAAAAATCCATAAATCATTCGCCATTGTCTTTCCGGTCTCCGAGGCTGCGAACTCCCATCACCTGTTTGAGGCTAGAGTTGTCGCTTCGTACTTCGGCGTTGAAATCTCCCATCACTATTACGATGTCCCTGTTAGGTGTTAAATTGTGAGCGGCACCTAATTGACTATAGAAATTATCATTTTCGACCTCAGTCGCATCTTCTATCGGACCATAACACTGTACGATAGTATTGTTTTTTACCCTACTCTAAAATCTGACCGTTAATATGATGTCACCGCAACGCTTCCAAGAAATTAGCCTACTATGTGCTGTTGAAGTTAGCAACAATCTTATCGGGGAGTGGTGTTCAACATCGTCCAAGAAACAAATAATTGCACTTACCTTACCCTTTAAACATTCCACATAATTTCATCTGTGGCGGCTTAGAGCCCAAGCGCCACACAATTTTTTTTAACCCTAGTACAGGGACAAGGTCCATTTACAAGTTTTAAAGCCTGGGGTAAAATGTTACCCCGCGAATTAAAAAACGCAGGTAAACGGGAAATTAGGCCAGATGTGGCAGATTTATTCACATTAAATTAGGCGTGAGTCTTTTGCAGACCACATCATCCAAAAAAAAGTATATATTTTATGGACTATAAACCTATAAAACTAAACATTTGAAAATAATGTCGATGGCATATTGATCGAAGAGATGATATTTTCATTTTGCGCGCATTTTACACTGATAATGATGTAATGTTCTTGGCATACGTTCTTCGAGGAATTATAGAATATAACCATTGGCCATCTTCTTATCATACGGACACACGAATAGGTAGATACCAATTGATCATACAGATCGACACCTCCTTTATTTTGGTTGTAGTCCAAAATAATATCTGTTTTTTTTTTTGGACCAGAACCGTTCCAGGTGTTGACGAACGCTTGGTTGATAGTAAAACGACCGATTTATTCCTTTTGGGCACATAAGAGACGAGCGCCATTCCATCTGAGAATCCAAACAAACTGCTCTCAATTGAACGATACACTTGTTTTCAATTATTTAGAACAATTGCATTGTTGTCATCGACAGCTTCTTCCATCACAAATGGTTTCGGAATGTCACGTTTATTTTTTCGCATGGGTCCAACAACTGTCGTTCTTTTATCTCTCAAAGTCAAGGCTAGATCAACAGAAGTAAAATAATTGTCAATAGTTAGATTTCTGCCGACATTGAGATATTCTTCCATCAAATACATAACCACGTCGAATGCACGACCATGGGGAGACATGGTTTGTTGGAAACCTGTATAAACTTGACATTCCAATGGAAATGCTGTTTTACTATCGGTTATCCGCCATAGTTTTTTCCCCATACTTCGATGGTTTCGATGGCATGTATTGCCGAAACTTACATCGGCCACGAAAACCTTTGAGCTGTTCGTCTATAGTCAAATTTTCACATGGTTGGTATACCGTAGTCAAATTTTGGTTGATAATATCTACCATACTTTAAACTGGTCGAAGATGTGAAACAGACCGATTACCAAGTGGTTGGATCGACGAGAAAGTGCATCATCAAAACATATAAATTAGGTGATATATCTAAATCTATCGTAGCTCATTGCCGCACAAAGAACGAAATGACCTTTCTCAGCACTCTATAGTGAAACCTTATCACGATGCTCATCTCGCATTGCACCAATATACAACAAACTGCCAAGATATGCATCGAATTCAGATAAAGTCAAAGGTCTCCATTCATGCTTTCTTTGACGATTTTCATTCAAAAGGTTGTAGCAATGTTCGGCTTTGGCGTTGGTCCATTTTATGATTTCGTTTTTCAAATTCGATGTGAATATCTTGTCAAATAGGTTCATGATCGAGTCGTGCTTCAAAGAAAGCAGAGGACCAGGCTTTCTGGCTGATCGAAATACGTTGATTGCAGGCATTCGAGCAGTTGTTGAACTTACAACTGGTTCTTTGGACCAAATTCTTCCACTTGGTGCACGATACTGATTGACACCACAATTTGAATTTTCATGTTCATCTTCATCAAAACTTTCATCCTCATCATCTTCATCATTTTCAAACTCGGTATTATCTTCACCAACCACAACTTCGTGAGCCACATTTATATCGGATATTCCTGTATCCGATATAAATGTGGCTCACGAAATGTGGCTCACTTCTTCATCATTATCGTCATCATAATCAGCGAAAAAGACAAAGATATAATATCTAAAATACAATAAATTTGATTGAACATTTGCAATGAAAAAATACAATCAATCATATGTGCGTTTGCACGTAATTTGGTTTCTGGAATAAAATCCGGATCCATTTCATGATCATCATTCACATGAAAGGGATCTTCTTCTTCGCCTGATCAGCTCTCATAAAGCAAACCGGCAACAAATGCCTCACGTTCCTCGGCAGTCATTTGACCGCGATTGAGTCTGCGTAGACTAGACATCTACAAATAAAAGCATACAATATTTGCACAATTCTTCTTATTGTAACATAATGTAGCATAATAACTACGCCCTCGAACAGGCAACAAATTCCGAAGTGTCTTTTCATTGTTTTCTTTTGAGGTTCGTGTCTGAAATTAGTCACCACAGCTCGGATAATATCGCGGATAAAAGAGAACAAGAGAGAATTATAACTGCACGAAATGATTGTCATCTTGGAATTATTATATCAGAATTTTTCTTGCTCCAGTGGTCGAAGAATTTGCTAGAAGTTTCTGGCTATCAGAAACTTCTGCTATATAAGGACAGATGGCGATCAAAAAAAGACACAGTTGGTTTAGAACCGTGGCGAAGAGATTGGAAAAGTGATAATGGGCGAAGTTGTAATTTGGTGATAAATTGAAAGTTGAGAGTGAACAAGAAAAAGTAATTAGTTTGGATTTGTGAATTAAGTAATAGAAAGGAGATAAAGTGATTTGAGAGGAAAGAGACCTTGTAAGAAAAGAATTTGCGAAGAATAGTATAGTGTGAACTTGAATTGTTCTATAGACTAGAAAATAAAGAAATAAATTTCACAGAATAATCGTTTTATCTACTCGAGCCGTAGCCAGCATATTACATTGGTGTCAGAAGTGGGATAAAACTTATTCTGTGAATAACTATTTCCGCGGTGTGAAATTGCACAATTAAAAAAAAAAAAAAAAAAAAAAAAAAAAACGATTTCCGTGTTGAGTTAATTAGTTGCGCAAAATGGGTCGCAAATTGGGAAAACTAACTATAACTCAACTAAAGGCAGAACTCAGTAAGCGGAACCTCGACACAACTGGGGGAAAAGATGCCCTACTGATTCGTTTGGAAGAAGCAGTAACGCAGGAAGGTGAAAATCCGCATGACGTAGAGTTTGACGTGGAAGAGGAACCAGCAAGTACAGCAGCCGACCCGGGTATAACAAGTCTGCTCCTGCAACTTAAGTTAGTCATGGACGAACAAAAGAAAGCAATAAAAGATCAAAGGAATTCTATAGAACTTAAGCTGGACGAACAAAAGAAAGCAATGGACGAACAAAAGACAGCAATGGACGAACAAAAGAATTCTCTAGATGCTCTGGAAAGTAAACTTGATGAGCAAAACAAGAACTTGGAATCCAAATTCGAAGTGATCGAAGAGAAAATCGAGAAGGTCGAGACGCAACTCGAAAAAGTCGAAATTAGATTCGATGAAAATTTTGAGAAACATGAAACTCAGTTCGGGAAGATAGAGACTCAATTTGAAAAAGTGGATACGAAATTCGAGATAGTAGGAAAGCAAGTCGAAAATCTTGCTAAGGAGCTCAGCAACGTGAAGAGACAGAAAGCACGGGAATATTCCACTGACGGTCTGAGAAGAAAGGAGATGCAGCCTCCTATCTTCGATGGTCAAACATCATGGCCAATTTATAAAAGGCAATTCGAAGCGGCCGCAATGACCAATAGCTGGGACGATGAAGAGAAGTCCATTGCACTCACACTTGCACTGAGGGGTCCAGCTGCGGAGCTCTTGCAGACCATCCCGGAAGATAAACAGCAGAACTACGACTCTCTGGTTCAGGCTATCGAGATGCGGTTTGGGGATGAACACATGCAGCAGGTGTACAGGGTTCAGCTGCGTAGTCGAGTCCAGAAAAGGGGGGAAACGCTCCAACAGTTGCAAGCGGATATAGAGCGACTAGCCCATCTTTCATACCCTAAAGCCGGTGAGGAGCTTATCAACGAAATGGCGGTGGAAGCTTTTATTCAGGCCATAGAGGACAGACAACTGCAAATGGCTGTAAGGATGGCTGAAAAGCGAACACTCCCCGAGGCATTGGCATTCGCTTTGTCAATGAAGGCTGCGGACCAAGCATACCAGGGAATACACCGTGTCAAGGAAATGTCCGTCGTGGAATGCTCATGCCAGAGAACAGCCGTCAAAGCTCGCGGAAGTCAAATCCGTTGCTGGAATTGCAACCAAACCGGACACCTACAACGGCAGTGCAGAAGTGCACCTAGACGAGGAAATTGTCCACATTGCGGAAGTAGGAGAAGCAGAGAGGAAGCATCCTGTCGGTCAGACTTCCCAAAACCAGCAGTCGGGAGATGCGTAAGGACCAACTTCGCGGGGCAGAAGTTGGTTACTGGAATCGAGGCCCCCAGGACCACCATTCAAGTTTCGCAAACCAAACGGGGTAACAAGAGCCTGACAGTGGAGGCACTAATCAACGAGAAGAAGTGCGTAGCCACCATCGACACAGGTGCCACTGCCTCCATTGTAAGAAGAGATATCGTCAAAAGCTCCTGGCTGCACAACACCAACAGCTACTGCCTGAAGACTGCAACAGGGGAAATGGCGAAGGTATTTGGAGAAGTTCGTCTTACGATTACTCTGGCAGGACTGACGTTCTCCCATGCGTTTCTGGTGGCAGATATATGCGACGAGTGCATCATCGGAGTAGACTTCATGAAAGCAAATGAAGTAATCTTGGACATCGGGATGCAAGTACTGAGGTATCGAAATGTGGAGATTCCGATGGTGTACGGAAATGAGAATGCCGTAACTCTCAGGACAGTCATCAGCAAAGACGAAGTTTTGCCGCCGTCTTCAGAGACAATCATTTGGACAAAGCTGGAAGGTGATCTTGGGAGCCACCGATTCTACATAGTAGAACCAGACCCAGAGAAGAATTCTCAAGACTACATCGTGGGAAAGACGTTAGTCGAACCAAAGAACACCATGGTTCCAGTGAGGGTTTTGAACGCAAGACCACACACTGTAAAACTAAGGCGAGGGGATGTGACTGGAAAATGCACGCCGATTACCGCCGTCGCAACAATATCTGAACGTGATGCTCCAAAACCTCTCCCATCACCTTGGACAGCGGAAACGAGAGAGACGATTCTCCAGTCCAGTGAGCTGAATCAGGAGCAACGAACTATGGCAGAGAATCTTATCAATGAGTACGCTGATGTATTTGCCTCACAGGACGGAGAATACGGCCGAACACACCTGGTACAACATCGAATAGACACTGGTGATACTAGACCAATTCGTCAGCCTGCTAGGCGCCTTCCATTGGCAAAGCAGACAGAAGTTGCAGAGATGGTGTCGGCAATGGAGAAAGAAGGTCTGATTGAAAGTTCCAAAAGTCCGTGGGCATCACCGGTTGTACTGGTAAAGAAGAAAGATGGCAGCACGCGGTTCTGCGTGGACTATCGGCAGCTCAATTACGTCACCAAGAAAGACAGCTATCCTCTGCCACGGATTGACGACACGCTAGACACACTATCAGGAGCCCGATGGTTTTCCACTCTCGACTTGAAGAGTGGCTACTGGCAGGTACAGATCCATCCAGAAGACCGGGAGAAAACCGCCTTCACCACAGGAAATGGGCTATGGCAATTCACGGTAATGCCATTCGGGCTGTGCAATGCTCCGGCGACTTTCGAGCGATTGATGGAATGTGTCCTGCAAGGGTTAACATGGAAAACCTGTTTGGTATACTTGGATGATGTCATCGTCGTAGGAAAAACGTTTGCGCAACACCGAGACAATCTAAGGGATGTGTTTCAAAGGCTTCGAAGTGCCCACCTGAAGCTCAACCCCAAGAAGTGCGCCCTGTTTAGAGCGGAAGTCAAGTACCTGGGACACATAATTTCAGCGAAAGGAGTGAGAACCGATCCGGAGAAGGTCGAAGCGGTGAAAAACTGGCCAGTCCCCAAAGACAAACACCAACTAAGGAGCTTCCTGGGCCTAGCCACCTACTACAGACGGTTCGTGAAGGATTTTGCCGGGATCGCAAAGAACCTGCACCAGTTGACGGAAAAGGGAAAACAATTCAAATGGTCAATTGAGTGCGAGAAGAGCTTCAAGGCACTTAAACAACGGCTATGCGATGCCCCGATACTGGCTTACCCCACTCCCGGGGAAACGTTCGTTGTGGATGCAGATGCTAGTAATGTCGGGGTAGGAGCCGTACTCTCCCAGGTGCATGACGGCCAAGAGAAGGTGGTTGCGTACTTCAGCAAGGTGCTCTCTAAGCCAGAAAGGAACTACTGCGTGACAAGGCGGGAACTTCTAGCTTTGATCTTGGCTACGAAGCATTTTCACAAATACCTCTACGGGAGGAAGTTCGTTCTTCGCACAGACCATGCAGCCTTAAAATGGCTATTACAGTTCAAGAGTCCTGAGGGTCAGGTCGCAAGATGGATCGAAAGGCTGCAAATCTACGACTACGAAATACAGCATCGTAAAGGAAAACTCCACTCTAATGCGGATGCACTGTCCCGGAGACCATGCAGAACGGATTGTAAACATTGTGCGCGTCAGGAAGAACGGGAGCTGGTTTCCATCCAAAGAATGAGAGCCGAACCTATCGCCGGCTGGAGCGTAGATGAGATCCGGAACGCTCAGAAGGAAGACCCGGATATCGAGCCGATTCTGGCCTGGAAGGAGAACATGGAGAAACCGGATCATCAGGACATCTCTCACAGAAGCCCGACCTTAAAGGCATATTTTGCGCAGTGGGACTCCCTCCATGTCCAAGAAGGTGTTCTGAGAAGAAAATGGGAATCCTCCGACGGAAAGTCGTTTGTAATGCAGCTTGTCGTACCACGGACGAGGGTCAAGGAGGTGTTACAGGAAATGCATGGCGGGGCGACCGGAGGCCACTTGGGAGTGAATAAGACGTTAGAAAAGGTACGAGAACGTTTTTATTGGTTAAAAGCGAAGGAAGATATCGAAGACTGGTGCAGAAAATGCGACGTGTGTGCAGCTAGCAAGGGTCCGAGAATCAAAACTCGAGGTAAGATGCACCAATACAACGTGGGAGCACCTTTCGAACGAATCGCCATTGACATCGCAGGGCCCTTTCCGGAAACCGACAATGGTAATCGGTATATCCTCGTAGTGATGGACTACTTCAGTAAGTGGCCGGAAGCGTTTCCGATCCCTAACCAGGAAGCCAGAACCGTGGCGGAGCAGATCGTCTACAATTGGGTTAGCAGATTCGGTGTGCCCTTGGAATTGCATTCTGACCAAGGGCGGAACTTCGAGTCAAGAATCTTCCAAGAGATGTGTCAACTACTCGGAATCAAAAAGACAAGGACAACCCCGCTTCATCCACAGTCGGACGGTATGGTGGAGCGTTTCAATAGGACTTTGGACGAACATCTCTCGAAGGTCGTAGGTGACTACCAACGGGATTGGGACCGGCAGATTCCCTTGTTTTTGATGGCCTATAGAAGTGCCGTGCATAGCACTACTCGACATACGCCGTTCGAAATCTTATTTGGTGGAATAGCTCGTTTACCCAGTGAGGTGAAATTTGGATCTCCTACCAATGAGCCCAGAAATGAAGAAGAGTACGTGGCGGACCTGAGGGAAAGGCTTAGGGACATACACCAAAGGACCAGAAGCCAGATTAAGATGACGAGCGACCGCATGAAGACCAGGTATGATGCCAAGGCAACAACGTCAGGATTCCAGGAAGGAGATCTAGTGTGGCTGTATAATCCCCATCGCCAAAAGGGGAAATCACCTAAGTTGCAGCAGAACTGGGAGGGTCCCTACAGAATAATAGCCCGCATCAACGATGTTGTCTACCGCATCCAGCGAGGACCAAGGGCCAAAATGAAAGTGGTTCATGTGGACCGACTGAGTCGATACAATGGCCGAAGTGAGGACACACTTGTTCGGGACGAACAAGTCTAAGAGGAGGGCAGTGTAACATAATGTAGCATAATAACTACGCCCTCGAACAGGCAACAAATTCCGAAGTGTCTTTTCATTGTTTTCTTTTGAGGTTCGTGTCTGAAATTAGTCACCACAGCTCGGATAATATCGCGGATAAAAGAGAACAAGAGAGAATTATAACTGCACGAAATGATTGTCATCTTGGAATTATTATATCAGAATTTTTCTTGCTCCAGTGGTCGAAGAATTTGCTAGAAGTTTCTGGCTATCAGAAACTTCTGCTATATAAGGACAGATGGCGATCAAAAAAAGACACAGTTGGTTTAGAACCGTGGCGAAGAGATTGGAAAAGTGATAATGGGCGAAGTTGTAATTTGGTGATAAATTGAAAGTTGAGAGTGAACAAGAAAAAGTAATTAGTTTGGATTTGTGAATTAAGTAATAGAAAGGAGATAAAGTGATTTGAGAGGAAAGAGACCTTGTAAGAAAAGAATTTGCGAAGAATAGTATAGTGTGAACTTGAATTGTTCTATAGACTAGAAAATAAAGAAATAAATTTCACAGAATAATCGTTTTATCTACTCGAGCCGTAGCCAGCATATTACATTATTTTATTCTAAACAAATCAATTTTCATACCTGAAATACACTTTTTCACAATACCAAATATTTATAACTGTAGCACGAAACAAAGTGTTTTCAAGAAGCAGTTGTCAACAAATAACATAAAAACTCACAGACAGATGACAATACATTTTGTAAGACGCAATTACCTAAAACGCAGACAAAATAGCGCGGGGTAAAATGTTACCCCAGCCATCAAACTCGTAGACTTTTGCAAAAAAATATAGCAAAAATATATGGGACACCCGCAGATCACTAAAAACGTTTAAAATGGACTGAGGACAAAATTTGTAGTAGTAGCAGAAGACCCCAGGTTTCAAAACTTGTCAGAAAAAAAAATTATTCGATTCCAAAGTTGCGTTGTGGTAACATTTTACCCCAGTCCCTGTACTAGGGTTAAAACCTTTTTAGCGTGTGGCACACACCTCTACATGAGTACCTCTTTCCGTGAAAAACGTAACGGAAAAAGATGAAGTTTATCATTATTGTTGGTGGAGAAATCACTTTTTAAAAAAAACATTGATTAGTGAGTAAATACTATCTTAACCAACGAATAATAAATAAACTATTTACTATTAAAAGATGTACGAGTAAATATTGTTTCTTCTCATTAATACATAGGGAAGTCTTAAATTAATAATAAAATCTATTTCTTTATTTTCCATTTATAGCGGGGTTTGCATAGTATCTCTTCATAGCCATTTGCTTTTGCTTTCCCGCAAATTAGCTCATTTCTTTCCATTCCCTCAATTTCTTTACAGTTTGTTTACAGCAAAAAGGGCAATTTCATTTTTTTTTTTTATTTCGTAAAAACTTTTTTATAAACTAGAATTCCAGCAAAAAATGCAAAGAGATAATAATGATAATAAATTGTAAAAGCTACGGAAAACTCAGCACAGGTTCTGGAGAAGATGGGGTTTCGATTTGCCTTCCGGCCATACTTTCAAATTTGTTTGCATTAGTCCTTCTTCATTTTTATTTTCTGGTGAAGTCGTTGCACTTTGTCGTTCTTAGTTTTTTATTTGCGGGTAGCATTTTTTTTTTTTTTTTGCAAAGACTTTGAACACGTTTTGTGGAATGGTTTTCAAGTGCAGAGTTGACTCGGGGTATCTTCACCAAGATGACTTTGTTTTATCTAAGGTGAACATTGTACGATGCAAAAAGAATTTTGATTGAGGATGGAAGGAAAGATTAACTTTGAAATAAAAAAAGCAAAATGGTGGACAGGACCGTTTTTTTAACCGTTGAAATTGATTAAAGTCCCCCGGGTACACAAGGGTCAGCTATAAAGGCAAATTGGAGTGAAAAGATTTAATTGGAGAGGTTGCTTATAGTAAATATTTTTGGAATAAAGTTTGTTATTAGTTCTCATCACAGAAACCAGTAAATACTCGTAAATGCTCTTTGGACCTCATTCGATTTATTAATATACCTAGTAGGGACAATAGTACTGTTACACACATTTATTGCTATAAAACAAAGACCTCGAAAGATAATTTAATGTAACTTTCAGGATTTATTCGGATTATATTATGAATATAAAACGGAAACTTTAATTAAAACGACTTCTCATTAATTGGAAAATTGGCCACAGCTCGCTTTAAGAGTTCCATGTTATGGTATCTTTTGAGGCACATAATGTCCTTTAAAACAGTCTACAATTTATGATCAAGTGAATTAAGGTCTAGGCTAGTTTTGTACCAATAAAATGGGGAACATCTCTCTGGAGCCAGGGATGGGTAGTTTTCTTTTTTTTTGGTACAGAGTATTGTTTAGAGGTTTCACAAGGGGTCCTTAAATGGTTTGTTGGTACACTTTGGCCTATGTTTCGATGCCTTTTTTCGCAAAAATGCAGGTTAGTGACCGCGTCATAAGAGATTACCCAGCACACTATGGCTAACTCTGGGACCCTTGAGACTGGCTCGAACTCTTCCCTAGATGGCCGTACATATACCCTATAACTTTATTTGTTTAATTTTTTCTGCACCGTAAAGATTTTCTTATCGATAACAGAATTTTTCTGTACAGAACAGCAGAGTATTCTACCAAGAGTCGCTTTGATTTTTGGACCAAATTTTTGAATGGCGTTTGAAGGCCCACATTCTCAAGCCTATCTTGATATGTGAATCATTGACTTTTGTGTTACATTCATCCCGCGTACCAGTGATTTCTGCTTTTAGGGACCTTTTTGAGCCTTAATGGTTTTCATCACTTGTGCCGTTCTTACCATATGAGGAGGACCAGATCGCAGGCGGCCTTTAATGTCGCCCGTATCCCCGAAGAAATTTTATATACCGATAAGCAAACATTAGGCTAATACCTAGCTGCTGCAGTGGCTTAAAAATCGAACCTTTGTTCAGAGATGCGATTCACTTTCTCTATTCATTCCAGAGCAAAAGTGTAAGCAAATTTGAAATATTTTTATAAAGAAACAATTGTGACGATAATTGCTACAAATGTTATGTCAATCTTTGGGTGCGTCTAATTTTTGGCCGCGCATTGGGTGCAACAAATGTAGTACCAGTATTTTTGTCCCTACTAGGTATACATATTTTTTAACGGTTGTGGTTTGAGTCATAAGACAGGAAAACAAATAAACCAGCCCATATTTCTTATAATAAAAACCCCGTTGCAAATTTAAATAATTCTGTTTGAATTATAAAATTTTCAATCGCTCGAGAATTCTTAGAAATAAAGGTTCTTTATCTTACAATTTGTTTTTCAAAATATTTTTTCCCAGGATAATTCAAAGCTGATACAAAATTATGGGGTAAGTAGATAGCAACAAAAAAAAAATCCACTGCATTCTTTACGAGGGATGCAGGACCTAAAAAAGATAGACAACAGTTGAACAGCCTTATAAATTAGATCGGTTTTTCGAGTCTTTTGAACCACTCAGAAGAAACAAAGAATAGTGTCTAACCTACACGAAGAAAAGTTTACACTCCTTGGATTTCATAAGGTAGAGACCAGGACTGCTACTATGAGATCACTTACCTTGCAATTCAATTACATTCCTTCGTCGACAACAGCACTCCCGACTTCAATTATTCTGTATAAATTCTACAGCGGATGTATTAACTATTAGAAGCCCTGTGGCAACGAATGTTTATTGTCACTTGGGGTGTGAAAATCCGAGTGATATGCAAGTAGGGATACCGAACTCTTTTTAGAGTACATGTGCTGTGACATTTTATAACACCGGGTAACACTGCAGTTGATTTTGAGAGGTGAATCATCATGGCCAGTGCAGAATTTTTTAAATAAAAAGCCATAAGAATCGAAACAACTTTATAAATGTCAAAAAGCGGAAAATTTTGTATTTATAATTTTACCCGCTATTCGTTTTGGCACTGAAATCGTGTTTATTAGTATGTGTATTTACCACCAAAATAAATATAACTTTTACGACTAACTAGTAAACATTTAGAATACTGAACGAGGCCATTAAATTCAATACAACTGCAGTACATCCCTGTATTCCAAAGCGATAAATAGGTTTTGTTCGAGCGATTTGCTGTTTGGATTTAGTGGCTATCGCGTTTATAAGCGTTGTTCAACCTAGGTGCAACTTGGATTAGGAATTATATAAACGCGGTTTGAGTACAAACTGAGTTGACTCAACTCGACCCCGCTTTGAAAGCTGGATCGAGTCGAAAAAAAATGCATGTCAGCCTGGGTTGAGTAGTTGAGCTGACAGGTCTTATAAAGTGTTTTTCAATAGGAACATAACAATTTTGTATTTTAATACAAATACACCCTTAAACTTCTTTTATAATCTGTCAATGTCGAAACGTCAATCAAGGTTTACGTTTATATCATAGTGAAGTTTACGAACGACCACCGTTTGGAAATTATTTAAAATTACTACCGAAATTCTTAGACGGTGGTCGCAACTTTAAGAGCGCTTACTCCAATCTTCGGTCGTAATAATTGTCCCACCAGACAGGCTGTGCATGCTATAGTGGATAAATTTGATTCAACATATTCGCTATTGAAAGTTCCTGTGCCAGTGAGTCAACGCACCGGTCGAAGTACCAAAAATATCGTAGCCGTAAGTGCTTCAGTTCAAAATGAGTCAAATCAGTCCACGCCGCTCATAGGATTTGGGAATCTCTCAGTCCACATTGTGGCGAATTTTGCGTAAGGATCTTGGCCTACACCCTTACAAGATCAAATTAACTCAACAACTGAAGCCTCTTGATCGTTTGAAGTGCCGAAACTTCTCCGATTGGGCTCTGCAAAAGTTTGAAGAAAATTGTGAATTTCATCGAAAAATCATCTTCAGCGATTAAGCTCATTTTTGACTTAATGGCTTTGTCAATAAGCAAAATATACGTTATTGGACAGCAACAAACCCACATATGCTTCGAGAAACTCCACTGCATTCGCAAAAAGTAACCGTGTGTTGTAGATTTCATGCCAGGGGTGTGATTGGACCGTATTTTTTCGTCGATGCAAATGATCGCCATGTTACAGTCAATGGAGTTCGCTATCATGCCATGGAAGACTATTTTTGGCCAGAATTGGAAGGACACATGCTACACAGCTGGTCAAACAATTGATCTATTGAAAGGGAAGTTCGGTAATCATGTAATCTCGGTCGAATGGCCAGCCCGCTCATGCGATTTAACGCCGATGGATTTCTTTTTATGGCGTTACATTAAGTCGCTAGTTTATGCTAAATTGCCAACGTTCCAGCCGATATGTATGGAAGAGTGGTGGAAAATTGGCTCCAGAGAATCGATCGCTGCAAACGTGCTCACGGTGGTCATATGAATGAAATCGAATTCCATACTTAAATTTAACACGTGTACTATACCTGGAGTAGATTTTAGCCCGATATGTCAGTTATTGTGTGTTTTATTTAAATATAAAATTATTATGTCCTTATTGAAAAACCCTATATTTATGTGTACGACGTAAAACCAGTTTGTTTTGATCTTTTGTGATTTTGCTTTGACTTTTTTACGAGTATTTGCAATTTATAAATACACTTTCAGAGAAAAACGGACAAAACTTTAAGCACAAGCACCTGTGCCCATCTGTCAGTTCAATCACGGTTAGACTTAATTTCGACTAGGTGGCTGAAAAATCCAGGTCGAAATCTCAGCTCAGTTTAAACTCGATCTCTCGACTCTGTATATAAACGTGATAACAGAAAGATCATTCGGTAGCAGAATTATAAAAAAACAAGTAAAAATTTTCGCTAATTTGAGCTACTACATCTTTGTCAAATACGTACGTAAGTATTTTATAAAATTAATAGTAGTGTCAAATTAAAATTTGATATACTTTTGAAATTTACTTTATCAAATTTTATTTCTAGATTTTTAAAACTCAAAAAGTAATAACTTCTATTTATAATGCCTGCTGATACTCATTTTTGTCGGCTAACAAATTGTTGGTGTTATTTTTATTTAAAATTCGGCCTAATTTCACCTTTGTAATGGAAATTCTGTTCATTTGGCCTTATTTGTATTTCAAAAGTCAAACTTAACATTTGATCTCACTTCGTTGGGCTTTGTTTCACGTCGTGGAAGTATCAATGTAAGCAATATAAATATTCTTTCTTTTAATAAATAAATATGTTTTGGAATTGTCGAGAAACTACAAAAAGTGGGTCACTCAATTATGTCTGTCTGTCTATTGTCTGTACGCAAGACTGCAGCCTAAACGGCTGAACGGATTATTTTTTAGAACTTATGTTTAGGGTCTGTGGGGTCATAAATCGAAACGAAATTGGAATTTTTATTTCAACTTCAAAATTAAAGGCACCTAAAAAAAATCGATTTTCTAGAAAACGGCTTTAACGATTTTGGTTAAATTTAATATTGGAGCTGGGTTGATGGCGTATTCTTCCTTTAGATGGCGTATCAAATTTTTGACACCTAAAAATCATATAACACCGCATTATCATTAACAATTTTTTTAAAATAGTAGAATGTAGATTTTTATATGTCCAACTTTAACATTTGGGAAATTTTAAACCTAAAACAACGATTTATTTTTTAGTAGTGCTTTTGTTAGAATAATTTCAATGGAAGAAGTCCAGGACATAGTTTTTTCCTCCCATTACTCACAAAAGAGATTGACAACAATCACTCATCCCTCAAACGTGAACAAATGTCTGAAAAGTTAAAGCTAAATTTGGTTTTGTTCCATATAAACGCGTTGTTTCAACTTCAGCTGTCAAAGCGCGAACGCCGTAACGCGTCATTGGGATTTGGCCTTTAAAGGACGGCGTGGGAGAATATACATAGGGTCACCAGCAAACAAGACAGATTTGTTGAGAGAGCAGGCGACGACTTGTCATATAATTTGCAATCTTTAGTTTGAACTTATTAACTACAAAAAAGCTGAATTATTTTTCACTTCCTTCACTAAATTTTAAAAATTTTATATTGAAAATGGCTCTACTCCATCTCTTAGATTAGTCGAAGGAGACGATTAACTCGACTTTGCCGTAGAGTTGCAAGTGTGTAAACTAGATACTAAGTTGTTTCGTATTTATAACTGTCATATCTGACTTCCCGTCTTTTTCGTCCACCCTATACAAACGAATATTATTCACCGACTAAGGATTATATATTCACGTGTTACACTTGTACCAACCTGTCTCTGAATATTAATTCACACTATAACGACAGGTTTCGTAAAAATGCGTCACTCACCACTATGTCCACAATTTCATAGTGCAAATAGGTACATATGTATGTATGTATTACTACATATTACTTTTGTTTCGTATGTACTGTTCAAATGAACACATTGCCCGTTTAGCTCCTCCCGTCCCGTTAAAATCTAATTATTCTGTCGGAGGATATACAGCTAAATGGACACAATATAGCTACCTATTCCCGATGGATGATTGGTAAGTTTTCAATGTATCAACATATTTCTACATACATATATACATGCATACATAATACATAGGATTATTTTCCCAACTGAACGAAATAAAGAAAAAAAAAAAACAGTAAAGTTACAATCTGTTAGGAACGGATCGTATGATACCCTATCCCTCATCTTCTAACCCATCCTTAATAAAGTCGGAGAATTCTGAACCTTTTGGATCGAATGCAGTGAAATCTTTCTGCTCAGAGAACGTTCTCTGGATTTTTAAGAGATTTTGTCAGATAATTTGTGGCTCTGACTTTTTCTTAGAAAAGAGTGGGCGTGGCGGTCGTCATTTGTAACTGAAGATCAAGGATTCGAGCGAAATATTCACAACACGTAATATATAAAATCAGAAAAACACAGAATCTAATTTGGTGGTTTACCTACCTGTAGAAACCAACACAGATATGAGGGAAATGAGTAATATGTGTGCTGGACTACTGGGCACAAATGAACACACCAACATTGAGTCTGCATACAGCTTTCATAATCGTAATGTACGCACTGCAACAATTATTATAAAGATGAGGACACGAAATGCTCCATGGAAGGTATTGCATAATGCTAGAAAACTGAAAGGATCCAAAATCAGCATAATTAATTAATTAAAATTAATTAAAATATGGCGAGGAAAATGGAACGAGTGTTATAAGAGATATTTTTGGAGACATTCTACAACTGCAACTACAAACTTTTCCGAATTCCGAATCTCCGAATGAAAACAATGTCTTCAGGGTGAAAAAACTATCAACAAGTGTCAAATCGGTCATTGTTGGCAACAGTATGTCAGCCACTGCAGACAATTTGATTGCACACACAAGTTCGTGTTATACGATGCATGAGGAACATCCGTCTGCCAGGCTGAAAACGTTTTAGATCTAAGAATTTTAAGTTATAATGTTGCCGCTTAAAAAAATAAGTTAATGTTTCTTCAATTTTTTAATTATGTATGTTAAAGGTTTTGATATTTTTCTACTATTTGAAACGCATGTATTAGAAAATGGAGAGTATACGAGTATATTTAAGAAAATGTTTTTGAATTATGAATTAAAATGGATACCTGCAATAAAATCAGCGATCGGAAAGGTGGTGGAGGTGAACTATTTGACTAGAAGAACAGAGGATCATATGCAATTGATGCAAAAATCAACAACAGCGTCCTCTGTATAGTCCGAATTTGTATTACGAGTAATGGTAGTCACTAACAACGCGACTATGATAGGCTAACTGAAATGCTACACAAATTAGAATCAGTACATGTAATGCTCATAGGGGATTTCAATGGTCAGTTAAGTCTATCGCACAACAACTTTGTGAGTGAATGTAATACACCTAACATGCATATGAATCGCAAGTCAAAAGTTGAAGTTTGTGATAACACGAGTATAAGGATACTTGGGCTGGCTGATGCATTGACTATAGTGTTTTGAATGGAAGATGTGAAAGTGATTTTGACGGGTAGTTTACTATCGTTCGCAGATTAGTTCTTCCATAATTGATTACTGATTCATCTTCAGAACTTGAAAATAATTTCTCGCTGATTTGCGTGTAGGGATAGAGCATTTTTTGGATCACATGCCCCGTAATTGGTTTGTCAAATGAAGGTAATACCACACAACTACATAGGATTAACATCAAAATTGGTTTGGAACAAAAGAATGCGCAATAGCTGCCAGAATAACATGAATATCAATCTAGAGAGTTTGTATGTTTAAAACACTTCGTTAAGTAATGAGACACTCACGAATGGAATTAAAAATACAGTCCCACCGTACAAGTCATCATAAATCAAAAATATCTGCACGCAAAAATGGTTTGACAAAGAATGTGTTAACACTAGAGACAGGTCGTTGCTTTTTTAAAGCCATTCAGGGTACATAACACCAGCATTCTCAAATCTATTTGCGGAAAAGCAAACAAGGATTTTAAGCGTCTTTTGTTATGCAAAAAGGTAGCTTACGATCAACTAAAGGTTGCTGCTGCCCAAGATTTTTGTAGAATTTTGGAGAGCTGTGAAGTACATAAACGGATAAACAAATACTCGTACAATCGCCACCTCGTTTGCCACCTCGTTTGCCCCCTTTTTTGGAAAAACACTTTAGTAACTTTCTCATTATTATTCTTTATTTCATTATGCATCCCCTATTTGTGATTTTTTGGATACACAATTTTCATTGCAGGAAGTACAGGAAGTAATCGAGAATTAAAAAAAGAAAGAAAGCTCCAGGTGATGACCGTATTGCCTTCGAATTTTTAAAAATTGTAAAGCTAAATTTGGATTTACGTTCATACCACAATTTAACCGAATCTTCGAAACTGCAACTGTTCCGGATAGTTAAAAAAAAAATTCGACGACAACGATCCAACTAATTGTAGAGGGACATCTTTTTTGAACCCGCGTAGCTTTTCGCTGCTGTCATCTATAATAGGCTTACTCAGTGGATTAAAATCAATGGGGTTTTATCGGAGTTTTAACTACTGTCGACCAAATATTTGCACTACCTAATACTGAAGAAATTTATTAAAAGAAGCGCTTGACTTTCGAGCGGCATTTGACTCCATAATTATATTAGAAGCGCAACTAAGTTCTCTCTGATGATGGCTCCAGCAGTAAGTGCTGGTCGATTTTGACATATCCAAAACGTCATGAACCGAGCTTAGACATATGGTAAACAAACTGTTTTGACACATTAGTGATTTTGTTTTGGAGTCATATACTTTTGGTTGTGTGGAAATGTCTGATTTTGTGCCAAATAATCGTCATTTGCGGGAAGTGTTCATTTTCTTCTTTCATTCGAAGAAAACGCCGGCTGAAGCGCATCGAGACCTCCAAAAAATTTGCGGAGATGCTGCTCTAAATGAAACAACGTGCCGTGATTGGTTCTGTCTCTTCAAAGACGGTGATTTCGATGTTGATGACCGTCCGCGTGAAGGAAGGCCAAAATCCTTCGAAGACGCTAAATTGGAGGCATTGCTCGATGAGTATCCGTGCCAAACGTAAGAACAGTTTGCTTCAGCATTAGGAGTTATCCGTCAAGCCATTTCCAAGCGTTTGGAATGATTCAAAAATAAGGAACTTGGGTTCCTTATGATTTGAAGCCAAGGGACGTTTAGCGTCGTTTTTTCAACTGTGAACAACTGCTCCAGCGGCAAAAAAGGAAGGGTTTTCTTCATCGCATCGTGACGGGTGATGAAAAATGGATTCATTACAGCAACCCAAAGAAAAGAAAGTCATGGGGACTGCCCGGTCATGCTTCTACGTCGTCGGCTCGGCAGAATATTCAGATGCTGTGTATTTGGTGGGATCAGGTCGGTGTCATTTATTATGAACTGTTGAAACCCAATGAAACCATCACTGGGGAATGGTATCGACTTCAATTGATGCGATTGAGAAGAGCACTGCGCGAAAAACGGCCACAATACGAGCAGAGGTACGAAAAAGTGATTCTACAACATGACAACGCTCGGCTTCACGTTGCCAAACCCGTTAAAACCAACTTGGAAACGCTCAAATGGGAAGTCCTACCCCACCCGCCATATTCCCCAGATATTGCGCCATCCGATTATTACTTGTTCCGTTCGATGGTACATGGTCTGGCAGATCAGCAGTTCCGCTCATATGAAGATATGGATAGCCTCAAAAGATGAACACTCTTACCGTAACGGTATTCGAGCTCTGCCAGAAAGATGTGAAAAAGTTGTAGCTAGCGATGTGGCTATACTTTGAATTATTCATTTGTTATAATTTTTTCACAATAAAGTTGCATTTTCATCAAAAAAAAGCGAGAATTTAGTTGCGCACCTAATACAAAATTGGAATCTCCAGTAAAGTCGTCCATACCCTAAGAGAATCGATATCTGATGAATTCACAACAGCAATGGGGATGAAACAAGGGTGTATCTTGAGTATTTATATTGTTCATAAATGATATAACAGATGCTGTAGGGGGAGGAATAGATTTTTGCGGTACAAAGATCCCTGCACTGATGTACGCGGATGACATTGTCTTCCTTGCTGATATGGTAAATGGTATTGACTATATAGTGAAAGTAATGTCAATGGATGAAAAAAGGTTACCGAAAATTGTGTTCACACAAATTATAACAAGAAGAACTAATTTCTTGAGTGAGTGCCAGAATCTTGGGTCCCAGTGTGCACTGTGCAGCCTGCGTTAAAGAGAAGCCAACTTAACACTTTACTAGAAAAAATGGGTAATAATTTGTACGAGAGATATACCAATGAAGCCCAATCATCCCAGCATAGGTTGTACTATATCATCTTCAAGAAAGTTCGTATTTTCTAAACTCCAACTCAACAAATAAAACAAGTACTGTATTTATTAATTTTATGCCACACTATCCAGAACTACCAATTTTATGTAATATGTGCAACTTGTATGTAAGACAAGATGTGTTCCATTTTCTCGCCTTTTGTCTAATTTGAAAGGTATTACTCCTAACATTGTTTGGATCAACTATCCTGGATGAAAATGAAGTGATGTGCATTTTGAATGGTGAAAAAGATGGTATTTGTTGTACAATTATGCACTGAATGCCCATCGATATAGAAAATGTATTATCGAGAAGAACTTTTAAGTTATATATCTAAGTCAGTGTATTCCTTTTATTATATAAAATAAGTTTGCAAATAATCGTCAATCTGGTAGACGTCCATCATTCAAACCAAAAACGACTTAGAATTTTTCGCTCAATCTCATCTTATCCCTAAAAGAGCCTAAAAGTAATAACTTATTTCTAGGCCTAGGGGTTTCGGAGATACATAGATGAGTGTGAAAGTCAGTGGGTTTTGGCATTTATATTATTTAAGATTGTTTTGTGGTTGTGATTACGACCTGAACCAGCAGCATTTCACTTAATACGCAAACGATACACTATATTCGATTAAATCTGCATTATAAACAAAAAAAAACGCTTGTCACGCTCTTGGTTCACGGTTCAAATCCTGATCTCAACAATCATCTATTTATTTCTTCTGAAATAAATAAAAAAGTCGATCAATTGCGAAAGCTTAGTCAACTCTACAGCGAAGGCATAACACTGGCAGTAGGGTGGTCATATGGCTTTAATGCAACTTGATCGTGATGATGTCATCAGGTGGAGGGAAAAAAATACTGTGAATCATGAGCAACGACAAAAAAGCAAAACAAACAAGCTCCCCAGTTATCTGGACGCCACCCTTGGAGTTTACTGTAACTTAATACCACCTAAGTTTCAAACCCACTACACCAATCTTTCTTTCTCTCTCTCTCAATTTCTACAAACGCTCGTGCCCTGAAATAATTTAATGGTATTCATATCCCATTTGGCGCGCGCAAATTATAAAAACAAAAAAAAAAATCATAAATTCGATTAAACCTAACAATTGCTTACATAAATAAATAAATTCATAAATTCGATTAAACCTAACAATTGCTTAATATAACTGCACTATCGTAAAAAAAATAAGGAAACCAGTGCTGATCAGTCAAATGGTGAAGTATATTAATCCAGGTGCTAGAACGTTCTATAAAGAGCGATAAATCGGTCTCTATGGGGATATTACACACGATTTCCTTGAAAAATTATGCTTGCGAAATCCCGAATGGCCGAATTTGATTTTTCGGGATTCTGGTTTTCGGGATATCAGTTTTTGGGAATATAAAAAGGGAGATTATGTATTCGGGATTTTGAAAACCAGGAGTATCCAACCCATACAATATACATTATTTATGTCAATAGAAGTGTCATTAATGAATAAATAAAAATATAAAAGAATGACCAATTTTGGATTTCTTTAATCAGCCTACAGTATCAAAACTACCCCACGCCAATATTTGAATATTTGTTCTCGAATATTTGTTGATTTAAAAAAGAAATACAATTTACCTACATACATATGTATGTGTTAGTCCTCTTAAATGAAAAGTAAATAAACTCCAAACCGCCACATTGGCCAACATTTTCCGGCAAGATTTGAAGAGTTCTCTAAATTTCTCTCAAATTTTAATTAAAAATCAACAAAATGCAGGTTCTGTCATCGTCGTCTGCTTGAATGAATATTTAAAAAAAATGTTTCCTCGTTCTCTTAAAGAAAAATTACACAAAAGTAATAGTAGGAGCTATAGCAGCAAAAACTGAAACGAAGAGTATAGAGCACAAATTCTAATTTCCGCATTTAGACTGGGTTTCTATTTGCTTTTTATATTTATGTTTCTATATGTATGTTTCCTTTTTAGTAAAAATGATTTATCTGTTACTTGTGCTGTAGATTTGGATTTTTTTTTTCTTAAGTATGAATCATTCTCTTCTTTTCAATTAATTTTTTATTTGGTTGCTGCATTGTTTTTCGATAAACAGAACGAAACTTTTTATGCAATCATGGCATGGCAAGATGTCCTGGCTAGGGTTTCCCAAACAGAATTCCGGGATCCTGTAGTAAAATGCAGAACAGAACAAAACAAGGACGGGATTCTGGGAATAAATCAAAGAATATATTTTAAACGTATATGACAAAAAAAAAAAAAAAAAAATTTTCTACAAGATAGGGTTGTGATATTATGGGGTCGAGATACAAAAAAGATCTAACGATACTGGTATTGAATAGCATTCAGCACAATTTTCCATGAAAGCTTGGTAGATAAACACTTAAAGTAATTTTCGACAACGTTTGGTCAACTTATTCATGTCTCCTTAATGTTCGTGTTAAATAACCTACATATGTATATTATTTGTTCATTGTGATATTCCGAGAAACTGTGCAGCTGACGAAAATATCTTAATAACTGCAACACTGCTATTTTAATTTGGCCAACCGTGGACCTTAAGATACCAAACTCATAAACGTAACAACCGAACACTGCTTCATTTACAAATATGCTCAGGAACTGTTGCAAAGAAAAAGAATCTTGCTCATTTTAGAAGGGTTACTGGAAGAAGGTAGAAATATTCTCCTAGAGTAAGGATCAATTATGTTTTGATAACTTTTCTAATGTTTAAATAGAAATGTGTAAAAAAGAAATCCTTTTCAATTTTAATTTTATATAACATTAACATTTTGTTTCATCTACTATTTCAAATCCCAGCAATATATGTATCCAGGGATCCCGGGATCGCCTTTCTCTGAATTTCGGGATTATAAAAATCCCTGAAAATGAGAAACCCTAGCCTTGACATATGTTTTGTTCTCTTGCTGGAATTTCATATTTGGTAGGTAAAATTAAAATTTCCGTCTTCATTTCTCTTAGTCTAGTCGCTGATAGGCAAAATTTAGTTTCCCAACTGTTGTCCATATGCAAATAAAATATTCAGTTGCACGATACCCGCCTGCATGCAACTAAAATGTTTCTAATTCAATAAATGCATCGTTTCCAAAGTCAAAGCTCAGTGAGAAAAAAAAATAAATAAATAAATAAAAATTCACATACTCTTTCCCCTCATTTCGGACTAAAAAATAATTTCATTGTCATACGAGGGGTGGCTGATGAGTTCGCGGCCTAAGGCATTAAGTGAAAGAAGAGATCCGATTAAAAAAAAAATATTTCTCCATATAATCTCCCTCGAGTGAAACTCATTTCTCACATCGAGTGCCCTGTCTCGAAACCCGTGACGTGTGAACATCCGGCAAAAACAACACTCCGTGCCTGAGTCCCCACATCACTTCCAAACGACTGCTTTACGTGCCTGAGTCAATAAATTTGCGTAATACTCGTATTGACCATTTATGGTAGTCCCCTTTGGTAATCAGTTAATCAATCAGAAAACTAAAAAAAACAGTCGCGATAAGCTTGGAAGACCACTTTTCCACCTTAAATTTCTTCGGCGGCTTTGTTTAAACGCTAGAGCATTTATCTTTGCTGATATGCAACTCGTCCGTTATCTGCCATATTTTTATTCTTCGGTCGGCCAGAATTAGTTTTTCAACTTTTCCAATGTTTTCTTCAGTGACCACTAATACGCCCTGGGCGGAGCCGGAAGCTCTCTCGCCCTTGTTGAAATAAGCGAGCCCATTTTTTGACCATGGTATACGAAGGCCCAGAATCGTGAAGAGTCGATGACAATTTTCTTCGAAAATTTTTTTAGGCGATTTTCCTTTTTCACGGAATACTTTATCACGGCGCTGTGCTCAAAATTGCGACAATTTCCTATTTCGGCTGATATGATGATGTTTATCCCACCACAGATAATAACAAAATGAAATTATTATTAAAACGAGGTGATATTTATACTACTAAAGAGTGCCGTAGTTCGTGCTATCACTAATGAGAAGATGATTCGTTGTTGAGTATTTCAGGCCACGAGCTTTTCAGCCGCCCCTCGTACACACGGAATTTCTCACTGTCATTTAAAAAATCCAAAGGGGTGTACTTTAGTGTTTTGGAAGTAAGCATATTGACATAAAGTGGAGTATGATGTATGAAAGAATCATTTAACAAGGAATCCAGGATTTCATATATTAAAGAACAAAGAACACATAGCGACATTAACAAACAAGTATTACTCTTAGTATTGCACTGATTAAAACTATAGTTGACTAGCAGGCTAAAGTATTGCACTGTGTGTTCTAACTCTCGTTTCTCGTTGTGACTTGAGTTCGAATCTCAAAAGTTTAAATTGATTGTTTTATTTTACTTAAAAAAAAAAAAATAAACAATTCAACTGTGCTACGAAATTTTTGTCATACTCTTTAATCTACTTCATTATAGGACTAAAACGATAATAATACAGTATAACGATTCTCAACACCAACACCGACGTCGAAACATCAAGGCTGACAAATGAAATAAACTCGTGATAGTCAAGGATTTTGTTTATCTGGACTCTTTAACGACATAAGTTTGAAATGAAAACGGAGAAGGTCAGGAAAATTTGTATAAAACTCTCGTCCACATAGTCTAGTTGTATGGTGTAGAAAGCGTCCTTAGTCTTTCGGATAAAAATTCTTCGTACACTTTTAGTCCTGCCTGCATTGAAGACATATGGAGGAGAACTAAACGGAATTTAGGTACGCGACAGCGAGCTGTTCAAGTGGCAATACTTTTAGCGACTAAGATAGCTAGGGTTGATTAACAATTTTTCCTTAAACAAACTACTTTTGTGAGATTTCACTTATGTAATTCAAAAAGAAACTGCTTGTGGCAACGGTGAACGATGCCCTGGTGGACAAAAACAACCATTTTAGCATAGAAAACTCTGCTTAGCAAGCAACAGTATTGTTGCGAGTCACCCCTTTCGTACAGCGATGCCACTTTTACTGCATATGTACATACGAGTATGCACATATATGGATATGTACAATATATTATTATTACATATGTATGTATATGGTAAAACTGCTACTTTTTTGAGTGTTATACTGTTGACTGAACAAATGAATCTTATTATTTATCAATTTCTTTGTGGTATTCTGGTATATAATTTGAATGAATAGGCATACAGAAAAGTTGCAATCTGCCTGGAACGGATCGTACCACCCCAAATAAAGTGAGCGTAGCGTTCTGAAATTTGAAATAAGATCCAACAATATCTTTCTATTCACTAGATATATACGCAGTTTTCAAGACATTTTATCAGAAAACTATTGTCAGGACTTTTTCTTGAGGACGTGCCTGCCAAAATTTCTAACCGAAATCCACGGATTTGGATGAGACACTCACAATAAGACTTAAACATCACCATAAATAGCTTTGAGAATTGAGAATACATAGATTTTTAAGAAAACGCGCGTTGGCATGGCCAGGTAAAATGTATAGACGGAATGTGGAGAAGGTTTACATAGATACATACATATCGTATGTACATATTTTATTTAGACACTATTTTTCAGTTTCTATCAAAATTATAGAGAAGAATGAAATTTGTTGATAAGGGCGTGTCTGTAGGCGGATTCCCAAATGTTTTACACTTGTACTGCTTCGGATTCTTATAAACCTATACATAAAATCCCTTGATCCTTGCTCAAAACGGACGGACAGACATAGCTAGATCGACATAAGTTATGACCGTAAGTAGCTTTAAGAGAGACGATAGTTGCATAGAGAATAGTTCGAAAAATTTAAGTTTATTTACAAATAATCGTAACAACACATTGAGAAAGAGCAGTCATAGGTAGGGATATCACTTCTATATATTATAAAAAGAAGTTGATTTTACCTTTGTATAGGGCTAATCGGAAAGCGGGTTCGAACAACTCTTTTTTTGATTTTGGGTTTGAGAGACCACGAAAAGAGAGAAAGAAACAAAAAACACAAACATGGTTATACGTTATCTAGAAGCTGAACAATATCAAAATTATCTTTTGCTAGATTAGGAATTTAATTAATTTTTTTCTTGATCATAATCTCGAATATGCACTTAATGGTGACAATATTTTTTTTTCTTTATTCTCGGGTCGAATTACCGCATTAGTTTTCGAACAACACGTGACTGATAAATGTTGATTTGGCATGACCGTTTAAGAGATCGAGTAGGTATCGAGTAACGAAATTTGGCATTTTGTCATCAGTGATCGTGTATTTATTTATTCGATATGGTTTCGGCTGAGGTGCATTTGGGAGAAAATATGCCTTTTTTTAAATTTATTGTTCAAAATTTATTTCAGGAGGAGTCTAAATAAAATTAATACTCAATCATTAACTAAGTTCATTGCAAATGTAAGTGCATAGGCAAATCAAACCCACAGAATGTTGGTATCCTCTACTTCCTTCCACGATTACCATTTCTTTGTACGGATAAAGCTGCAGCTAATTGGAGTGGAGCTGGGACAGCGGTTGAAGTACATCCTCTAAAATTTATCTTCTCCATTATAAATAAGAATGCACTATGTATAATTTACCTTGAATTTTTTAATAAAACTGCAATCAAAAGTATGTAGGTATATGTTGTGAAAGATATTTTCAGAATATCATTGAAAAAATTATTTTCTTGTAAAGAGAATGGATCGCTTTTATCATCCCAATGTTGTCACTCGATCACTCGATAGCGTATGGATTTCACTCACTCGTTAACTGATGTCGTAATTCGCCACCTGCTTTTGTTGTGTCTTCGGTACCTTTAAGAGCAGACCCGACTGGCTGACGAAAGTGGGATGGTACTCTTCCTGTTTATTTTTTCCTCAGTTTATTTCTCTGTTATAGCTGCTTGGCGGGTTGTGAGCGTGTTTGTGTGTGTTCTGATGTGAATTTCAACTGCGTGAAGTTATTTAATTGAGTTTACACAGTTTTAGTATTGTATTCAATTCAGTTGACAATTGTATTTCAAAGGGTAGTTACATATATGAGCGTCAACTAAAATGGCTACAAAATAGTCTAAGTGTGATATTGGACGAGGTGGTAGATATGCAAAAAGGCACGTGTAAATTGGTTGCTTGGAAATGTGTAAAGCTTGCCATCCACGATCACTCATGAATGCCATTCTCCGCGCTTGCGCACTCATGAATGCCGGTGGATGGGGCTGAGTGTCAGAGTGCGCATTCATGCGCGAAGGAATTCAAGCATTTTTGAATTCCGCACTCATGCATGATAGTGGATGGCACTTTGTATTTGACCTTTTCAAATTTCTTAAAAAAAAGTTGTGTTTGAAAAAATTCCAGCATCAGACACCCTGCCCATCGCTCCAACAACAACCATTATAAATTCATAATTTGCATTTACGAGGGCGAGTAAAACAACACTACACGTTTGTATGAAATAATATGAACCGGAATTATCTGGCTTTGTAATTTGAATATGCTTTCCGTCTATCGCGCCTATACAATGTGGGAAGTTCCAAGTACGTTCAAAATCCGCTGCTATTCCCTTTCATTTATTTTCATTGGTTGACAACTACACAAAAAAGGCGATAGTGCAGTTATGCATATGTACACCCCGCGCAACAAAAAAAGCCGCATACGGGTTTTCCATTTTTTTTTTTGCGCTAATTACCTTTAAGGGATTCACCGAATTATATTTTATTGCTTCCGGGTTAGGTAATGCACATTTTGGAATGTGTCGGAATTCATTCTGGCAGTATTTAACAGTGCGTGCAGTTGTATTTCTTAAATAAAAGTGAAAAGAGTATATCGTGATGTCTAAAAGGGTACAATTGAGTAAAGAAAATAAGGCAGTTATCGTCACCAAACAGAATCAGTCATTTCGTGAAATTGCTCGACAAATTGGATGCAATGAGAGTTCTGTAAGAAGATTCTGTAACAAATATTGTCGGGATCACAATCTGGACAGAAAAATTGGCAAAGGATTGAAGAGATGTACCACTGTTCGGGAGGACCGGGAACTGAAGAGGCTAAGCTTGAGAAACAGGTTTAAAAATGCATCGGAGTTTAAAAATGCATGGGTTTGCTAGCAAGGAGACCAGCGAAAAAGCCACTTCTGACCAGCAAAATGAAGAAAACGCGCCTTAGCTGGGCTAAGGAAAGGCAAAACTGGAGTGTTCAAGATTGGTCAAATGTGGTGTTCTCTGATGAGTCCAAGTTTAACCTAATCGGACCGGATGGGAAGCAGATAGTTCGTCGTAGAAAAGGGGAACGCTACAGCGACGAATGCATAGCTCACACCGTAAAACATTCTCCTTATGTTATGGTGTGGGGATGCATCACCGCAATCGGAGTTGGATCTCTAATTATGCTCGATGGCACTGTTAACGCCATGCAGTACAAACAAATTATCTTAATAAAAATGTGAAAAAATAAATTTGCTTTTCAAATTGTTGCTCTTTTTTTTAATTTATGTATATTGATAGTACCCAATATCTGATATTTTGTAGTCTGATCTTCACGATCATTACTTTTTTTCAATTAGGCTACGAAATGTATTGTCAAATTGGGGAATGTGTTAACTTAAATGTTAAACATCAAAAATACAAAGTGACTACGCAGTGATTAGTCATCATTTATTAAATTTCTTTCATTTTGTTAAAAATTACCATGTGCGGCTTTTTTTATTTTTAAATGTTATAACATGTGTGTTTATATACCTTTATATTATTCATCAACGCACAAACAATTGCCTCACAAGTCTCAATGATAGTACTTCCAAGGCTTTGTGGAGAAATTTCTGTAGCAAATTTTAACTCCTCAAAATTTTGTTCAGTGGCAAGAAATCGTAATGTTGCTGAAAGGCGTTGTGTAGGAAATATAGAATTTTTCATTACTGTGTCTTTCTTTTGTATTAATGGCGCGACCATGTCCAGCAATGTGAATGTTTGAAGATCCATTCTAAGATAATTTCTATAATATACTCAAGAGGTTACCTCTAGTTCCTTTAAAAGGTTTTCATGAGTAAACCTTTGCCTTTTAAGTAACCAATCCTTCGTCCCATATTTATGTTTACGATCTTGTATATGACAATTAATGCCAAGGCTTCACTCATTTTAAACACAGTTAAATGCAGTCCGTCTGAAGAACCTTCTATCCCCGCTGTGGAAGCAAAACTGAGGAATGTCACTCATGAAAGGGGATGGTCTGCGAGAAAAAAAAAAAAAAACGATACGCCGGGAATGGCATTCATGAATGATGGTGGATGCCCAGCTTAAGGCTCCAATGACAATAGACTTGGTTCTGACTTTGAACGGCACATTTCTCTCACTGAAAATGTTGTAAGACCATGGAGCCGAAAAAAATGCCTGTTTTCAATATGATCAATTTATTTTATACGAAAACGAGGCTCATGTAGGTACATTGCCTATGAATCTATGAATTGTGGCTTTTGTGTTGTACAAAAGTGGTCAAAAGAATCTGGTGGATTATGTTTTTCAAGCGGGAAAGTAATGTTCAGAGAAATGATTGCACCACTAAAAAACACTCTTCTAGGTGATCATGCTTTTCGAACACTTTTTTAGAGAATCCTAGAAAGTTTAACTCAGCCTTTCACATGACCTCCTTTGGTGGTAAACGCATAACAGAGGGCAACTTTATGCCTACTTTTAAGATTCCGGGTAAATTTTACAACCGTATTGGAACATTAATGCCTAACAGCCACGCTAATCCCAGTTTCTTACAAATCTATTTTAAGGGGAACTCAGAAGCTGAGGCTCAACGAAGATCTGAGGTCTCAGGAAACTCAAACATACACATCATTCGAATTTTTCAAGAAATGTTGCAATAAAGAAACCCTTATGTTCGTGATTTTAAAACAGCTCTCGAAAGTAAAGTGTCTGATGATTTTAAAGTTGTCATGCATGCTGACAGACGACCTGCCCAAGAGCACGTTGGTAGGTATAAAAGTCCGACTGATAAAGAAGTTGCAATTTTGTTTATAGGACAAGAATTTAGAAGACGTGATATGGTTCTTAAGGCCAACAATCCAGCGTAGGTTTACCAAAAAAGATATTTTGTCGAAAAGGTATTTTGAAAATAGGTATTTAATAGGGTCCCTCAATACGGACAAGATACATATAGCTCCTATACTTAATATTTCACATTTTCAGCAAATACTAGCAATGTGGGTATCTACTCGTATGGACTATAAAAACGATTTAGAAGAAAATACTTTTTGTCTTAAAAATGGCAAGCGAAGCCAGGCGGGTAATGTTGACGTGAGTAGATTTGCTTTCGTTCAGCACAATACGCCAAGAATTCGTCCAAGCGTGGACTTTATTAATAGCATGTTGCAGCTTTTCAGTTGCTGCTTCAATTGTATCACCGTATCGTCCGCAAATGTGGCGACGACGCAGTTTCTTTCCTGCAGGATATCTCGCGTGTAGAGTACAAATAGAAGTGGGCCAAGGAAACTTCCTTGTGGGACTCCGGTCGTAATCTCCTTGAAGTCAGAGTAATCATTTCCGTGCTTAACACGAAAAAGTCTTTCGGTAAGGTACGATCGGAAGATTAGAAAGAGTTGCCGTAGCAGTAGTAGTTGCAATTTTTGCTAAAAACTTCGTGCCAAATCGTATCGGAAGCTTGTGAGACGTCAAGAAATACACCACAACAAATCTTTTTTTTCTTCGAGAGTTTTCTAAATCACGTCAGTTATTTTGTGGACTTGGTCGATTGTAGAATGTTTGATTCCAAATCCAAACTGATGGTCAGGAATCAGACGTCTTTTGTCGATTACGGGTTGTAGTCGTTTAGAAAGTAGTTTTTCGAATATTTTAGAGATAATAGGCAATGGGGAAATAGGCCGTTATGATTTCTTCTCATTCAGAGGTTTGCTTGGTTCCGGGACCATTATAATCTCGGCGACTTTCCATTGTCTCGGAACGTAGAGCAATCTGAACGAAGCGTTAATTAAATATAGTAGTTTGATAAGAGCTTTATTCGACAATTCCTTGACCACCTGCACCGTTATCAAATCTTAACCTGGTGCCTTTTTCGTCGTTAGATTTTTTATCACTTCCCTCAGTTCAATCAATGCAACTTTGTTTACTTTCAAGTAGTCAGATGTCGTGACTGGGGAGTTATCAAAGGGCCATCGAATGACTTAAACGTTTCTTCTAAGTGCACAGCAAAAAGTTCTACCTTTTCTTTGTCGCTCTTGGCCCAATTTGAATCGTTTTTCCGAATTGGTGGCGCTTACATTTCCAGATGCCTTTTAGCGCTTTCCAAAGTGAATAATTTGATTATCTTTCAGCGGAGTAATTTTCAATGTAGGTCGCTATCTTATTGCTTTTAAATTCTCAAAAACTATCTCTAAGGCGATTGCATAGTCGGTTAAGGACCTTTTTGTGCTGAGGTGCACGAGTGATTTGTCATTTCTTTCGTGCTTTTCTTTTCTTTTTTTTTTCGTACGAATGAAGAATGTCTACAGGATCGTAATTTTCTGTTTTGAAGTGAGGATTATACTCGATGAAATGTCAAAAAGAGGTCATTATTTAAAATCGGAAGGATAGATGCGAATTCATCTTTTCTAACTTTCCCCAACGATAAAACCTCGGTGGCCGAGATGACTAATGGGCTGCGCCAATGACTCGAACACATTTCTTGATCAGCTGATCGGCTGTAGAGCATCGGTGGCTATAACCAAATCTATTGCAGGTTCGGTTCCCGCCTGTGTACCTATGTTTTTTTTTTGTGCAGTTCTTCAACAAATATATCTTTCTATCATTTGAGTGAAATCATTTGCTTTAAAAATCCGATTAAAAATGTAATTCTTTCAATTCTTTTCAGCATAGCCGTCTATTAGAAACTAGTCGTGTGATTTTATTTCTCATATTCTATTACTTTCAAAAACGCAGAAAATTACATGTTAGTCAGTGCATGTGCATACATATAAGCAAAGCTGGAAAGGGCAAATAGATCTCCACGCTTATTATTCTGAAAGGGATTTCAGTGTCGATTTTGGGCATGAGTGCACATGTGTAGCCAAAACATGATTGCCTACACAAAATACAGAAACATTTGTAAGTTTGAAGTATAATAGCTGTATACTTTCTTGAGTGAAATGCTAGCTTGTAACTGTTTTGAAGAAAGTCGTTTTGTTTTTATAATAGTACAATAGCACAATTTTGAATTCGAACTGGGCGCAGAAAGGCCTAGTTGAGAACATGTATTGCTTTTGATTTCTTCGTCGAAGCGAAAGTTCTCGATACCAGTACCTGCTTTTCAAATACATTTTGTGAGTTTTCCATACTTTGATTTGATGCTACTCAATTGAGTATACACATACATACATACATATATCGATACCCTAGGGGCATCGTTTCGATCGTAATAATGTAGTTCATAACAGGAAGTAAGCTGTCTCAATTCGCCTAGCAAAAGCAAATACTTGTTTATCCTTTTTGACATAAAGTTAATTTTTGCAGAATTTTGTTATTACAATTTTTCTTGAATCAATTTTTTTAGTGGTTCTTTTCATAAAATCCATTAAAATTCGCTGGCAATCTCGTAGAATGTTTATTAGGTCATTGGGGTTAAGTCTTAAAATTATGCACTGAGTAACATGGCTAAGCGATATATTGTGTATAGTACAATTGTTTAGTGGCTGAGAAATTCTAAGTAAAGTGACCTACATTACTTTCCGTCCGTCCATCTGTCCCTCCCGACCTTCTAGCTCCGCAAGCACAAAAACTATTACGCATTATTTTAACACATGTTGTATACAACAATGACATGCAATTTTCCAAGAACCAAAAGTTTGAGGAATATTTTTTCGTCGTATAGGTATGTGACATATCTTTGAAAAGAGTATTTGAAGCAGAATGCACACACATCCTTCTCCGAGATGCCTGTTGGTTCTACTTTTGAATAGCTGGAGATTAAATGCTTCTTGACATACGTCTTCTGAGAGTGAATTCCAAAGTTTACTTGTTCTGTAACAGAAGGGATTTTGATATAAAGACGTTCCTGCCGTTATCAGGGTGGTATATCACCATAGGTGATAGTGCGAGCTCATCGACTAAGCGAACTGCTCATCTCTGCATGTTGTCAAGTAGATGAATACATTGTTTTGGGGACGAGCTCCAAACATGAGCACAATACTCAATATCGGGGGTTAATATAATATTTTCACAATGCAGGGATGTCTGCGACAAATGGGTGTCGCCTCATCTCAGTTTTCCAAAGTACGCGTAATAGAGTATTTTCTGATTTATAAAGACAAAGGACTTTCATTTCAATATTCAAAACACTTTCTACTTTCGTGTCTTCAATGCCCTTGGTTCAAATTTCCTTATTGGTGAAGATTTTAACGCGAAGCCTTCTGGGGTTCAAGATGAAAAATTCTCTACGAAGTGGCACCGCAGCATAAAAAGGTTCTCAACCGACTATGCAATCGCCTTAGAGATAGTATTCGGGAATTGAAAAGCAATAAGAAAGCGACCTACCTTAAACATCTATCCACTGGAAGAGAATCAAATTATTCACTTTGGAAAGCGCTAAAAGGCATCCGGAAACCTCAAAAGCAAGCGCCACCAATTCGGAAAAACGATAGAACTTGGGCCAAGAGCGACAAAGAAAAGGCAGAACATTTTGCTTTGCACTTAGAAGAAACGTTTAAGCCATTCGACTGCCTTTTGATAACGCCCGACTCCGGAGACATGACATCTGACAACTTTAAAGTAAACAAAGTTGCATTGATTGAAATGAGGGAAGTGATTAAAAATCTAAAGACGAAAAAAGCATCGAGTTACGACTTGATAACGGTGCAGGTGGTCAAGGAATTGCTGAATAAAGCTCTTATCAAACTACTATATTTAATTAACGCTTCGTTCAGATTGCTCTACGTTCCGAGACAATGGAAAATCGCCGAGATTATAATAGTCCCGAAATCAGACAAACCTCTGAATGATAAGAAATCATATCGGCCTATTTCCCTATTGCCGGTTATCTCTAAAATATTAGAAAAACTACTTTCTAAACGGCTACAACCCGTAATCGACGAAATACGACTCATTCCTGACCGTGAGTTTGGATTTAGAATCAAACATTCTACAATCGAAAAAGTCCACAAACTAACTGACGTGATTGAGAAAACTATCGAAGGAAAAAAGATTTGTTGTGGTGTATTTCTTGACGTCTCACAAGCTTTCGATAAGGTTTGGCACGAAGGCTTGGAGTATAAATTGCAACGATTACTGTCACGGCAACTCTTTCTAATCTTCCGATCGTACCTCACCGAAAGACTTTTTCGTGTTAAGCACGGAAATGATTACTCTGACTTCAAGGAGATTACGGCCGGAGTCCCACAAGGAAGTGTCCTTGCCCCGCTTCTATATGTACTCTACACGCGTGATATCCCGCAGGAAAGACACTGCGTCGTCGCCACATTTGCGGACGATACGGCGATATTGACAACGAGCGATACAATTGAAGCAACTGAAAAGCTGCAACTTGCTATTAATAAAGCCCACGCTTGGACGAATTCTTGGCGTATTGTGCTGAACGTCAACTTTACTTACACAAAGTGGATAGATTAGACTCGTATATTTAAACTCGGCTCAAATGCCGTACATGAACGAAGCAAAATATCTAGGAATGACTCTAGATGTTAAGCTTAAATGGAAATCGTACGTAAAAAAGAAACGCGATGAGCTCGAAAACAAATACCGACAAATGTACTGGCTACTCGGGAAACATTCGAAGTTGAGCCTACATAACAAACTGCTATCTATAAGAAAGTTCTGAAGCCAGTGTGGACGTATGGTCTACAACTATGGGATTGTAATAGGAAAAGCAATAGAAACATCTTAGAAACTATTGAAAATAAAGTTCTTAGAACGACCGTTAGCACACCGTGGTTCGTACGTAACGAATATATTCATTGGCTCGTAAACACAAAGATCGTGTTCACCGTACCGTCATTCAATTGCTTGACGCGAACAATTCAATTCGTCGTCTGCAACGGACAAAACCTTTTGAACTCGCGTCATAGTATATGCCGGTCGTGAAAACCGCAGGAACTTTTATTGGAATTTAACCTGCCTAAAGTGATACATTCTTTTTACTTACATACGAACATCTTTTTCCGAAAATCATGAGTCTCGTAAGCGAAAATAAAACTGCTGGATAAGCGTCGAGTGGAGGTGGTGTTTTGAAAAAATCTCACACTACCGTGTGCGGTCGGGCCTTATGGTGTCTTTAGAAGATTTTCACCGAAAAAAAAATTTCAAAATCTTTTGCAAGATAGTTATCAGATTCTTCATGTATGGGAAGTATTTCCAGGGTTCCGTATACAGGTCGCTGAACCCTATTGCTCTCGCTAGCATGTCCGTCTGTTACCGCCTTCTAGCTTCTAAACTATAAAAGCTGGGGAAATTTCTGGAAACAATGTACCGAAAATGGGCATGTGATATGTCGCTGAATAGAGCTCTTTGAGTAAAATCCACAATCACAATAATTACTTTGAATTCAAATTTTTAAATTTACACTCAAAGTAGAGGAATGTCTGTGGAAAATGAGTGTCACACCCTCGTTTTTCCAAAGTACGTAACCCAAAGACTTCAAAAAAAAAAAAAATTGGTAATAGAGCATTTCTGGATATATGTATAATGCCAAATAAGTCTGATTTCGATATTCTTATGAAATTGGGAGATATTACAGTTTTTATGTAATTAATCGATAGTTTATTCCATATGGCTTCTCCTCGTATCCTGAAGAAGCACCCGAAAAAAATATTCTATCTCGAGGTTTTCCATGAAAATTTACTAACCAACAAAAAATAAAAATTTCAATAAAATCGGTTCAATAATTTAGAATTTAACGAAAGCGTTTTTGACGTATGTACATTTTTTTTATAAATGGTATAAGTGAGGCTCCCTATAAGCCTTGAACAATACCCAATTACGGGTCCTGCAGTCTTATAAGCAAACACGCAACTGATAGGTATGTAACAATCAATTCTACCCCAAAAACCGATTTAATTTTTTTTATAAGTCACAATATGAGGAAAGCTGCATAAAGAGGGTGCGTAAATGCTTAAACGACTGGTAACTAAACAAACTTTAAGAGGTGTATTAAGGAATTCTAATTAGTATGACTGTAAATGTTTAAAAGATCTTAAAACAATCAATTTTGGTAATTTACTAAAGTATTACAACCTGCTCATTCATATGTACCCACAAATTGACACAAATTTTGTTAGCTACCGCTCTGCCACTAAAACTAAATTTCTTAATTTAGAAGACTGACAATGCAATAGTTTTTCCACTTGCACTCTCTTCGTGGATATCTTACCACTTATCAAGTTCATTCGAAATATTGAAAACAAAAAACAATGTTTGAGATAGTCGTAATGAATTGACAATACAACGGAGCAAAATGACAGCTTCATCGTTGAAAATTATGTCACTCAAAAATAATTTTACGTCGGAGGGAATTTCATCAATCACCAACGCTAATGCGTTGCAGCTAAATCGGAATCTCTCCCCATTTTCTTCAAAATGGAAGAACGATAACATTAAGAATTCACCCAGCTAATTACTCCACGAAGAACAAGAAACCCCAACTGGATTTCCCTCATTCCTTCCCTCTTGCGCTTTGTTTGACCCAGTTTCCTCCACTGGGAGGGAACGGGTGATGCAATTCTAACACAATGATATTCCACTCCATGTCATGGTCTATATCTTAATGCATCCTTCAACTTTCGTGATAACTTTTCATTCCGCTCTTAATTCGATTTGGTTTCCTAATTGCAAAGCTTAACAATGTTGCACTGCCCCACTCCACGCCCCCACTAAGCGCACCTCATACTAATAAGGAGGCGTCATTAGCCATACACCCAATCACACTATCCACCCACTACACCCCTTTTAGCAGGATAATTAATAGCTAATGCTTTACATCGAAGCTAGAGCATGTTACAAGTAACAGTTCCTTACCCATCATGTTACTATTTTCAGATTTTTTAATAGAAAGGATATACATGACTGGGATGACAAGTTATGTATTTGCCGCAGAGGAAAAGGAGACTGTATACCTACATATGTATGTATAAGTGGAAATAAGATTTCATGAATTCCTTCCTGCATATCTTGTGCTAACAACAAAGTCTCGCTTAAATCTTAAGGATTTCGGAACTGACTTTGAAGCTTCTTGTTTTTGTTGTCTTGTGTTTAGAAATTAAATGAAGACCTTACTTTGCACGGCATGTGCTATGAAGGAAATTAATTTGAGAATAATCTTATTATATTTGTGTGCAGTATGAATAGACAATTCTTTCAGTTGAATACAATGGTTTCTTTGTAAAGATTTAATGAAATAAACGGAGGCAGTGTTGCCAGAATAACACTTTTGTATCAAAGAAATACTTTTTCTTTTAAATTTGTATGTGGTACTGAATTTCTGAAATGTGGAAATTTGATACATTTGACTTTTGCAAAATATTACAAATATTTTTCCATTTTTCAAATTTTAATTAATAGGCTTGTCTTTTGCACTTGATGAATTAGAGGGAAAGGTAATTAGACACTTCATGTACCTATGTACATAAGTTTTAATGAAAATATGTAAACTGCAAACATTCAATACTTATATACACATATTATTTATATACTCCATATTCTTAGAAAATTAAAATATATCCCTACTCGGTTCGAAAAACTGTATCCGAAATAAGATAAGATGATTCGGATGTGGAACGAGAGTTTGTCTCAGCGTTGATTCTAATCTGATTGCATACTACAATACTCGTAAACGATATGGATGCTTATGCGAACGGACGATGTACTTTTTTATGATTTAATTGCTATTTCACAAATCATCTGCTGAATTGTAATGAATAAAATAATAATATAGGTTAGGTTAGGTAACTGGGTGAACTTGTGGACAGGGTTATTAACAGCTCACTTAGACCACTATGAGTCCATTGTGCACAATATTTAGAACCCTGGGAACCTGAAAAATTCAATCGTCGACCGCTGGGCTAAACCACCCAGATAAATATATGAATCTCAGGAGTTTTCTTAGCTCAATGATACCTAGCTCATCCAGCTCTGAAAAGAAGTATCTGCCAAAAGCACGGCTTCTTTTGCTGGCCAAAGCTGGACAGTCACACAGGAGATGATGAACGGATTCTATTTCATATACGTCCCTGCAGCTTCTACAGTAGTCGTTATGAGGTAACCCAAGCCGTGCTGCGTGATTACCTATCACACAGTATCCTGCAACGACGCCAACTGCTATGCGGATATCCCTTCGACTTAGTTCTATAAGATGGATAGAGCTCTTTTTGTCGTAGACTGGCTATAAAGAATTGGCTGTAGCCCATGTATCAAATCGACACCAGCGTTCATTAGCATCCTGATTAGACTCGATGTCTATCTCCCTGTATAGGTACACTAGCCTCGGAAAGGGCCCGCGAAGGGGTTATAAGTGAACCTTCTCTGGCTAGTTTGTCCGCTTTTTCATTACCGGAGATATTCATGTGGCTCGGTACCCAGCACAGGGTCACCGTGTTGGTCGCTGAGGTAACATCCAGTCGTTTTTTACAAATTTGTACGAGCTTGGATCTTAGTGATGTTGACTTTAACTCGTTAATGACCGCTTGACTATCAACATGCTGATTATTTGCCCTGAAATATCTTCCTCAATAATCATATCCACAGCTTGTTTTATTGCAGCAATTTCGGCTTGGAAGACACTGCAACCATCCTTAGGTCTAAATGAGCGATGTATGTTTCGAGACTCACAGTACCGGCAAGTCATTAGGAATTCTAATAGACATTTTGGTTACAGTTTGAAATAGGGACGATGTAGTCCGTTTCCGTCCGGAGTCATAATGCATACCATCGGTTTAGAATTGAGGCGTGACCGTTGGGTTTAGCTTTCCATAGACCGGCTTCCCTTAGTCTTAGTGCAGTTTTGGCTGCAGTGTTCCCGCAATGCATGTCAAGTGGAAGAAGATTCAGTATTGTTTCCAGAGCTGTTGTCGGTGTTGATCTCATCGATCCCGTCACCCCCAGACAGCCTGCCCGTTGAATCTTTGTAACGCTTTCAAGTTGGTATTTCAGTGTACCACTTTAGGCTTAAAACCCCAAGATTTCCCGAAGCCCCTCCTGCATGCATATAGTGCAACATATGCCTTCTTGATTCAATTGTCAATGTTAGCTTTCCAGTTTAATTTGGAGTCCAATATTACGCCGAGATATTTTGCAGTTACTTGAGGTATCAGCTCGACACCATTCATACGAGGGTAGTTGTATTCTGGTATCGATCCATTCCTTTCAAGTATATCTAACATCTCGTCTACTACTAGAAGCCATAAGAGTGGTGAAAGGACTCCGCCTTGTGCGGTGCCCCGCTTGACTCGCTTTCTTCCTCTTATGTCCTAATATATATTCATGCAGTTTCATTCTCCTCAATTCTGGAAACTTTGTAATTTGTATGTGAACGAATTTTGAATTTTTCCAACGCACGTTAGAATAACAGAATCAGAAAGATGTACCTTATAGAGAAGATGTTTTTTTTTACTTATCTTTCCATTCTCCAATGTATGATTATATTTGGTCTTTAGAAAACACTTGTGAGATAGTAGATTTTACAAATTTAATCGACTGATGATGATGAATTGATGACGTCTCCTGTATTCCGCAACAAGTAATATCTTTTTACTACAATTATGTTTTTGTTAGCTATTTGTTTTGCCCTTTGGGCCAACTTTTCTCCTCTTCTTCGTATTTAATGTAGGCTGGGCAGCCTTGGTAGCTAGACTGCGTGACCAGTTGCATTGTAGTTAACACACTTAACCACATAACCGATATATTAATACTCTTCTCTCAATAGATACATTGATGGAGCAAGTATTTAATACTGATATGATCTGTAGTGTTCACCTCGCTCCAACTGTACAATAAATATATTGAGTTACTCGTATATATTATGTACAATCAGTTCTCTAGATTTAGAGGTAAAGTTGTAATTTTTTTTTTGATTCTAAGATTAGAAACCGCTGATGTCACATATCGCCTCTAATTGTAGCTTGGATTATTCTTTGTAGATCCAGATACTTATTGTCCGAGATCCGCTGATGGCGCAGATCGATTATTAGAAATGCTTATTTGCTTATTTGAGGATGCATTATCAGCTAAATTTCTACTACTTTTCCCGGTGTTAAATTAGTAATTACTAGCCGCCCATTTAAGATTACCAATGACAGTTGCCCATTTAGTTGAACTAAAGCAATCATTGCTACCATTCATGATTTCCACTTTGTTTAAGTTGTTCTCACTGTGTGAATTAACATTTGTTTCGAAGTTCATAATCAAATGTATGCCTGCTGACCCGATAGCACTGTTATTTGGAGTTTGCAAGATGCTCTTTGTATCGAGCTCCCACCGATGTTATTCTAAGGTGTAAAAAAAATTAATATTGTTGTTGGGCAATACATGCTTACAATTGTTCACGTCGCTAAAAGATAAGGTGATCATATGTCCCGAATTTCCCGGGACATTCCCGAATTTTTAGTCTCCGTCCCGATTTTTTATAACTCGTTTTCACGCGGAATGTGTTGGTGAAATTCATCTAGCTTTGAATTCCGTAATCGAAGAATTAACTGCCACGAAGCTAACCCAGGGTTAGCTTCCCTGGGGTTATACTATTATTATTATTATTTTTATTATTTATTTAAAACTATAAGGCTTACACGTAAGATACAAATCTTTTAAGCTGTGAAGCTACTTTAAATGGTTGATAATAATTATTTTTAAAAAAAATTAAGAAAGATAAGAAAACATATATCATAAAAAAGAAAGAAAATAAGGAAAACAAATAAATATTTATATATACATACATTTGAGAAAATTAAAATTTAAAAATTTAATAATTAATTAACGATTTTTGGTATCCTTTTGTCAAATCAAAACAGCTTCAAAAATCAGAGAAAGAAAGAAAGAAAGAAAAAAAATAAGAAATAAAAGTTCAATGTCTGCACATTTCGTGTGCACAGCATTTCAACACAGCTACAAAATACCCCAGCTTCAAGCGATCCCATACTCTCAACCCTTCATCTCCATCCGTCTCCCACCACCCCAATATCAATCGCGTATCATTTGATATTACACCTGTAACGTCCTCTCATCGTAGAAGACCGACCTCCGTCAATTTTCCGGATTTCATTCACTCCCACACTCTCAATCATGCACCCTCTGAATCGTCTTGCCCCTCCATCATTTCTCACTCGCCCACTTCCCCGCCCACTAATTCTTTAAACTTAGTTGCACCACTGCTTCCACCTATTGCTAGACTTACGAAGCAGCTTACTGATACTGGCGAAGATGGACGCTATGTTCTCTCACGCTTTCGAGACCACAAGATCTATAATAATGTGCGTCTATATTTAGCCTACTTACACGATAAAGACGACACCATCTGTATCGATGGGATTACTAAGACCAACGTCATGGTCTCGCTTCATCAAGAAGGCCTCCCAACAGATCCTGTTGAACTGAAACAGATCTTCGTTCGCTATCATGAAAGTCTTGATATTCCGCCCAGAAATATTGTAAATGATTTGTCCACTTTTGCTTCCCATATTGAATCTAAACGTATCTCACATCTTCAACCAACTCGCACAAACTTTAAAAATTATTTTCGTTCCTAACATACCTATCTGTACTAAACCACGCCTTACTAACGCAGATAAAATCACTGTCAAACACTTATCCATTTACTACCAGAATGTACGCCGCTTGCGCACCAAAACCTCCACTGTGTTCCTTAATTCTCAACAGTTGCCCCACGATGTTTTCGCCCTCTCTGAAACAAATCTTTTCCCTGCCTTCAAGAGTAATGAGTTATTTACCTCCGAATTCAACATTTTTCGCGATGACGGTCTCGAGAAAGACGATGATTCTTCTGGCCGCGGAGTTTTCCTGGCTATACATAACAGCTACGACTCAGCACTTTATAAATCGTCGCATACCGCTAATTTTGAGTTTATTTGCCCTAAAATGACCATCCTTAAACGTAATCTGTACCTACTTTGTTGCTACATACGCCCCTCCCAACCAATTCTAGGCTACCAACTCGCTATAGATGCTATAGACTCTCTCTTTGATGTTACGGATCCCTGCAATGATGTCATTATCCTTGGGGATTTCAATCTTCCATATCTCCAATGGGTTCAGTCTGAGGATGAGTCTCATTTTGTCCCTTCAAATACAACCTCTGACAAAGAAGTCCTTTTCACAGATTGTCTTTCCAACTCTGGCCTCTTTCAAATCAGTGGCATAACTAATAGCCTTGGCAGACAATTTGACCTTATCTCCTCATCTGATGCTGATAATTGTATCGTAACAGCAAGTAATCATCTTCTCTCTACTTTAGACTGTTACCATTCTTTCATTTTCTTACGGTGACTTAAATTCTAATATTCACACTCAGAACTCATATAGCTTTAATTTTCGGAAAGCTGACTTCGTCAAACTTAACAGCCTGCTCAGTAATGCTAATTTTAGCTACGCATGCGTCACTGTGGATACCGCTCTCGCATCTTTTTATACTGTATTTTTCGATTGTTTTCTGCAAGCTGTTCCTTACTCGCTCCAAAAAAATGTTTGTTCATCCCTGGTATAACAAACAATTGTGTTCACTTCGTAACAAGAGGAATAAACTTTGGAGAGCATACCTGCAATCCCGTTCTGGCTATGATTACACCATCTATCAGCACACACATACATACTTCGCCGAACTATGCGAAGTTCTCTACCACGATTACCTTGACCGAATGCAATCCAGTCTTACCACGGACCCAAAGCGTTTTCATCATTTCATAAATGCCAAACGTAAATCTGATAGTTATCCATCTACCCTTAAACTTGTCAACACTTCTTCGTCAGACCCTAAAATTGTCGCAAACTTATTCGCTCACTTTTTTAGGCAGTCGTTTACCGACCTCATCCTCGAACCAGACCACGATTACTTCTCTTATTTGGACAATTGCACCCAAACGTCATTAGTTTCGGCTGATATCACCTCGTTAATTGTCGCAAAGAAGATTAATAAACTTAAGGATGACTACTCTCTTGGTCCTGACGAGTTGCCCGCTATTGTTCTAAAAAAATGCGTGACCCACTTGGCCCAACCGTTGACTTCTCTTCTTCTTATGTCCATTTCCCAAGGATCTTTCCCGATTCTTTGGAAGAACTCATTCATTATTTCTATTCACAAGAAAGGTCCTAAAAACGAAATCTTCAACTATCGACCTATCGCGAAACTATCATGCATACCCAAACTCTTCGAGAGCTCGATGTTTTTTCATTGCAAATCTTCTCCCATCGATTCTCACCCACTTCAAGATGACCTTAACAGATTTTCTCTCTGGTGTCAGAAAAATCATCTCGAACTTAATGTAAGGAAATGTCAATTCATCACTTAATCCCGTAAACGCCTTCCACCAACCCATAGGAACCACTTCCTTTGCAGCGAGCTCGTCCCACCAGTTTCATCTTTGCGTGATTTAGGTGTAATCTCCGATAGGGAACTTAACTTCCGTTCTCATATTGACGACATAATAAATAGAGCCAATTCTGCGCTTGACTTTGTAAAATGTTGGTCTTAGGAATTTTCGAACCCATACGTCACCAAATCACTTTCTATCACCTTCGTTAGACCTATCCTCGAATATGCTAGCCGTGCTTGGTCGCCACACTATGCTATCCACTTCCGACGTATCGAAGCCATCCAGCGCAGGTTTATCCGTTTCGCCCTACGCGGTCTCCCTTGGACTGATAGATACAACCTGCCTCCCTACTCTGATCGTCTAAAACTCATCAATCTTCAATCTCTTGAAAATCGTCGGAAATTGCCGACTTACTCTTCCTCCATCAGCTAATTACTAGTCACATTAATTGCCCCGCGCTCCTTGAACTAGTCTCATTTAACACCAATCCCTGTAACCTAAGGTCCGTTCCCCTCTTCCGACTCACTTATCATCGCACCAATTATGCTAACAATATGGACAACACCTTCAACTTCCACTGCAGCAGAACTGCCCTTCGTAACAATCTTCAGCATCGCCTCAATTCCACCTAGCCAAGTCCTGACTTTGCCAACACCATCCTCCTATTAACCCCCTCTACCTCCTACCTGCTCTTCCTAGTTTTAAATTTTGTCTTTAGTTTTAAGTTTAGATCGTTTAAGTTTCCTTGTGCTTGTATTAAGCAAATAAAAGTGCCGGTAGAGCCGGCGTCAATTCAATTCAGTAGTGTAGATTGAAAACTGAGAATACAACATTGCAATTTTTAATTGAAGATTGAGTTAAGAAGATCATAAAAGAAAAAGATGGTTTAAGAAATATGCATGCTTCAGGGAAATATAAGGCTACTCGTACTTCATCATAATTTAGAAGGGTTACAAATTTTTTATTTTGTTTCGTGCTTTGATTTATTGTTCATTTATTAAAAAAAATATTATATACGAGTACATATGTATCACTATTAAAAATATATATATATATATATATATATATATATATATATACAGCTTAACGAATTCCGAACTTCGAAATCTGATCACCTTACAAAAGAACCACGTGCACCAACTGGCACTTTGCTTAAGATGTCACTGTTTTTATATTTCGGCCAGAAATCAATGATGAAGAGATAACAAACTTTCGTCCCTCTTTCCCCCCCACAAACAACCATTTGTTCACATTGTTAGTTTTGTAATTCAACTTCGTGACTGTGAATACATGTGAGCAAAGCAACAACAACTTTACACATAACTGGTCCTCCCGACAAAAATATCCCGCCATTTTCACCTGGTGAAACAAATAATTCAAGGGCTATGTTTAAAAAGTGAATCCGTTCAGTTTACTTTTTAATACTGGAATGCAATGCGGAAAAACAATGCGAAATGAAAAAAACTACTGAATAGATTTAAGATTACTATTAAGTACTATCATACATACATATGATCACGTTAACTATTCCAAAAGTAATTGAGAATTGTTTGTGAGAACAAAAAATCAACCCAGCTAACTGCTGTACTACATCATATTGTAATATGCGAGCCGCGGCTCGGGTAGATAAAACGATATTCTGTGAAATTTATTTCTTTATTTTCTAGTCTATAGAACAATTCAAGTTCACACTATACTATTCTTCGCAAATTCTTTTCTTCCAAGGTCTCTTTCCTCTCAAATCACTTTATCTCCTTTCAATTACTTAATTCACAAATCCAAACTAATTACTTTTTCTTGTTTACTCTCAACTTTCAATTTATCACCAAATTACAACTTCGCCCATTATCACTTTTCCAATCTCTTCGCCACGGTTCCAAACCAACTGTGTCTTTTTTTGACCGCCATCTGTCCTTATATAGCAGAAGTTTTGATAGCCAGAAACTTCTAGCAAATTCTTCGACCACTGGAACAAGAGAAATAATTCTTGCAGTTATAATTCCCTTTTATCCCTGATATTATTCGTCTCTTTCGTTGACATGTGGAGACTTCGTCCCAGACACGAACCTCGAATGAAAGGACAGTTCGAACCAAAATTCTGCCAGAATGGAAAGTCACTTCAGAATTTGCTGCATAGACATAGGAGCGTAGTTATTATTATGATACAATATTGTAGCATAATAATAACTACGCCCCCTAAAAATATGACGCAACAAATTCCGAAGTGACTTCATTCTGGCAGAATTTTGGTTCGAACTGTCCTTTCATTCGAGGTTCGTGTCTGGGACGAAGTCTCCACAGCTCATGTCAACGAAAGAGACGAATAATATCAGGGATAAAAGGGAATTATAACTGCAAGAATTATTTCTCTTGTTCCAGTGGTCGAAGAATTTGCTAGAAGTTTCTGGCTATCAGAAACTTCTGCTATATAAGGACAGATGGCGATCAAAAAAAGACAGTTGGTTTAGAACCGTGGCGAAGAGATTGGAAAAGTGATAATGGGCGAAGTTGTAATTTGGTGATAAATTGAAAGTTGAGAGTAAACAAGAAAAAGTAATTAGTTTGGATTTGTGAATTAAGTAATTGAAAGGAGATAAAGTGATTTGAGAGGAAAGAGACCTTGTAAGAAAAGAATTTGCAAAGAATAGTATAGTGTGAACTTGAATTGTTCTATAGACTAGAAAATAAAGAAATAAATTTCACAGAATATCGTTTTATCTACTCGAGCCGTAGCCAGCATATTACATTGGTGTCAGAAGTGGGATGCTCATGCCAGAGAACAGCCGTCATGGATGAAGACAGAGCTCGCGGAAGTCAAATCCGTTGCTGGAATTGCAACCAAACCGGACACCTACAACGGCAGTGCAGGAGTGCACCTAGACGAGGAAATTGTTCACATTGCGGAAGTAGGAGAAGCAGAGAGGAAGCATCTGGCGGTGATAACATCCATCCTGTCAGTCAGACTTCCCAAAACCAGCAGTCGGGAAATGCGTAAGGACCAACTTCGCGGGGCAGAAGTTGGTTACTGGAATCGAGGCCCCCAGGACCACCATTCAAGTTTCGCAAACCAAACGGGGTAACAAGAGCCTGACAGTGGAGGCACTAATCAACGAGAAGAAGTGCGTAGCCACCATCGACACAGGTGCCACTGCCTCCATTGTAAGAAGAGATATCGTCAAAAGCTCCTGGCTGCACAACACCAACAGCTACTGCCTGAAGACTGCAACAGGGGAAATGGCGAAGGTATTTGGAGAAGTTCGTCTTACGATTACTCTGGCAGGACTGACGTTCTCCCATGCGTTTCTGGTGGCAGATATATGCGACGAGTGCATCATCGGAGTAGACTTCATGAAAGCAAATGAAGTAATCTTGGACATCGGGATGCAAGTACTGAGGTATCGAAATGTGGAGATTCCGATGGTGTACGGAAATGAGAATGCCGTAACTCTCAGGACAGTCATCAGCAAAGACGAAGTTTTGCCGCCGTCTTCAGAGACAATCATTTGGACGAAGCTGGAAGGTGATCTTGGGAGCCACCGATTCTACATAGTAGAACCAGACCCAGAGAAGAATTCTCAAGACTACATCGTGGGAAAGACGTTAGTCGAACCAAAGAACACCATGGTTCCAGTGAGGGTTTTGAACGCAAGACCACACACTGTCAAACTAAGGCGAGGGGAGGTGACTGGAAAATGCACGCCGATTACCGCCGTCGCAACAATATCTGAACGTGATGCTCCAAAACTTCTCCCATCACCTTGGACAGCGGAAGTGAGAGAGACGATTCTCCAGTCCAGTGAGCTGAATCAGGAGCAGCGAACTATGGCAGAGAATCTTATCAATGAGTACGCTGATGTATTTGCCTCACAGGACGGAGAATACGGCCGAACACACCTGGTACAACATCGAATAGACACTGGTGATACTAGACCAATTCGTCAGCCTGCTAGGCGCCTTCCATTGGCAAAGCAGACAGAAGTTGCAGAGATGGTGTCGGCAATGGAGAAAGAAGGTCTGATTGAAAGTTCCAAAAGTCCGTGGGCATCACCGGTTGTACTGGTTAAGAAGAAAGATGGCAGCACGCGGTTCTGCGTGGACTATCGGCAGCTCAATTACGTCACCAAGAAAGACAGCTACCCTCTGCCACGGATTGACGACACGCTAGACACACTATCAGGAGCCCGATGGTTTTCCACTCTCGACTTGAAGAGTGGCTACTGGCAGGTACAGATCCATCCAGAAGACCGGGAGAAAACCGCCTTCACCGCAGGAAATGGGCTATGGCAATTCACGGTAATGCCATTCGGGCTGTGCAATGCTCCGGCGACTTTCGAGCGATTGATGGAATGTGTCCTGCAAGGGTTAACATGGAAAACCTGTTTGGTATACTTGGATGATGTCATCGTCGTAGGAAAAACGTTTGCGCAACACCGAGACAATCTAAGGGATGTGTTTCAAAGGCTTCGAAGTGCCCACCTGAAGCTCAACCCCAAGAAGTGCGCCCTGTTTAGAGCGGAAGTCAAGTACCTGGGACACATAATTTCAGCGAAAGGAGTGAGAACCGATCCGGAGAAGGTCGAAGCGGTGAAAAACTGGCCAGTCCCCAAAGACAAACACCAACTAAGGAGCTTCCTGGGCCTAGCCACCTACTACAGACGGTTCGTGAAGGATTTTGCCGGGATCGCAAAGAACCTGCACCAGTTGACGGAAAAGGGAAAACAATTCAAATGGTCAATTGAGTGCGAGAAGAGCTTCAAGGCACTTAAACAACGGCTATGCGATGCCCCGATACTGGCTTACCCCACTCCCGGGGAAACGTTCGTTGTGGATGCAGATGCTAGTAATGTCGGGGTAGGAGCCGTACTCTCCCAGGTGCATGACGGCCAAGAGAAGGTGGTTGCGTACTTCAGCAAGGTGCTCTCTAAGCCAGAAAGGAACTACTGCGTGACAAGGCGGGAACTTCTAGCTTTGATCTTGGCTACGAAGCATTTTCACAAATACCTCTACGGGAGGAAGTTCGTTCTTCGCACAGACCATGCAGCCTTAAAATGGCTATTACAGTTCAAGAGTCCTGAGGGTCAGGTCGCAAGATGGATCGAAAGGCTGCAAATCTACGACTACGAAATACAGCATCGTAAAGGAAAACTCCACTCTAATGCGGATGCACTGTCCCGGAGACCATGCAGAACGGATTGTAAACATTGTGCGCGTCAGGAAGAACGGGAGCTGGTTTCCATCCAAAGAATGAGAGCCGAACCTATCGCCGGCTGGAGCGTAGATGAGATCCGGAACGCTCAGAAGGAAGACCCGGATATCGAGCCGATTCTGGCCTGGAAGGAGAACATGGAGAAACCGGATCATCAGGACATCTCTCACAGAAGCCCGACCTTAAAGGCATATTTTGCGCAGTGGGACTCCCTCCATGTCCAAGAAGGTGTTCTGAGAAGAAAATGGGAATCCTCCGACGGAAAGTCGTTTGTAATGCAGCTTGTCGTACCGCGGACGAGGGTCAAGGAGGTGTTACAGGAAATGCATGGCGGGGCGACCGGAGGCCACTTGGGAGTGAATAAGACGCTAGAAAAGGTACGAGAACGTTTTTATTGGTTAAAAGCGAAGGAAGATATCGAAGACTGGTGCAGAAAATGCGACGTGTGTGCAGCTAGCAAGGGTCCGAGAATCAAAACTCGAGGTAAGATGCACCAATACAACGTGGGAGCACCTTTTGAACGAATCGCCATTGACATCGCAGGACCCTTTCCGGAAACCGACAATGGTAATCGGTATATCCTCGTAGTGATGGACTACTTCAGTAAGTGGCCGGAAGCGTTTCCGATCCCTAACCAGGAAGCCAGAACCGTGGCGGAGCAGATCGTCTACAATTGGGTTAGCAGATTCGGCGTGCCCTTGGAATTGCATTCTGACCAAGGGCGGAACTTCGAGTCAAGAATCTTCCAAGAGATGTGTCAACTACTCGGAATCAAAAAGACAAGGACAACCCCGCTTCATCCACAGTCGGACGGTATGGTGGAGCGTTTCAATAGGACTTTGGACGAACATCTCTCGAAGGTCGTAGGTGACTACCAACGGGATTGGGACCGGCAGATTCCCTTGTTTTTGATGGCCTATAGAAGTGCCGTGCATAGCACTACTCGACATACGCCGTTCGAAATCTTATTTGGTGGAATAGCTCGTTTACCCAGTGAGGTGAAATTTGGATCTCCTACCAATGAGCCCAGAAAGGAAGAAGAGTACGTGGCGGACCTTAGGGAAAGGCTTAGGGACATACACCAAAGGACCAGAAGCCAGATTAAGATGACGAGCGACCGCATGAAGACCAGGTATGATGCCAAGGCAACAACGTCAGGATTCCAGGAAGGAGATCTGGTGTGGCTGTATAATCCCCATCGCCAAAAGGGGAAATCACCTAAATTACAGCGGAACTGGGAAGGTCCCTACAGAATAGTAACCCGCATCAACGATGTTGTCTACCGCATCCAGCGAGGACCGAGGGCCAAAATGAAAGTGGTTCATGTGGACCGACTGAGTCGATACAATGGCCGAAATGAGGATGCACTTGTTCGGGACGAACATGTCTAAGAGGGGGGCAGTGTAGCATAATAATAACTACGCCCCCTAAAAATATGACGCAACAAATTCCGAAGTGACTTCATTCTGGCAGAATTTTGGTTCGAACTGTCCTTTCATTCGAGGTTCGTGTCTGGGACGAAGTCTCCACAGCTCATGTCAACGAAAGAGACGAATAATATCAGGGATAAAAGGGAATTATAACTGCAAGAATTATTTCTCTTGTTCCAGTGGTCGAAGAATTTGCTAGAAGTTTCTGGCTATCAGAAACTTCTGCTATATAAGGACAGATGGCGATCAAAAAAAGACAGTTGGTTTAGAACCGTGGCGAAGAGATTGGAAAAGTGATAATGGGCGAAGTTGTAATTTGGTGATAAATTGAAAGTTGAGAGTAAACAAGAAAAAGTAATTAGTTTGGATTTGTGAATTAAGTAATTGAAAGGAGATAAAGTGATTTGAGAGGAAAGAGACCTTGTAAGAAAAGAATTTGCAAAGAATAGTATAGTGTGAACTTGAATTGTTCTATAGACTAGAAAATAAAGAAATAAATTTCACAGAATATCGTTTTATCTACTCGAGCCGTAGCCAGCATATTACAATATATTAGGTGGTAATAATGATTTTTGTCATAAAAGTGGATATCTAGATGTTTGCTAATGATTTCAATAATGTTACTTTAATTATGTGTTAAATTTCATAGTTGGTATGCTTGGGTTGTATTTATTTAAATAACGGAATTAAAATAAAATTCTGACCCATTGCAATTGAAATAATCGCATTCAAAATATGATCGAAATTGTAATTGACTAAATAAAATCAGTTGTGCAATCATCAAAAATGTATAAGTACTTCTAAATGATATTCTTCATTCCTTTTTCTTACAATTATTCTTATTCCAGCTTTTTATACTAAAAGTAAATGAAAAGTGTAGTTTTTGGCAGTTGATTTAATTTTTTTAGCCAACCAGGGAAATTGAAATTCGTTTTCTCTTCTACAGAAAAGGCATAATTCAAATGTCTTTATACTTACTCAACAGACTCCCCACACTTTTTATATTTTTTTATGAATCCCACAATTTCGGGGTGAATTCAAGAACCATCTTGTGGTGAATTTACGGATTACGGGGTGAATTTACGGATTACGGGGTGAATTTACGGATTTTATACAAATAAGCGTGAAAACGTAATTTGTGTAAATTAGCTTGGAAGTCGCGGGAAAGTTTAATATCTCTTCACTTATTGAATTCAGATTCCAGAGCTAAAGTTGGAATATTACTTTTCCAAGAGTTTGAAATATAAATTTCGTATATAGTATATGTATAAAAACTTAGCGAAATAAGAGAGTTTGTTTTCACACAACGAAGCACACTTCTATTCAACAGTAGATCTTTCTATTCAACACAGTAGATCTTTTTATTAAAACAAAATAAAAATAAAAAAATTACTTACAAGAAAGCAGCAAGCGTTTGTGAGTCTATGCCTACAAGATATTTTCAGGGCGTTCTGCGCGAATTTCAGAAAAAAAATAGACAGCACATGAGTTGCTCACACTTTTCGAAATGGCGATAATTAAATAGATAAATATGCAATGCAGTCAAACCAAGTTAATCCAGGTTGACAGTAGACTCTACTGGCCGAGAAACACATGAAAAAAAACAGCTGTTCAAGCTGTTCACGTGTAAGAGTAGTGTAGGGGGAAGTTAGACCCAATTTAACATAGACACACTTCATTTATTTAAAGCTTACTGTTAAATGCTTTCAAAATATTTGGATATTTTGCGAAAGCCGAGCTGCAAGCTACCGCATGAATCCAGGGCAAAAGATGGAGAGGAGTTTCAACAAAATATGATGCCGTAATAACATTGGACGTCAAAAATGCGTTCAACTCTGCAAAGTGGGGACTTACTCGTATAGTACACTACCTTTGGTCAATGATGGTGCCATGGTTCCTAATTAAAATAATACTAAGCTATTTCAAGAAACGGTTCCTTCGGTACAGATGATGGAGTAAGGCAGTACCACATATCTGGCGGAGTTCCACAAGGGTCAATACTAGGACCTATCCTACGGAACATTATGTATGATAGGGTTCTAAGGCTTAGCATCCCAAATGAGGCAAAAATCATAGGCTTTGCCGATGATATTGCGATAGTTGCGGCGAAACACCTGGAAGAAGTAGACTACATTTGTAATGAATGTATCCGAAAAGTGAGGCGGTGGATGGCAGCAGTTGGGTTAGAACTCGCTGAATACAAAACAGAAGCTGTACTAGTAAGTAGTCACATGAAAAGAGAAACAATCACCAAACCGGTTAACAGATACCTATGTAGGTGTGATGATCGCATACAAGGAACAACTTGGAAAAATATGCGACAAAGCTGCTCGGGTGAGTGCAGCCTTATCCAGAATAACGATGAACATTGGAGGACCCAGACAACAAAGGAAACTAGCTCTGTCAAGAGTGTTGCAGTCCATCATAATGTATGCAGCACCAATATGGGCCTAAGCTGTCACAATTAAGTCTTACGTCAGAAGAACTAACTCCGTCGACCTATATGTGTCATCGCGGGAATGCCACCAGCAGATATCCTGGCTAGCAAACCACAAAGGAATTCAGAAGTACGGGAGCATGACAGGAGAGATGGAACTGGTGTTCGAAGCGAAGATGGATCTATACACTTATACCGAATATCCAAAAATAGATGGACCGGCAGCATGGAGAAGTATATTTCTACCTCAGATAGTTCATAACCGAACATGGCCAGAGAAGATGTGCACCACGTATTTTTTCAGTGCCCATATCTTGATATAGACTATAGAGTGCAGAGAATTAGAGGAACAAATTGGAAAACACCAATTCCAGAGAATATTGTAAACCTCATGATAGGATCGAGCACAATATGGGATGCGGTGAAACAGGTTACAGCAATAATCATGAAGGAACTTAGGCGGTTGAAAAGAGTCAGTAAAAGCAAAAGTGAAAATCAAGCTCAGACGACATCTCTCATGGAGCAAAGAACGGCAAACGCTGAACCCATTTTAAAGCAGCAAACTGGGAAAGAAGAGTATACATTTCTAACAAGCCCCGCGAAGAAATACCTAACGGCAGCCCCGTGGGGAGAGTGGTTGAAGTGTGAAGGGTGTGGTTTAGTACGTAGGCATATTCCTGCCATCGAGTATTCAGGTTTGCGAATCTTGTATGCCAGTGATACTGGTATCTTTAGAAGATTACACATCCCGTGGCGAAACAAAAAAAAGAAAAAGAAAAGAGACTCCAATTGGTAATGACATTGCAATTCGTAGTGTGTAGTCAAATTGGATAATGTTTTTATTGCTCTCTTGATTCCAGGTGACGGCACATTTCAAAACGTCTTCTTTTATTTCCCGAAAAAAAGGTGGAGTGTGACACATTAGGATAATAAAAGTTGGAAAAGAGAAGGACCGTCTGCACAAATTGGAACGTGTGGAGAGTAACACACGATTTCCCCCACTCGTATACCCTACAGACTAGTTCCAGGAAATTGACGATTGACGTAGGCACTTTAGCAGCGTTTGAAATTATGAACGCCAACACGCAGCGCTAGCACCGCGTTTTTTAATCTGGTAGAATCTATCCTCTCCTCTATAATCTTTAAGTCTCCTTTATACCCTTTCTGTCCCTCCATCACCGTAAACTTCAAAAGATATACCTAGGCCTTAGTGCTGCAGCAAATTAAAAAAAAAAAACATAAAAGCATTGTAATTTGAATGGATACTCGTAGATTATAAAATAGAGAAATAATGAGGCTAAATCCCTAAATTATTTGAAAACAAAATAATTTACGAGTACCATTAAATTATTACAAAAAATAAAAAAAAAAAAACATACGGGAAAGTCGATACGCGCATCTATCCGTTCAACAGTTCCAGATAGAGATCAACACATTCATGCAGACAGACACATATAAATATAGATAAGTATGTTCATACATAGCGGAAGCTTCCAATTAGATATTAGATAGGGCAATTAGACTATTTTGAGTAGACGTGCCAAATGTTATTTGTTTGTCCTACCGCATTCGCTGTTCATGTCAGCAATTAGTCGACAAGCGTTTTTCTTTAATCTGCAATTCTTTTCAAAATAAAATGCCTATTCTCTTAAGATTCACAAAAAAGCTGAAAATCCTCACAGGAATTGGAAATAAATCTCCCTTGTGACATTTTCATCCACTTCATCGAAGAAATGCCAAATTTGTCTCTGTATTAAAATCCCCTAACATTTGGTTAAATCAAATGCCATTAAATTTCCCGTTAAATCGCATATTAAAAAATATTAATTACTAACCACCAAACCGTTGTATTATTGTATGGACCAAATTTTGAGATAGAGATGGGAAGAAAAAAATCGTTTATGTCAGAAGCCCTATAAAATTATTAAGGAGACCACATCAACATCATCATCATCGTTGACAGAAATCTCAGTTCAACGTTCGCCATATTCAGTCGCGCATTTGAGATTTATTGCCATTTGGAGCCACGTTCACATTCATGACAGTGTGACCAGAAAAGTATATGTGTCCTTTTACCTATCGACTCCCCAACGGATGCCATTTCGAGAATTCCGGACGAATTTATCCGAAACGCGACTCGGGAAATACTTATAAATATGTACTATATATGCCATTTTTTGTTTTTCACTTTACGAGTATTGCTATGTATTTAGGAGTAAATGGATTGAATTAAGAAACACGGGCGTGTAAGTAGAACATTTTCATTGAAATATGTTTTTCATTAGAGGGAGTGAGATATAAAATGGTGACTGTAATTGTGGTCGGTCCTTCGTGCCTTTGTAGGAGGACACTCTCTAAGGGAAGGATATTTGAGACTCCGTCGTATATCTGGAATAAATACATAAACAACTTGTTATAGTTAAAATGGGGCAGAAATGATTACTGTATGTGACAGTGATATAGGCATAATTCGTTTGTTTAATTTTTTGCACCACAGTTTTGTTCGGTTGGCACATGTGGTGAACAAACAGTAGTTTTTTCGACTTTACATAACAAAATACTTTTCTAGGGGAGTATACTTCCCAATGGCTTGAAAGGGTAATTTTATGAATATGGAAAGTCAATATGTATTTGCGATGGCGGGAAATTAAATTCTATGTCAGTGGGTGTTATAGCTAAAAGTTGAGTTTAGGGACATGATCTACGAATTCATTTAAAACGTTGACTATTGTGCGTGATCTATTTCGTATGCTGAAATGTATCTAGGGAACGCGAGATGTGCTAAAAGTAAAATGTCACATTTTCATTTACTGTTTATTTTGGTGTTTGTTTATTAATTTTTCATTGAATAAAATTCAATCCTATTCCATTCTTTTTTCAAGTCAGATGTCTTTTCGCAAAGTCGGACAATTTCTTATCACAGGTCTTGCAATAGGTTATCGGCCAGATTACTTAGTATAGAAAAATTGGTTATTATTCGCCCCGAAAACTGTAAATCAATTTTACAAACGATCTATTTATTACACTGCAGGCCAAAAGTTTGAGGCCTACCTAGACAACTGACTTCATTCATGCATGGAGATTGAATTTTATTAATTACATTGGATATTTTTACCTACAATACACAACACATTCAGATAATTCATGTTTTTGGACAGTGGGCGTTTTGTTTACAAATGTAGGAAAAACTGCTTTTGTGGTTTATTGAGAAGTCAAGTTGTTGATTCAGTAGCTGTTTATGACTCCTTGTATCAAAAGGTTTCTCAAATCCCAAAATTTGTCAACCTGGATTGCAAGGGTCTTACATAAAAGTCACACTTTGGAGTCATAAGAATTTATTTGAGATTCTTCACGTCTTGAGTAAACAACTCGTTAAGAATGAGAAAAGTCGCGGAAACCAAAATCGATAAACGATCAGCATTATCACCCTTCTTAAAGAAGGCAAATCGCAGCGGGAAGATGCTTTGCAGTTAAGGTATCAAGGCGCTGCGTTCAAAGTACCATTGAACGACACGCTCAAACCGAAAGTTTTGAGGATAAACCACGGCCAGGTCGGAATAGAACTGCAACTAAACAAAAGGACCGGTAAATAGTCACAACAAGCAAATGAAGTAGACGAAAAACAGCACCGGAAATATGTCCCGAAATGAAACACGGAATAAGCCGCGGTCCTTGACAATGGTCAAATGAAGATTGGCAGAGTTGCTTTTCGAAAACCCTGCTGCGACCACAAAACAAGCAGAAAAGGTTACAATTGGCAAAAAAGCATAAAGACTAGTTGGAATAAGATTTCAACAGGGTTTTATGGAGCGATGAATCCAAGTTTGAGGTATTTGACACAAAACGGAGAGTTTTCGTTCGACGCAGCACTGAACAAAAGTTGCCACCAAACTGTGTGCTTCCTACCGTCAAACAAAAAGCACTGTGACCGCTGGACTAAGATTAATTGGTGAAAGATCCGTATTTCAACAGGACAACGACCCTAAACACATTTCAATATTTTATCAAGCCTACTTGAAACAGAGGGAAGATGAGGAAACCTTACAAATCATGGGGCGGCCTCAAACTTTTGGCCTGCAGTGCACTTGCACCTGTAAGGGTAAGTATTGGTTTCGTGAAAAATTTCGACTTCGAGATTTTCCTCAATCTTGGTATTACTATAATGAATTTTGTAAGAAAATTGATCTTTTCAAAGACGGCCCCAATGATATAGTTCAAAATTAATATTTGCGTTAGACAGTTCCAGTGGATATATGCCAAAAGATGTCGTACCAAGTTTGAGCCAAAAAATGTGTTTAGCGCTACTTTAATAATTAGCTTGTTTTATCATTAAAATGGCAAATGGAGACCCCATCAATCAACATTATTGGCATAACGAATTTTGCAGAGATTTAAAAACTTATGAAATCAGTAACGATTAAATATAACAAAATAGTAGAACTGAATAATGTTTGAAATATCTTCACTAATGAAACTATTAAATTAAAAGGAAATGTCGAAGACTTAAAATATAATATTATTATTATTAAACTTTATTAATATAAGTTAACACATTCGACAGTCTACCTGCCCTGAAGAAAAGTGCAAGCGATGCGATTCGCCTGCACACGCGCATCCGCTGTCAGCGATCACGTTACATACTTCAGGTGAGGACTTCCACACGCGCATCCGCTATCAGCAATCATCTATCATGCTCCAGGTGAATGGGCCTGCATGGGAAATGCAACGTTTCATCTATCATGCTCCAGGTGAATGGGTCTGCGTGGGAAATGCAATGTTGCATTTTAGGTTTAAGCAAATCATTGTAAATTAGAATTAAGTTATTCATTCGAATGCGGACAGTAGGACGGAGCACTTCGTTCCTCGAATAAAATTTATAACGTGAAATCTAATTTGTTGTTTAATTGTGGAACCTGTTGTGGTTCCTTAAAAATATTTTTTTATATCCGCGAGTAAGGATCTCGATAACTGGCGCCCGAGCAGGGACAGTCTCATCATCGCGAAGTTAAAAAGGAAAAAATGAAAATTAATTTTTAGAAAAAAAAAACGAAAAACCCGTTAAAGTGAATTATTCAGTTAAAAGTGCATACAAAAAAAACCCCACTCTTGGGGAACGAAAATCAAATATCATACAACGGTCGTTAAGAAGAAAAAAAAACAAAAAAGAGGAAATTCATTTAAAAAAAAAAAAAAAAAACCGTTAAAGTGAATTATTCAGTTAAAAGTGCATATAAAAAAAACCCCACTCTTGGGACACGAAAATCAAACAACATACAACGGTCGTTAAGAAAAAAAAAAAAAAACAAAAAAGAGATCGTGAAAGTGAAGCATTCATTCAGTGAGGAATAAAAAAAAATAAGATCATTCACGGCGGGCTGGACAAACTAAATAAAAAAGTGATACTATTTTTGGAAATTGCGGAACGGAGGAAGATGCAACTTTTCAACTAATCATCCACCAAAAACAAGCGATGGGAGGCTGGCCAATTGGTTTTTTGTAAGATTTAGACATAGACTTAAGCATGTGTGCAATTTTAGTAATAGTAAAACTGATGAAAATTAACTAAAGAGAAAAAGAATATCTTATTTTTAAAAAAATTTATAAAAAGCAACTAAACAGCGACAACAAATTAAATATAGAAAAAACCTACTTAGCTTACTAAATTATGTCCAGGAGTAGTCTCTCATGAAAAAAGGGGCCGGTTCACTAAAAAGTTATTTAAACATAATTTTCGGTGGTGTAGACCTTCGTACCTTAGTAGGTCGTTTGCAACCCTCAACGCTTACGACTAAAACGGATAAATACGAACCTTCCGATCCGAAGTGACTACCCCGAAAAATTAACGGAGAGCTCTCAGCGGGCATCTAGGTGTAATCGAAGCCACAAAATTATATTATTCAAAGATAGCAATAGCTTTTGTCGTTCATATCTTAGTATTTTTGTTGAATCACCCAAAACTTTACCTCCTTGGCGTTAGAATAGTGTAAATGGTACAAGCTTATTAACCTATTACTATTGATACGAGAATCGAAATTTTATTTTTTTATTTTATTTTAACTTCTGTCGCTCATACCCTCGAATTTTTGTTGTGTCAACCAAATCTTCATCTCTTTTGCGTTAGAATAGAATAAATGGACGAACTAAAGAATTCGGTGACCCAGCTTACGGGCGCGGTTAACACCGTTCTTGAACAGCTTAGAAGTATAAAGGGCCGCATTGGCCAAATCGAACAATGCAATCCTAGACAGGCAATCCAATCCCTTTCGGAACAACTGGGAGTTGTAGAGAGCCGTATCCACTCGATAGAACAGGTAGGTCCGGTGGCCATGCCGGAACCACAAGCAGAAAATCCACTACCGCTCCAAGGGCCTAGTAGCGAACAAGACTTGAAGGATATATCCAAGCTTCCGGACTCCGTTAAGGAGCTTTAGGTCTTTGATGGCAATCCGGTGCACTATGTTTCCTGGGTTCACAGCGTAGAAACGATATTGAAAGACTACGAAATTGTTCGTAACAAGCCCATCTATCGGGCAATCCTCCAGCACATTCGGCAAAAAATAAGAGGCAAGGCTGACTCCGCCCTCGTGTCTTACAACATATTTGACAACGAGTGGGCCGAAATCAAAAGGGTTCTCTCCTTGCATTATGCAGATAAGAGGGATATTCGAACTCTTGAACACCAGTTGAATAAACTCACGCAGGGTAGCTCGAGGGTCGACGACTTCTATGCCACCATCAATCACCAATTCTCTCTAATCCTCAATAAGATCAGAGCCGAAACGTACTCCACCGAGACGGTGGATGCCCTAGTAGAAACCTATCGGAATCGCGCACTAGACGTTTTTGTGCGTGGACTGAATGGGGATCTTTCAAAGCTACTCATAATTCAGAAGCCTAAGACCCTGCCGGAGGCATACTCAGCTTGCCTCGAAATGCAAAATCTCAATTTCAGGAGCAATTCGGTGCACATCCAGGCGCCAAATAGGATATCATCTCCCGTCTACTATAATTTTAAAAATGGCAGAGGGCCTCCCCCTTCAGGAAATCCAACTAAGCCATATGGCAGAAATAATTTCAGCCAGAGGCCACGCTCCTCATGGAACTCAAGACTCCAACAACAATATCCTCCACCAAGACCGACAGGTCCGAAGCCAGCAATCAAGATGGAGGTAGATAATTCCGTTCAGACCAAATATGTGAATTACATGAATCGGCCTAACAATCCATTCAAACGAGAGGCTAGTTCTGACAGCTACCCAAGAAAACAACAACGGTGTTACCAAATGGAATCGACCACCGACCAGGATCCTGATGCACCGGAGACCGCAGACACCTCCGCCGAGGGCCTAGTGTTGAACATTTTATGGTAGGCGGCTCGTTTCCAGCGTACCATACATAGAGTATGTCGCGCGGGACGGGAAAATACTGAATTTTCTCGTAGATACTGGTGCAAATAAAAATTTCATTAAATCCAAACTAGCACCAAATGCAAATCCTGTTCAAAAACCATTTTACATTGATAGTCCTGCCGGGAAGATACTAGTTGAAACCAAAATTTGCGGCAAATTCTTCTCTTCCCTAGGCTGCGATTTAGATATAACATTTTTTATTCTTCCGAGTTTGGAATCATTCGATGGAATAATCGGTGACGACACTCTCAAACAACTTAAAGCTATAATAGACAGGGAAAAAATGAACTAATTATAGACTCCAACAAAAAAATTATTTTAAAAAATATGACTTCCACCGGCGTTAACCACTTGTTGATCTCGAATAAAGATATTTCTGAACCCGCTAAACTTAGACTGGAATCTCTCTGCGATAAATTTAACAACCTATATAGCCCAGTTGGCAATGAAAAGGTTAATACCAATGTAAGGGCAGAAATCCGCACGAGTACCGATGAGCCAATTTATACTAAAAGTTACCCCTATCCAACTTCCATGAGGGAGGAAGTTGAAAGACAGGTTAATGAACTGTTCTCAGAAAACATTATCCGACCTTCAAACAGCCCATATAACTCACCTATATGGGTTGTTCCAAAGAAGCCAAAGCCTAACGGGGAGAAACAGTACCGAATGGTCATCTATTATAAACGTTTGAACTCGGTGATCATCTCAGATACATACCCAATCCCTGACATTAACAGTACCCTCGCGAGCCTTGGGGATGCTAGATTCTTTACAACTCTCGATCTTACATCAGGATTTCACCAGATCCTAATGAAGGAGAAAGACATTCCCAAAACTGCTTTTTCAACGTTGAACGGTAAATACGAATACCTGAGGCTACCATTCGGCCTCAAAAACGCCCCCGCCATCTTTCAGCGCATGATAGACGATGTTCTAAAAGAACTGATTGGAAAAATTTGCTACGTATATATCGATGATATCATAATTTACAGCAAAACCGAATCAGACCACCTGAAGGACATTGAGACCGTGTTCTCTAAGATCCATGAGGCTGGACTAAAAATTAACCTGGAAAAAACCCACTTCATGGCCAATAGTGTCGAATTCCTTGGCTATCTTGTCACTCCAGAAGGTATTCTTCCCGATCCAAAGAAAGTTAAGGCTATCGAGGGAATTCTTCCCCCTAGCACCCTTAAAGAGCTAAAAAGTTTCCTTGGATTAACATCATACTATAGGAGATTCATTAGAGACTACGCCAAGATAGCGAAACCTCTAACAAATATGACTCGTGGAGACTTAGCACAGGTAAAGGCCAATCAATCAAGGAAGGTTCCCATTACTCTCGATGATACAGCACTTAAGGCGTTTAAAGATCTGAAGGAGCTGCTTACTTCAGCGGAGGTATTGGCATTCCCGGACTTCGAGAAACCTTTTAATCTGACTACGGACGCCTCTGATTATGCCATCGGGGCTGTCCTATCCCAAGGTGAGCATGGCAAAGATAAACCGATAGCATATATCTCCCGTTCCCTAAACCGGACGGAAGAGAATTATGCAACAAACGAAAAAGAGTTGCGTGCAATAGTATGGGCACTCGATAACCTGAGAAACTATCTCTATGGAGCAAAAAAAATACTTATATATACTGACCACCAGCCTTTGACCTTCACTCTTAGTAATAGAAATTACAATGCGAAGCTCAAACGCTGGAAAGCGAGAATTGAAGAGTATAACTACGAGTTGATTTACACACCTGGTAAATCAAACTTTGTGGCCGACGCTCTCTCGCGGCTCAGAACAGAAGTCAATCACTTGTCAGGCTCCCCCGATGCTCCTAGTGAAGCAAATAGCGAATACTGACCACCAGCCTTTGACCTTCACTCTTAGTAATAGAAATTACAATGCGAAGCTCAAACGCTGGAAAGCGAGAATTGAAGAGTATAACTACGAGTTGATTTACACACCTGGTAAATCAAACTTTGTGGCCGACGCTCTCTCGCGGCTCAGAACAGAAGTCAATCACTTGTCAGGCTCCCCCGATGCTCCTAGTGAAGCAAATAGCGAAGGCCCTCGAACCTTAACAGCGAGTTGGTGTACGGACATAGATATGGAAACTGCAAGCGAAGGACAAGGAACAAGGACAGACGACATACAGACTGGCACTGCTGACGAAGGTTTGTGTGAAAAATCTATTGACGATGACGAATTCTGTACAATGCACAGTGCCGAACAAGATGGTTCAGACCTACCACCACACGTAGAGGCTCCGCTAAATGTCTTTAGGAATCAATTGATTTTCAGGATTGGCATCGACATTATTTCTCACGAGGAACCGCATCCGGCATTACATTTCCACAAGTAGGTTAGATCGGACCCAACTTAGGGAAATTTTGAAGTAAAAACTAAGCCCAAGTGTAGTCAATGGAGTAAAAATTCCAGAGGACTATCTTGGTATGCTCCAAAGTGTATATCTAGAGAGTTTCGAGAAATATAAAATACGTTTGACACAGAGAGTGGTCGAGGACGTTGCTAACGAAGATCGTGAACTCTTGATCATCGAAAGAGAACAGAGCAGGGCTCATCGTGCTGCTATCGAAAACAAGGAACAAATCCTTGAGAGATTCTACTTCCCGCAAATGATGTCTCGCATCAAAAGATACGTTGCTTCATGTGAGATTTGCAACGCTAACAAATACGATAGACACCCGATAACTCCTGAATTACAATCGACACCTGTTCCTTCATATCCATGTGAAATTCTCCATATGGATATCATGGAGATTCAGAACGAAAAGTTCCTAACTGTTGTCGATAAGTTCTCAAAATTCTCCAAATTCTTTCATATTAAGGATAAATCAGCCATTTATACAAGATCCAAACTGATAAAAATCCTGCATTACTTTACAGTCCCACTCATTTTGGTCACAGATAATGAAAGAGGATTCCTTAGCTCAATTGTTCTAAACCTAATACGAAACTTAGGTGTAAAACTTTACCTTACCCCATCCCATAGAAGTGAGGTAAATGGGCAAATAGAAAGGGTTCATTCCACAGTACTAGAAATTTATCGGTGTCTTCGAGCAGAAAGTCCGGATTTCAAGGACAAAGAGCTCGTTTACGTAGCCGTTGACCGATATAATAACACCGTCCATTCCGTTACAAAAAGGAAACCTACAGATGTGTTCTTTAATAGGTCCCAGAGAGTCAATTACCAAAATCTTTTAAATATTCGTTCGAAAATTAACAAAGATCTGAGGGGTATAATTAGGCGAAACATGGAAGCGAGAAATATCAGACAAAATCTAAAAAGAAAGGCGCCAAGAAGGTATTGCGTGGGTGACGTAGTGTATGCTGCAGCAAAAGGTATAAAAGGCAAAAATAAGCCATTATATAGAAAAGAAATAGTGGCAAAAGACAACCGAGTGACCATAATGACAGTAAGTGGTAAAAGAATCCACAAAGCACATTTGAGAAATGTTAAGTTGCCAACCGCTAATGATATATAAAAAAAAAAAAAATTTATATATTGTATGAAAAAGAATAAGAAAAGAAGTCAGAATGGTAAGCCATAAGCTTTTAAAAAAGAAGAAATTAAAGCAGAATAAAATGTGTGTATAAGTCACATGATTTTCAAATTTTCATTGTAAGCCTTAGAATTTAAAAATAAAATTGTATAACCTTCTTTTTTCAATAAACCATAATTACATTGCAGATTAGTTGTTTTAGCAACCCCCATGCAGACCCTTCATATTTTCGCCTATAAATCTCCGATTGTAACGATTCGCGAGGGAAACGCCTGGGTGACAAACGGCTACTTTAGGCTAGTTCACGTAATTGACTTGACAAAGTATAACGCGCTTGTTCAGGATACTGAACAGCTGATATTAAAGTACGTAAAGGACGAAGAAATGCATCTTGTTCTGGATTACCATTTGACCCAGATCAAGGACCGCCTCGGTGAATTGAGAGGCGCGAGGACGAGAAGAGTTAGGTCAATTAATTGGATAGGGTCCGCCTGGAAATGGCTGGCTGGCTCTCCGGACGCAACTGACTGGGATAACCTCTTAGAGAAACAGACAGACATTGTAGAGAACAATAACCAGCAATACAGAATTAACAAAAAACTAATCGACTCAACACGGGAGATTTCGGACAGAATTAACAGAATAATTGACCGTTTTAACAACGCTGTACAGGAGGGGGGGACGGACAAACTTAAACACGACCTACTGAACAAGGTACTTATATTAAAAGAGGTGGTAACCGAGATAGTAAGGGGTTGTCAAATGGCAAAGAACGGCATAGTCAACAGCAACCTTTTGGATTCTGAAGAGGTCAACACAATCGTCAATGAACTAGAAACCTTGCCCTATCAAAACATTGTAGAAGCTGTGGAATACAGACGACCTTCAATATACAGCAACGGAACACTGATGCTATATATCTTGTCAATTCCTAAGATTAGACCAGAAGTATATCATCTGGTGACAGCTCGTGCCGCAATCAAAAACGGGAAACAGATCGACTTAGACTATCTTAAACTTATAATCAGACATGACGAAACATACGGACTAGACGGGAAATGTCTTAGCATAGGCAACACATCTGTCTGTGACGAAAGCGTTCTGAAAAAACTGCCAGAAGAATCCTGTCTAGCCAAAATTCTTAAAGGTGGTAACGCACTCTGCGACTACAGAACAACCAACGAAGAAGTAGTCGAATTGATTGGGGAAAACACTATTTTCGTTACGAATTTTAATGGATCCCTTTTAAATAAAAATTCCTCTATTCCCTTAGAAGGTACCTATCTGATCCAGCTGGATGATGACACGGTTCGCATAAAGGATAAAACGTACTACAGCAAGATGGCAATCCATCCGCAGGCACTTCCCCCCGTCCTGGCTAACGTAACCAGCAATAGAATTAAACCTAACCTGGAATACGTACATGATCTCAGCGCGAGAAACATTAAACATATTAGCACTTTAAAGAAACATTTTAACTCCTCTATTCTTACAGAAGTTTTTGTCATCGTAGTAGTAGTAGCTGCCATCTGTTTGCTGTGGAGGAAGATATACGGCAAAACCAGCATCCCGGAGCTCCGCCTATCCCTTCGCCGGAGACCTGTCCCACGTCCTACACCACGACCTTCCCAGGAGGCCAATGACACCAACCGAAACCTAAGCTGCCCCATGTGCTCAGCAAGTGATCTGCGGGACGCAGATATTTGAAGGGGCGGCAGTTAACACATTCGGCAGTCTACCTGCCCTGAAGAAAAGTGCAAGCGATGGCATCCGCTGTCAACGATCACGTTACATACTTCAGGTGAGGACTTCCACACGCGCATCCGCTATCAGCAATCATCTATCATGCTCCAGGTGAATGGGCCTGCATGGGAAATGCAACGTTTCATCTATCATGCTCCAGGTGAATGGGTCTGCGTGGGAAATGCAATGTTGCATTTTAGGTTTAAGCAAATCATTGTAAATTAGAATTAAGTTATTCATTCGAATGCGGACAGTAGGACGGAGCACTTCGTTCCTCGAATAAAATTTATAACGTGAAATCTAATTTGTTGTTTAATTGTGGAACCTGTTGTGGTTCCTTAAAAATATTTTTTTACATCCGCGAGTAAGGATCTCGATAACTTATATAATGAATTAAAATATTAATAGTAAACAAAATTTATAGAACTAGCTACCAGGGCTTTCGGCTATTAAAATATAATAATAACCAAGTACTTGAAGAAATTCTGAATAGAGTAGATAATTTAAATAGAAAACATGAAGAGCAACGAAAAACGAATTTTAAAATATTTGAAAAGTTCAAGCAACTAAACATATGTATAATGTATAATGTCCCTATGAAACCCATATGACTAATACAATAAAAATAGTTAATTGGAATGCAAATGGGCTAATGCAAAACATTCATGAGTTAGAAATATTTACAGGCAAAATATATATATGTACATATGTATGTATGTTTAATAACAGAAAGCCATCTCAACATGTCAACAACTGATACTGCTGTTCATCCAGTTAATAAGGCAAGAGGAGGATCTGCGATACTTGTGAAAGTTGTGAAAGAAACAATCGAAAACTACGAATACTCAAAAATCGAGAAAGACAAAATGCAAGCCATAACTTTAAATGTGCACTTATTTTTTTTTAATAAAAAGAGAAAATAAAAATATCTGCAATATATTGCTGTTATATAAAAAAAAAACAAAAATAATACTGTTGTTATCGTAGTCTGTAAGAAAAAATGTCTGATTGATGAAATAAATAAATAAATATTAAATAAATAATACCCCAAAAAGGATACGGGAACAGAAATATATTTAAGTACCAAAAGGTTTAGATTCGTGTAAACACGTTTTTGTGAAAGAGGAGGTGAACAGAGGAAGCTTGAACCAACCCTACAATCGTCCTTTTGAAGTTGTCGAAAAAACAAAAAACACACAATTTCTATAGCCTTTTTAGTGAAAGAAGACATGCCGACTCTATCAACGTTAAAGCCTAAAGTAACTTTGATGCTCACATAGAAATGTATAACCCATTAAATATTTTTTTTTTATAATTCAAGAGAACCGTAACTTTTATATTTATAACTTTCCTAATTATAATTTGTTAAGTAAATTTCTAAGAAATTCATTAATGTAAAGAATAATAGTCTTACAAACAGTATTGTACACTATCTTTTCTATGAGGGGGAGTGATGTGGCGTATGTTTACACAATCATTCTGAACACTCAATGTGTTGGCATAACCAACACACAAATTTAAGGTGTTGGCATCACCTACACAAACAAAGTTTCGTTAAAGAGTCCTCCACCATTTTTGGAAGTACGGCTTTCGTCAAAAGTGGAATTGTGAAAACGGGCGACAACAATCTTCCCTCGTGGCAATGAATCGAATTTGAATAAAAAGTTGTAACAATAAAAGGAGTACTACCGGAATTAATTTTTATATAATTGGTGAGCCCACACTGGCAATCAAATCAGCCTACCACCAAGCTTGCTCAGAAAAGAAAAATCAGGCAATCAGGCCTTACCCCGTGGGGAACAAAAACCTAGCCAATCTAAGAACAAAACAAAGCAAATTGTTCAATAACGCGAAATAAAACAATGATTGGGCTTCATACTCTGCGCTCTAAGCAAAAAAATAACCTTGAAAATAGAAGAGCTAAAAGGGAATCATGGAAAAACTACTGCCAAATTGAGCACCCGCATCACACATATCAGGGATAGAGCCGTCGCCACGAATCATTTATATTATACAAAAACCAATACGCCTATCAACCAGGAAAATCAACAAGCCATGCTCTTCAGGAACCCACAACAAGGACTAAACAATTTTCTTTAGAAACAAAGAGTATGCGGTTGGCTACTTCCTTGACATCGAAGGAGCTTTTGATAACACTGAATACGCCCAGATATACAGAAGCATCCAATACAGAGGCGTAGATAATACTACACGTAACTGGATAAAGTGCATGCTAGAAGACATACAAATTAACATCTTACTAGGGAGCAAGTAAGAACTCTCTGAGTTTAGAGTCACTATTGCGAAAGGTTGCCCCGAAGGTGGAGTCCTCTCGTCCTTATTTTGGCCCATCGTAGTAAATGAACAGCTAAAAATACTCAGCGACGAAGGCTTCTATGTCCAAGTCAAATTCGAAGAAACAATCTCGGATATCCTCCAGAGGCATTGATTCTAGTTGCTGGATGATGCCAAAAATTTGGCCATAACATCAACCAAAAAAAAGAGCACCATAGTTGTATTCACCAAAAGAAGAAAACGAGAAATTAAAAGCAATCACATTTTTGGTGTAAATTCTCTAAGCAGGTCAAATATCTTGGCATTAGACTTGATGAAAAACTTACTTGAAATTCTCACCCCACAAAAGCTATAGACAAAGCCAGAATCTCATTATGGACCAGCAAAAGATTAATTGAAAAATATTGGGCCTAAGCCCCAATACAGCACCAGTATGGTGACAAACAATGAAACAGGGGTCTACACAACACACGCTCAATAACCTTCGAAGACTAACATGTGTATGCACAACAGGTGCAATGAAAACTGCTCCTACTGTAGCGCTGAAGGTTATTCTAAACTTACCACCCCTTCATCTTCATATAAAGAGGGAAGCTATGGTTAACACCTTCGTGCTCATCGCCTGAAGATGACTCAAATTCTAAACTAGTTCACTCGGGCATTGTGTAAGAACTTAACAGTAAAGAACTACAGCGTGACCAGATAAGAACGATAGGAAATAAAATTTAAATAAAGCAACAACGATGAAAGATGTCAAATTGATTCTAGCTTTATTTTGAAGCTACATTCATGCCATTATATATGGAATAGCACATCATTTAAAATGAGGACCATTGACGGTAACGGTGTCTCCTTCCTCATTTCGAAAGAAATAAGGTCCGATGATGACGCCATACCATAAACCGCACCAAACAGTCAATCTTTATGGATGCATTGATGCTTGGTTGAAGACTTGTAGATTGTGGTCGCTCCAATAATGGCAATTTTGCTCCAATAGCCGCTGAGCCAAAAATGGGCCTCGTCCGAGATGATTTTTTGGCCAAAATACGGATCTCCGGCCAACATTTCCAGCGCCAACTAGCCAACTCACGGCGTTGTCTATGGTCATCCGGCTTCAATTCTTGCATCAGCATAATCTTATAACGGATGTAGGCCCAAATCCAACCGCAAGATAAGCCTGTTTGACTCTCTGGCGATGCCTAATTCAGCTGATCGACGTCGAATCGACATTTCTGGGTCTTCTTCGATACTGCTCGCTACGGCGACTATGTTTTCTTCACTTCGCACCGATCTCTGTCTGGTTGGTGGCTTAAAGTCCAAAAGAGTGTAAACCTTGCTGAATATTTTGACAGCTGGATGTCATTGGTAACTTTGACAGTTGCTGAAATATAACAATTGGAAAAACTGTCACTGCTATCTGGTCACCCTTTGTTAGGAATAAACATTGCAGACAAATGTCCCAAATCGCAATAGCAGGAAACAGAACAAACCTGCATTTGCCAACGATTACCGTATATGGTACACAGATGGATCCAAGATCCACTCGAATATTGAAAATTGTAAATCCGTGTTCCAAGCCGAAATATTTGCCATAGAAACATGCATCAGAGAAAATATATATAGGTATATAACTAACAAGAACATTTACATATATCTCATCAATTAGGAAATCTGCTCTATTAGCAATTTAGGCTTACGAAATAACATTCAAACTATTGTAGTATGGGACTGCCTTCAATTACTCATAACGCCAGCTACCACAAACAGAGTTCATCTCATTTGGGTGCCAGGACTCAGCGGACATGAAGGAAATGAAATGGCTTTATGATGACAAGACCATTCTGTGGATTATTAGTCAGTACTGCAAAAAGATGTATAAAAAACTATATACCTAACTAATACCTCCCAGAAAAGAACAAAACAACTCTTACAGCTAACTTTCTTTTTTTTTTATTTCCCTAAAGTATTATATATATCTGTCTAAAATTGACATTTAGTACATTTTGTTACAATGATTTGTACAGGAATTAATTCGACGTAGTGACCAATGTCATATCGTCCTTTGTTGTTTGGAAGTAATTACATTTTTAAACTTTTTTTTTTTTTGGTTAAGTAGGTCGGGTCCTTTTAAGTCGTCTAATTGTATAGAAGGATTTTATTGTTTGTCGATAGTTTTGAGTCCTTTCGAAGCAGCCAGTATAGTTGTCTATATTTTAGGTTAATCTGGTTTCGTTTTTTTGTATATACGTATGATATTCCAAGATATTTTGCTAGTTTGTCAATGGGAATTGATTTGTTATTGATTTTAATTGGTACCGGAGTGTAGTTCGATCTCGTTGTGAATATCACTTGCGATGTTTTGTCCTCGTTAATTTGTATACGCCAATCGTCAAACCATTTTTAGGCCCTGTTAAGCATGCGTTGTATTTGTGTGGCTGCTGTTGGTAATTCCTTGTGAGAGTTTAGTAAAATTGTGTCGTCCGCAAAGGTTGCAATCGTATTGGAGTTATGTTGAGAGAATGGTATGTCTGAAGTATATAAAACATAAAACAAAACTGCCTTGGGGAACTCCTGCTCTCGTCTGGAAAATCGTTGAAAATTCGTCGTTGTACTTTACATAGAAGCGGCGGTCAGTTATGTAGCTCTTGATTATTGAGTAGAAATCAGGTGGAAGTAAGTTTTGTAGTTTGAATAGAAGTCCTTTGTGCCAGACTCTGTTAAAAGTCTTTAGTCACGTCAAGGAAGACCCCTACACAATATCGGTTCCCCTCTAGGTCTGTTGAAATTTTGTTTGTTACTCTATGGATTTGCTGTACTGTAGAATGCAGTTTGCGAAAGTCAAATTAGTGGGCAGGAATGAGATTGTTAATTGTTAGGATAGGTTCTAGTTGGTCTAGCAGTAGTTTTTAAAAAAATTTCGATAAGAGTGGAAGTAACCATATTGGTCTGTAGGAAGATACTTTCGTCAGATCTTTGCCAGGTTTAGGTATAGCTATAATTTCTGCTACTTTGCATACTTTGAATTTGATTGGGCAGTACTTTAAGTAGAGTACCAGTCAGTCGATCATATCCTGGGGTCTTCTTATGATTGATCCTCTTTTTGATGCAGAATTCTATTTTGTTTATTGTTATTTTTTTGATTCTAGTACTGTCAGTTGCCGTATTCGAGAATGGTGGTATTGTAGAATATTAGCATTGCTCTGGTTGTTTGTGAAGGCCTCTTCAAAGTATTTTGCTAATGTATCTGCCTTGTCATAATTGGTCCCAGCCCAAGCACTATCCGGCTTTTTTAGAGGAGGTTGGTGCGCAGCTACATTTTTCAGTTTTTCAGCCTTCCAAAGTGAATAATTGGTTTCAGATGTAGGCGATAGGTTTTCCAGGTATTTTGTGATGTCTTTGTTTTTAATTTTTGCAAGCTTTCCTTAAGGTCCTTAATTGCTTTGTTTAGTTTCCTTTTGTCGTCGGGTAATCTTGTAGATTGCAATTTTTTCCTTCGTTTTCTTTTCTCTTTGATTTGATTGCTTATGACAGGAGGAGTTGAGTAGTCAATTGTCTTAGGTTTATTTGCTGGTGTCGATTTGATTGCTGCTTCGCTTATCATTAAAGTGGATTATCGATCTTTCAATATCGTACTTAGATTTGAGAGGATGTTAATATGTAATTCCGAGTTTACAAAGTCGTGGTAGGCATCCCAGTCCGTCTTCTTGTTATGTAGTAGAGTTGATCCAGGGATGAGAGATATTTCCGATGAGTAGTCTAGTTGGATTGGAGAATGATCAGAAGATAGTTAAAGGAGAGATTTGATTTTGAGTTCCTTGAGATTAACGTTTCTTGTAATGAAAAAGTCGATTAGGTCAGGTTTTTTTTAGTATCTGTTGGCCACAGCTAACTAGGAGTTAATATTCGAATAGCCACAGGATAACTCACAGGCCACTGTGGAGTTAAAAAAACATCTCATGGCTACAGAGATAACGCAAGATAACGTATGTAAAATGTGCAAGGAAGACGGAGAATCAGCAGAACATATCTCATGTCACTGTGACTGTATAACCAGAATACGTCAGCGTTACTTAGGTAAATTCTACCTTGAAGCAGAAGCTAGCTCACTCAAAAATATAGTCGAATTCATTACCAACTCTGGCATTTTGAGTGAACTTTAAGATTAGAGGAAATCACAATAGGCCCAATAGTGGCCGCAGTGATAAGGTGACCAGATCCTACCTCAACGAACAATCTACAAGTACATACGAGTGTTCCCTCACATATCCAAAGCTTCCGCTTCTAAATAATCACTGCTTCTGCACTTTGTAGCAGTCACCGTAGTAGATGTCACAGTTTTTCATCTGCTTTTTGTCCGGTCCTTCCAGCGTACTTCTTAGATAGTATAAGGCCTCCGCTATTTGCTCGGCTGCACAGGACATATTAAGGGTTCGAATATTCCACGTGCAGATCCGAAGATCGTTGTTCTTATTTTGTTTGCGTGGTTCGTCAACAGTAAAATCATACTTATCCGATAATTGTTGTTGCTTCGTAACTAGAAAATTTTTCCATGGCAAGGCAGTTACTCCGACCCACAACCCCCAATCTGCAAGATCTTTTGTTAAAACCCCTAGAACAAGGGTCAAAATGAAATTTTCAGTTGGTTTGTTTTAAGAAAACGCCCCCAAAAAGTGATAAATTGTACAGAATATCAACGTCTACATATTTAGTTTCACAATTTTTTCTTTCAGTTCCCAGTAATATTGAAGAAAAAGGCATTTTTTGAAAAATCTGCAGATTTTAAAATTGTTTACACTCTTGCATAAAATTTAATCTTCCTAGCTCAAATTTTAAGGCCCAAAAACTGTTTACATACAGACGGACGGGTATGGCTGGATTGACATAACTTTCGATACTCATCATAAATATATGTAAATGTAAATATGTATATTCTTGGGGGTCAGTCGCTATTACCTCTCTATGTTACAAACTAGGTACCAAATTTAATATACCCTATGGGATAAGGTATAAAAACCCTACAAATTATGAACATATTTTAAAAGATCCTAAAAATACCGCTGACCAGTACCTTACCTCGGTTGGCTTGTCATTAGCGGAACATAAGATGGAGGCGGTCCTTATAACCAGCAGGAAGGCAATGGAGACAGTGTCGTTCATAGTCGGCGGCCACACCATCACTTCGAAACCTCACCGTTAGTAATAAAGCAGCAAATGTGACCGGTGCTATAGCGCGCATTACGAGTATGCCAAATACAAGAGGACCAAAACAAAGCCTTAGGCTTAGCAAGAGTAGTAAGGTCCATTATGAGGGTGTGCTGTGCTGTGCTTACCGCACTACTACGAGCGATGCAGTGTGCGTTGTGGCAAAAATGATTCCAGTCGATATATTAGCTGACGAAAAACAACGACATAGTATCTAAACCAATTGGAAAAACAAAACAGTACTGGTACTAGCAGAGAAAACCAACGAAGCATAACAAAGTGGCAAGAGCGCTGGAATACTTCGAGAAAGGCAGAAGGACATATCGACTCATACCGCCATTGATCGAACGACGACATGGAGTGCGCGGCTATTACATAACCCAGTTCCCGAAAAAATCAACAGAAGAAATGCTTAAACGATGGTACCTCTGGGAACAGAGGAGAGGACGGGAGGTGGTTTTAGCCGCTAAAAATTTGGCATGTTGTTGAACCGATTACTTTTCCAGTATCTTTCGAAGATTTCCACCTTCATTACAAAAAAACACACGAAAAGCAAAGTAAAAGTGAAACCAATGCCGATTGACATGGCAGCATCAGCAGAAACAACCCTCTCCCAAAAGGTTCACGATCGACGGTTTATCGACAGTTTTAATTTCAATTAATTCAAGTGGAATTTATTTATTTATTTCTCAACTTCAGGATATCATACAAAGTAGGGTGATGACTTAATTACTCGCGGAGCCCCTAGGCAACAAAATTAATCTCAATAAAATCGGAGAAACCGTTCTTCTTTTATTTACTGTATTTAAGAATTAAGGGATACGGGTTTATTGTGTTATAAATCGGATTATCTATCAACGTTTTAATTATTATGTCTCTGTGATCCGGAGGTGGAGATATAGGCTTTCAAAGTGTGCCATATAAAATCGTTGCATTTGTGTTCTCGAAGTTGTCCTCTATATACAAGTACGAGTAGTAGAGCTTCATTCTGCGGGGAGGATGCACATATGCAAGTATGTATATAAATATAAATTTCACACGATGCGGGCTGGATTTCTTCCTGAGTTTTGCTCTCATAAAAAAAGAGAAATCGATGCAGATCAACAATAAACGATTCGAGTAGATGCAGATCAACAATAAACGATTCGAGTAGATGCAGATCAACAATAAACGATTATAGGCTATTACTAAAAGTATTAGATTTATTAGAAGATACACAATTCAACGACACGGTGTACAATCAATTTGATTTTGTGTTTGAAAGTAAACTCAGTGCATTTACATTCTTCACTCGCATTTATCGCCAAAATTTTACCTAATCGACGTAATGATGCGTTGCTCGTGTATTTTGTCGCTGTTTAAAGTTGAAAATCGTTATAATTACTTGTACTTCGACATCCTGAAAGAAGTATTTTCCGAAGGATTTACTTCGTAACTGGTAGTGGTCTGAGAACTGACAAAGAAAGTGGGTTATATCCTCTTGAACTTCTTCTTTGCTGCAAGCTCTTCAATTATTTTTAATTTTTTTCATATGATACCGTGATACCACATGCTGTACCCTGTGATCACTCCTATAAGAGTCAATAGAGATTTATTGTCTTTCTGTATCATTCTGTCGGTTTTTTTTTTGTTGAACAGAGGCCACATATTCCTTGTTATCACATAAATGTGAAAGGAACTCCATCTGTTGTTTGCCTACATTAATTTTTTGTTTCTTCTTCGTGCAAAAGTGTGCAAGGCTGGGTTTTCACCGAGTGATTGGCTTGTACCAAACTTAGTGCCGAATTTCTTCTTGCCAATTCATCAACCCTCGTGCCCAGGCACCCGGCAGAGTTTTAAGCTGTATTCCAAGAATCTTTAGCTCTAAGAGTCGACACGTTGTGTTTCTCGAGCATGAGCGATTTAGTTTTCTTTTTGTCGATTCAAGTTTAATTGAAAAGTGTCCTGTTGATTTAACTTGCTAGGTAAGTTCACGCTGATGACAGTTCAAAAGAACGTTCTTCATCATCAAATTCAGATAACTCTTATGACTCTGAATGTATCCTAGAAGTTTACACCAGGTAATCATTGAACTGAGCCAAGTAATCAAAGAATACTTCGACGATCAGAGCACATAAGAAGCAGATAGAAAAGCCAAATCATGTGAGTTATATAACTGGAGCAGAACACTTGGTCGATCTTAGTACTGTGCAGGAAATTCTACATCGAGCCGATGGGGAGATGTGGAAAGAGGTGATGAAAAAAAGAGTATGAATCGCTTCAGAACAATCAAATATCGGTTATTGTAAATGAGTGTTTAAAATTGATAGAAATGCAATCGGTGAACGTTATATGGCTCAACTTGATATATAAGTTTGTGCACAGAAGAAAAGAATAGACAACGAAGAAACTTTCTTGCTAGTTGTTAGATATAGCACAATCCGTTACTTATTGATTTTTGAAGTAAAATATTACTTGGACATCGATCAAATGGATACTGTCACCGCATTTCTGCAAATCGAAGTAAATAAAGAATTTTACATGATGCAACCCGAATACATCGTACGAGGATCCAATGTTTGCAAACATTTGTTTACGGCCTTAAGCAAGCAAGTCGGCAAGACAGAAATAGATGTTGGCTTAAGGAAAATAAGTTTAATCAGGTCAAAAGTCTAGCATAGCTTATATTAAACTGATGATATAAATACATACCAGTGGCGTGGCGTCCATACAAGCCGATTCCTTCCGGCTTCCTTTATCAAATATCGAAAATTTTTATTTTGCCACTTGCTAACCATCATATTCAATTATTTGTTCATCAAACCATTTTTCTTTCATAAATCATAACTTTATACACGCTCGAAGATGAAATGCTGCGACCACTTCGTTGTTTATTCATTTTTACTCATACACAAACTCGCACACATAGGCGAGACAAGTATGAACTCCTCTAGCGAGAGAGCGTGCAATGAATTTTTTTGAAAAGCCGTTCATTTTCCGGCTATGCATTCATTTCTTCACAGTTCGAACTTTCAACTCTATTCCTTTCTGGCATATAGTAGAAGTTTATTTGCGATTTCTTTGTCTAACATACATTCGCTTATGAGGAAAATAACCCGGTATTTCTCGGCTTTTGTGGATGAACATTGGTGGAGGAGAAAGATTTTAGTTCGAAGGAGTTTTTTTTTATTTTATTGTAAGCAACAAAATAAGCCGACGAAAATCGGGTTATTGGGTGATGTAGTGGTTCGAACGGCGTTTGAGGGTATTTTTTTTTTTTTGCAAATTTGAAATGACAGTTGCAAATCGGTTGTGTAATTGTGCGTGATTTATTGAAAATTTGGATGCAAATTTTTGTGATTTTTGTGACTGCTAATTATTAGAAAATTTTAAAAATTTAGGGATTTCATATTGGTAGTTAAGTTAGTGTTTTAAATTATTAAATTATTATAAAATAGTGAGTGAGCTAAGTGAATAGTTATTAGCTATATACCAAATAAGTAATTATAAATCTACTCAAGAGGTGCCCCTTTGAACATTCTTATTATTCTTAGACAAGATGTCTCTAGTTAATTTTGAGTGTTGTTTAATTGATTTTCTTCTAAAAGAAACCCATGAGTTCAGTAAGCTTTCTTTTTTGCAAAAAAAAAAAAAAGTTATAGAACTAGGTCGCTGGACACCATCAATGAAAATCGATTATACGTGAAAGGATGCGTATCAGAAACATTTTCATGAGTCTTTTTACAAAAAGAATCCGTGGCTGACTGGCAGTTGCAAATTAAATAGAATGTTTTGTTTTCCTTATCTTCTTTTTTCCAATTCTCTTTGTGTTTGAAGTCACACAGATTACTTTGATATGAACAATTTTATTAATTCTTCCAAAAGACATATTCAAACAGAAAAAAACATATACGCAGCTGCTTGCATTTGCATGAATTTAGCGAATATCGCATAGAGAATTCTTACGAAGCTCATAAAAGAAAAGAAAAGAAATGAAGCGTTTCATAGACACTGTAGTTCTTCTAGGAAAACAAGAGCTGGCATTCCGTGGTCACGACGAAAAATCTGGATCAGATAATGGCGGTAATTATATTGAAACCCTTTCATATTTGGCTAAGTACGACCATTTAATGGATTCGCATTTAGAACAAAGTTCAAGTTCCCAAAACTCCACTTTTTCCGGCCTCTCCAATGACATTCAAAATGACTTGATACATAGTATCGCTGCAGTCATCAAATCCGAAATTAAGGATCAAATCAGTTCAATAGAATTTGTATCTATGATGGTTGATGAAACACCAGATGTGAGCCACAGAGAACAGCTTAGTATTGTAGTGCATTATTTAGTAGAAAATAGAATACAAGAAAGATTTCTCGGTTTCTATGACGAGAGTGTCGGTCGAAACGCGGTTATTTTGTGCGATAAAATTATAAATGTCTTAGATAGTTTTAACTGTAAAGAAAAGTTAATAGGCCAGTCCTACGATGGTGCGGCCGTAATGTCCGGTGGCCATTGTGGAGTCCAAATAAGAATCGGAAATATATGCCCAATTGCTATTTTTATTCCCTGTTATGCCCATGTTCTGAATCTAGTGTTATCTAAATCTTTAGAAAGCATTCCTGAGTTGAAATTATTTGTTGGCTTTGTTAGTAGTATCGTTAGGTTTTTTAATAAATCATCTAAAAGAATCAATCTGCTAAAGACAATTGCTGATCGACGAATGACCGGGGTATCAGAGACTAGATGGCAATATCATTGGCGTATAGTGAACGTCCTATTCAATGATTTGACTCAATCTATGAGAGCGTAAGTGACTGCTCAGAACCTCCACGCAAACGCCTACTACTTAATATTGATTCAAAAACAAATTAGCTATAGCCGAACTTTTATAGCAATTATAGATAATGTTACAAGTCAGCTTACGAATAGGTATAGTTCATTTAGTTCATATATTTTCTTTGATTTATTAAACAAATCAAAATATGAATATTTTTCTAATTCAATGCTGGATGACAAAATACCTTCTTTAATTACCCTATTTCCTGGCATTTTTAATTTCACTACTTTAAAAAATTAACTCAAAGTTTAATGCACTACCCATGCTTGTTGTTTTCCAACTTTATAAGCATTTTATTACGGAAATGCTTAGAGATACTTTTTCTCAAACTCTAACATTGTGTGAAATCTTTTTAACCCTGCCTTTAACTGTGGCCTCTGTCGAAAGATGTTTTTCGACTTTAAAAAGAGTCCACACTTACTTAAGAAATGAAAATGAATGATCAGATGAAAGACTCTCAGACCTGGCACTTTTATCTATCGAAATACACCTATACGAAATTAAAAATAACTCAAATTTGTATGGAACAGTTTTAGTAGAATTCGTAAAGAAGAATCATAGGATAGCTTTAGAGTACAAATAGGTAGTACATAATTGTGATTGCAAAATTTTTTATATTTAACAACGCTCCGAATTATCAATAACTTATATAGATTACTTTGAGCAGAACGGCTTCTTTCGAAGCCACTTTTTTATGCGATGAGCTCATTGTCTACGTAAATTCCAATGACTTAAAGTATAACAAAGGTGGCTTGGATTGCATATCTTAAGTCTGTGTTTCGAATAAGCACCAAAATGGTAAGTCTTCAATAAAATGTTTTACTTAAACTTTTTTCGGCTTCCCTCTCTTGAAATTTCACCCCACGCCACTGATACATACTGTAATATGCGAGCTACGGCTCGAGTAGATAAAACAATTATTCTGTGAAATTATTTCTTTATTTTCTACTCTATAGAACAATTCAAGTTCACACTATACTATTCTTCGCAAATTCTTTTCTTACAAGGTCTCTTTCCTCTCAAATCACTTTATCTCCTTTCAATCAATTACTTAATTCACAAATCCAAACTAATTACTTTTTCTTGTTCACTCTCAACTTTCAATTTATCACAAAATTACAACTTCGCCTATTATCACTTTTCTAATCTCTTCGCCACAGTTTAAAAATGACTGTGTTTTTTATTGATCGCCATCTGTCCTTATATAGCAGAAGTTTCAGATAGCCAGAAACTTTTAGCAAATTCTTCGACCACTGGAAATAATTCCAAGATGACAATCATTTCTTCCAGTTATAATTCTCTTTATCCGTGGCGTTGTCAGCTATTGCGAACCTCGAATGAAAGTACAGTTTGGAATGGGCTGTAGGAGCGTAGTTATTATTCTACATTATTGTTGCATACTTTTAGACGATGTTACACTGCCCCCCTCTTAGACTTGTTCGTCCCGAACAAGTGCGTCCTCACTTCGGCCATTGTATCGACTCAGTCGGTCCACATGAACCACTTTCATGTTGGCCCTTGGTCCTCGCTGGATGCGGTAGACAACATCGTTGATGCGGGTTACTATTCTGTATGGACCCTCCCAGTTCCGCTGCAATTTAGGTGATTTCCCCTTTTGGCGATGGGGATTATACAGCCACACTAGATCTCCTTCCTGGAATCCTGACGTTGTTGCCTTGGCATCATACCTGGTCTTCATGCGGTCGCTCGTCATCTTAATCTGGCTTCTGGTCCTTTGGTGTATGTCCCTAAGCCTTTCCCTAAGGTCCGCCACGTACTCTTCTTCATTTCTGGGCTCATTGGTAGGAGATCCAAATTTAACCTCACTGGGTAAACGAGCTATTCCACCAAATAAGATTTCGAACGGCGTATGTCGAGTAGTGCTATGCACGGCACTTCTATAGGCCATTAAAAACAAGGGAATCTGGCGGTCCCAATCCCGTTGGTAGTCACCTACGACCTTCGAGAGATGTTCGTCCAAAGTCCTATTGAAACGCTCCACCATACCGTCCGACTGTGGATGAAGCGAGGTTGTCCTTGTCTTTTTGATTCCGAGTAGTTGACACATCTCTTGGAAGATTCTTGACTCGAAGTTCCTCCCTTGGTCAGAATGCAATTCCAAGGGCACACCGAATCTGCTAACCCAATTGTAGACGATCTGCTCCGCCACGGTTCTGGCTTCCTGGTTAGGGATCGGAATCGCTTCCGGCCACTTACTAAAGTAGTCCATCACTACGAGTATATACCGATTACCATTGTCGGTTTCCGGAAAGGGCCCTGCGATGTCAATGGCGATTCGTTCGAAAGGTGCTCCCACGTTGTATTGGTGCATCTTACCTCGAGTTTTGGTTCTCGGACCCTTACTAGCTGCACACACGTCGCATTCTCTGCACCAGTCTTCGATATCTTCCTTCGCTTTTAACCAATAAAAACGTTCTCGTACCTTTTCTAGCGTCTTATTCACTCCCAAGTGGCCTCCGGACGCCCCGCCATGCATTTCCTGTAACACCTCCTTGACCCTCGTCCGCGGTACTACAAGCTGCATTACAAACGACTTTCCGTCGGAGGATTCCCATTTTCTTCTCAGAACACCTTCTTGGACATGGAGGGAGTCCCACTGCGCAAAATATGCCTTTAAGGTCGGGCTTCTGTGAGAGATGTCCTGATGATCCGGTTTCTCCATGTTCTCCTTCCAGGCCAGAATCGGCTCGATATCCGGGTCTTCCTTCTGAGCGTTCCGGATCTCATCTACGCTCCAGCCGGCGATAGGTTCGGCTCTCATTCTTTGGATGGAAACCAGCTCCCGTTCTTCCTGACGCGCACAATGTTTACAATCCGTTCTGCATGGTCTCCGGGACAGTGCATCCGCATTAGAGTGGAGTTTTCCTTTACGATGCTGTATTTCGTAGTCGTAGATTTGCAGCCTTTCGATCCATCTTGCGACCTGACCCTCAGGACTCTTGAACTGTAATAGCCATTTTAAGGCTGCATGGTCTGTGCGAAGAACGAACTTCCTCCCGTAGAGGTATTTGTGAAAATGCTTCGTAGCCAAGATCAAAGCTAGAAGTTCCCGCCTTGTCACGCAGTAGTTCCTTTCTGGCTTAGAGAGCACCTTGCTGAAGTACGCAACCACCTTCTCTTGGCCGTCATGCACCTGGGAGAGTACGGCTCCTACCCCGACATTACTAGCATCTGCATCCACAACGAACGTTTCCCCGGGAGTGGGGTAAGCCAGTATCGGGGCATCGCATAGCCGTTGTTTAAGTGCCTTGAAGCTCTTCTCGCACTCAATTGACCATTTGAATTGTTTTCCCTTTTCCGTCAACTGGTGCAGGTTCTTTGCGATCCCGGCAAAATCCTTCACGAACCGTCTGTAGTAGGTGGCTAGGCCCAGGAAGCTCCTTAGTTGGTGTTTGTCTTTGGGGACTGGCCAGTTTTTCACCGCTTCGACCTTCTCCGGATCGGTTCTCACTCCTTTCGCTGAAATTATGTGTCCCAGGTACTTGACTTCCGCTCTAAATAGGGCGCACTTCTTGGGGTTGAGCTTCAGGTGGGCACTTCGAAGCCTTTGAAACACATCCCTTAGATTGTCTCGGTGTTGCGCAAACGTTTTTCCTACGACGATGACATCATCCAAGTATACCAAACAGGTTTTCCATGTTAACCCTTGCAGGACACATTCCATCAATCGCTCGAAAGTCGCCGGAGCATTGCACAGCCCGAATGGCATTACCGTGAATTGCCATAGCCCATTTCCTGCGGTGAAGGCGGTTTTCTCCCGGTCTTCTGGATGGATCTGTACCTGCCAGTAGCCACTCTTCAAGTCAAGAGTGGAAAACCATCGGGCTCCTGATAGTGTGTCTAGCGTGTCGTCAATCCGTGGCAGAGGGTAGCTGTCTTTCTTGGTGACGTAATTGAGCTGCCGATAGTCCACGCAGAACCGCGTGCTGCCATCTTTCTTCTTAACCAGTACAACCGGTGATGCCCACGGACTTTTGGAACTTTCAATCAGACCTTCTTTCTCCATTGCCGACACCATCTCTGCAACTTCTGTCTGCTTTGCCAATGGAAGGCGCCTAGCAGGCTGACGAATTGGTCTAGTATCACCAGTGTCTATTCGATGTTGTACCAGGTGTGTTCGGCCGTATTCTCCGTCCTGTGAGGCAAATACATCAACGTACTCATTGATAAGATTCTCTGCCATAGTTCGCTGCTCCTGATTCAGCTCACTGGACTGGAGAATCGTCTCTCTCGCTTCCGCTGTCCAAGGTGATGGGAGAGGTTTTGGAGCATCACGTTCGGATATTGTTGCGACGGCGGTAATCGGCGTGCATTTTCCAGTCACCTCCCCTCGCCTTAGTTTGACAGTGTGTGGTCTTGCGTTCAAAACCCTCACTGGAACCATGGTGTTCTTTGGTTCGACTAACGTCTTTCCCACGATGTAGTCTTGAGAATTCTTCTCTGGGTCTGGTTCTACTATGTAGAATCGGTGGCTCCCAAGATCACCTTCCAGCTTCGTCCAAATGATTGTCTCTGAAGACGGCGGCAAAACTTCGTCTTTGCTGATGACTGTCCTGAGAGTTACGGCATTCTCATTTCCGTACACCATCGGAATCTCCACATTTCGATACCTCAGTACTTGCATCCCGATGTCCAAGATTACTTCATTTGCTTTCATGAAGTCTACTCCGATGATGCACTCGTCGCATATATCTGCCACCAGAAACGCATGGGAGAACGTCAGTCCTGCCAGAGTAATCGTAAGACGAACTTCTCCAAATACCTTCGCCATTTCCCCTGTTGCAGTCTTCAGGCAGTAGCTGTTGGTGTTGTGCAGCCAGGAGCTTTTGACGATATCTCTTCTTAAAATGGAGGCAGTGGCACCTGTGTCGATGGTGGCTACGCACTTCTTCTCGTTGATTAGTGCCTCCACTGTCAGGCTCTTGTTACCCCGTTTGGTTTGCGAAACTTGAATGGTGGTCCTGGGGGCCTCGATTCCAGTAACCAACTTCTGCCCCGCGAAGTTGGTCCTTACGCATTTCCCGACTGCTGGTTTTGGGAAGTCTGACTGACAAGGATGGATGTTATCACCGCCAGATGCTTCCTCTCTGCTTCTCCTACTTCCGCAATGTGAACAATTTCCTCGTCTAGGTGCACTTCTGCACTGCCGTTGTAGGTGTCCGGTTTGGTTGCAATTCCAGCAACGGATTTGACTTCCGCGAGCTCTGTCTTCATCCATGACGGCTGTTCTCTGGCATGAGCATTCCACGACGGACATTTCCCTGACACGGTGTATTCCCTGGTATGCTTGGTCCGCAGCCTTCATTGACAAAGCGAATGCCAATGCCTCGGGGAGTGTTCGCTTTTCAGCCATCCTTACAGCCATTTGCAGTTGTCTGTCCTCTATGGCCTGAATAAAAGCTTCCACCGCCATTTCGTTGATAAGCTCCTCACCGGCTTTAGGGTATGAAAGATGGGCTAGTCGCTCTATATCCGCTTGCAACTGTTGGAGCGTTTCCCCCCTTTTCTGGACTCGACTACGCAGCTGAACCCTGTACACCTGCTGCATGTGTTCATCCCCAAACCGCATCTCGATAGCCTGAACCAGAGAGTTGTAGTTCTGCTGTTTATCTTCCGGGATGGTCTGCAAGAGCTCCGCAGCTGGACCCCTCAGTGCAAGCGTGAGTGCAATAGACTTCTCTTCATCGTCCCAGCTATTGGTCATTGCGGCCGCTTCGAATTGCCTCTTATAAATTGGCCATGATGTTTGACCATCGAAGATAGGAGGCTGCATCTCCTTTCTTCTCAGACCGTCAGTGGAATATTCCCGTGCTTTCCGTCTCTTCACGTTGCTGAGCTCCTTAGCAAGATTTTCGACTTGCTTTTCTACTTTTTCAAACTGAGTCTCTATCTTCCCGAACTGAGTTTCATGTTTCTCAAAATTTTCATCGAATCTAGTTTCGACTTTTTCGAGTTGCGTCTCGACCTTCTCGATTTTCTCTTCGATCACTTCGAATTTGGATTCCAAGTTCTTGTTTTGCTCATCAAGTTTACTTTCCAGAGCATCTAGAGAATTCTTTTGTTCGTCCATTGCTTTCTTTTGTTCGTCCAGCTTAAGTTCTAGAGAATTTCTTTGATCTTCTATTGCTTTCTTTTGTTCGTCCATGACTAACTTAAGTTGCAGGAGCAGACTTGTTATACCCGGGTCGGCTGCTGTACTTGCTGGTTCCTCTTCCACGTCAAACTCTACGTCGTGCGGATTTTCACCTTCCTGCGTTACTGCTTCTTCCAGACGAATCAGTAGGGCATCTTTTCCCCCAGTTGTGTCGAGGTTCCGCTTACTGAGTTCTGCCTTTAGTTGAGTTATAGTTAGTTTTCCCAATTTGCGACCCATTTTGCGCAACTAATTAACTCAACACAGAAATCGTTTTTTTTTGCTTGTGCAATTTCACACCACGGAAATAGTTATTCACAGAATAAGTTTTATCCCACTTCTGACACCAATGTAATATGCGAGCTACGGCTCGAGTAGATAAAACAATTATTCTGTGAAATTATTTCTTTATTTTCTACTCTATAGAACAATTCAAGTTCACACTATACTATTCTTCGCAAACTCGGAATCCTGACGTTGTTGCCTTGGCATCATACCTGGTCTTCATGCGGTCGCTCGTCATCTTAATCTGGCTTCTGGTCCTTTGGTGTATGTCCCTAAGCCTTTCCCTAAGGTCCGCCACGTACTCTTCTTCATTTCTGGGCTCATTGGTAGGAGATCCAAATTTAACCTCACTGGGTAAACGAGCTATTCCACCAAATAAGATTTCGAACGGCGTATGTCGAGTAGTGCTATGCACGGCACTTCTATAGGCCATCAAAAACAAGGGAATCTTCCGGTCCCAATCCCGTTGGTAGTCACCTACGACCTTCGAGAGATGTTTGTCCAAAGTCCTATTGAAACGCTCCACCATACCGTCCGACTGTGGATGAAGCGGGGTTGTCCTTGTCTTTTTGATTCCGAGTAGTTGACACATCTCTTGGAAGATTCTTGACTCGAAGTTCCTCCCTTGGTCAGAATGCAATTCCAAGGGCACACCGAATCTGCTAACCCAATTGTAGACGATCTGCTCCGCCACGGTTCTGGCTTCCTGGTTAGGGATCGGAAACGCTTCCGGCCACTTACTAAAGTAGTCCATCACTACGAGTATATACCGATTACCATTGTCGGTTTCCGGAAAGGGCCCCGCGATGTCAATGGCGATTCGTTCGAAAGGTGCTCCCACGTTGTGTTGGTGCATCTTACCTCCAGTTTTGATTCTCGGACCCTTGCTAGCTGCACACACGTCGCATTTTCTGCACCAGTCTTCGATATCTTCCTTCGCTTTTACCCAATAAAAACGTTCCCGTACCTTTTCTAGCGTCTTATTCACTCCCAAGTGGCCTCCGGTCGCCCCGCCATGCATTTCCTGTAACACCTCCTTGACCCTCGTCCGTGGTACGACAAGCTGCATTACAAACGACTTTCCGTCGGAGGATTCCCATTTTCTTCTCAGAACACCTTCTTGGACATGGAGGGAGTCCCACTGCGCAAAATATGCCTTTAAGGTCGGGCTTCTGTGAGAGATGTCCTGATGATCCGGTTTCTCCATGTTCTCCTTCCAGGCCAGAATCGGCTCGATATCCGGGTCTTCCTTCTGAGCGTTCCGGATCTCATCTACGCTCCAGCCGGCGATAGGTTCGGCTCTCATTCTTTGGATGGAAACCAGCTCCCGTTCTTCCTGACGCGCACAATGTTTACAATCCGTTCTGCATGGTCTCCGGGACAGTGCATCCGCATTAGAGTGGAGTTTTCCTTTACGATGCTGTATTTCGTAGTCGTAGATTTGCAGCCTTTCGATCCATCTTGCGACCTGACCCTCAGGACTCTTGAACTGTAATAGCCATTTTAAGGCTGCATGGTCTGTGCGAAGAACGAACTTCCTCCCGTAGAGGTATTTGTGAAAATGCTTCGTAGCCAAGATCAAAGCTAGAAGTTCCCGCCTTGTCACGCAGTAGTTCCTTTCTGGCTTAGAGAGCACCTTGCTGAAGTACGCAACCACCTTCTCTTGGCCGTCATGCACCTGGGAGAGTACGGCTCCTACCCCGACATTACTAGCATCTGCATCCACAACGAACGTTTCCCCGGGAGTGGGGTAAGCCAGTATCGGGGCATCGCATAGCCGTTGTTTAAGTGCCTTGAAGCTCTTCTCGCACTCAATTGACCATTTGAATTGTTTTCCCTTTTCCGTCAACTGGTGCAGGTTCTTTGCGATCCCGGCAAAATCCTTCACGAACCGTCTGTAGTAGGTGGCTAGGCCCAGGAAGCTCCTTAGTTGGTGTTTGTCTTTGGGGACTGGCCAGTTTTTCACCGCTTCGACCTTCTCCGGATCGGTTCTCACTCCTTTCGCTGAAATTATGTGTCCCAGGTACTTGACTTCCGCTCTAAACAGGGCGCACTTCTTGGGGTTGAGCTTCAGGTGGGCACTTCGAAGCCTTTGAAACACATCCCTTAGATTGTCTCGGTGTTGCGCAAACGTTTTTCCTACGACGATGACATCATCCAAGTATACCAAACAGGTTTTCCATGTTAACCCTTGCAGGACACATTCCATCAATCGCTCGAAAGTCGCCGGAGCATTGCACAGCCCGAATGGCATTACCGTGAATTGCCATAGCCCATTTCCTGTGGTGAAGGCGGTTTTCTCCCGGTCTTCTGGATGGATCTGTACCTGCCAGTAGCCACTCTTCAAGTCGAGAGTGGAAAACCATCGGGCTCCTGATAGTGTGTCTAGCGTGTCGTCAATCCGTGGCAGAGGATAGCTGTCTTTCTTGGTGACGTAATTGAGCTGCCGATAGTCCACGCAGAACCGCGTGCTGCCATCTTTCTTCTTAACCAGTACAACCGGTGATGCCCACGGACTTTTGGAACTTTCAATCAGACCTTCTTTCTCCATTGCCGACACCATCTCTGCAACTTCTGTCTGCTTTGCCAATGGAAGGCGCCTAGCAGGCTGACGAATTGGTCTAGTATCACCAGTGTCTATTCGATGTTGTACCAGGTGTGTTCGGCCGTATTCTCCGTCCTGTGAGGCAAATACATCAGCGTACTCATTGATAAGATTCTCTGCCATAGTTCGCTGCTCCTGATTCAGCTCACTGGACTGGAGAATCGTCTCTCTCACTTCCGCTGTCCAAGGTGATGGGAGAAGTTTTGGAGCATCACGTTCAGATATTGTTGCGACGGCGGTAATCGGCGTGCATTTTCCAGTCACCTCCCCTCGCCTTAGTTTGACAGTGTGTGGTCTTGCGTTCAAAACCCTCACTGGAACCATGGTGTTCTTTGGTTCGACTAACGTCTTTCCCACGATGTAGTCTTGAGAATTCTTCTCTGGGTCTGGTTCTACTATGTAGAATCGGTGGCTCCCAAGATCACCTTCCAGCTTCGTCCAAATGATTGTCTCTGAAGACGGCGGCAAAACTTCGTCTTTGCTGATGACTGTCCTGAGAGTTACGGCATTCTCATTTCCGTACACCATCGGAATCTCCACATTTCGATACCTCAGTACTTGCATCCCGATGTCCAAGATTACTTCATTTGCTTTCATGAAGTCTACTCCGATGATGCACTCGTCGCATATATCTGCCACCAGAAACGCATGGGAGAACGTCAGTCCTGCCAGAGTAATCGTAAGACGAACTTCTCCAAATACCTTCGCCATTTCCCCTGTTGCAGTCTTCAGGCAGTAGCTGTTGGTGTTGTGCAGCCAGGAGCTTTTGACGATATCTCTTCTTAAAATGGAGGCAGTGGCACCTGTGTCGATGGTGGCTACGCACTTCTTCTCGTTGATTAGTGCCTCCACTGTCAGGCTCTTGTTACCCCGTTTGGTTTGCGAAACTTGAATGGTGGTCCTGGGGGCCTCGATTCCAGTAACCAACTTCTGCCCCGCGAAGTTGGTCCTTACGCATTTCCCGACTGCTGGTTTTGGGAAGTCTGACTGACAAGGATGGATGTTATCACCGCCAGATGCTTCCTCTCTGCTTCTCCTACTTCCGCAATGTGAACAATTTCCTCGTCTAGGTGCACTTCTGCACTGCCGTTGTAGGTGTCCGGTTTGGTTGCAATTCCAGCAACGGATTTGACTTCCGCGAGCTCTGTCTTCATCCATGACGGCTGTTCTCTGGCATGAGCATTCCACGACGGACATTTCCCTGACACGGTGTATTCCCTGGTATGCTTGGTCCGCAGCCTTCATTGACAAAGCGAATGCCAATGCCTCGGGGAGTGTTCGCTTTTCAGCCATCCTTACAGCCATTTGCAGTTGTCTGTCCTCTATGGCCTGAATAAAAGCTTCCACCGCCATTTCGTTGATAAGCTCCTCACCGGCTTTAGGGTATGAAAGATGGGCTAGTCGCTCTATATCCGCTTGCAACTGTTGGAGCGTTTCCCCCCTTTTCTGGACTCGACTACGCAGCTGAACCCTGTACACCTGCTGCATGTGTTCATCCCCAAACCGCATCTCGATAGCCTGAACCAGAGAGTTGTAGTTCTGCTGTTTATCTTCCGGGATGGTCTGCAAGAGCTCCGCAGCTGGACCCCTCAGTGCAAGCGTGAGTGCAATAGACTTCTCTTCATCGTCCCAGCTATTGGTCATTGCGGCCGCTTCGAATTGCCTCTTATAAATTGGCCATGATGTTTGACCATCGAAGATAGGAGGCTGCATCTCCTTTCTTCTCAGACCGTCAGTGGAATATTCCCGTGCTTTCCGTCTCTTCACGTTGCTGAGCTCCTTAGCAAGATTTTCGACTTGCTTTTCTACTTTTTCAAACTGAGTCTCTATCTTCCCGAACTGAGTTTCATGTTTCTCAAAATTTTCATCGAATCTAGTTTCGACTTTTTCGAGTTGCGTCTCGACCTTCTCGATTTTCTCTTCGATCACTTCGAATTTGGATTCCAAGTTCTTGTTTTGCTCATCAAGTTTACTTTCCAGAGCATCTAGAGAATTCTTTTGTTCGTCCATTGCTTTCTTTTGTTCGTCCAGCTTAAGTTCTAGAGAATTTCTTTGATCTTCTATTGCTTTCTTTTGTTCGTCCATGACTAACTTAAGTTGCAGGAGCAGACTTGTTATACCCGGGTCGGCTGCTGTACTTGCTGGTTCCTCTTCCACGTCAAACTCTACGTCGTGCGGATTTTCACCTTCCTGCGTTACTGCTTCTTCCAGACGAATCAGTAGGGCATCTTTTCCCCCAGTTGTGTCGAGGTTCCGCTTACTGAGTTCTGCCTTTAGTTGAGTTATAGTTAGTTTTCCCAATTTGCGACCCATTTTGCGCAACTAATTAACTCAACACAGAAATCGTTTTTTTTTTGCTTGTGCAATTTCACACCACGGAAATAGTTATTCACAGAATAAGTTTTATCCCACTTCTGACACCAATGTAATATGCGAGCTACGGCTCGAGTAGATAAAACAATTATTCTGTGAAATTATTTCTTTATTTTCTACTCTATAGAACAATTCAAGTTCACACTATACTATTCTTCGCAAATTCTTTTCTTACAAGGTCTCTTTCCTCTCAAATCACTTTATCTCCTTTCAATTACTTAATTCACAAATCCAAACTAATTACTTTTTCTTGTTCACTCTCAACTTTCAATTTATCACAAAATTACAACTTCGCCTATTATCACTTTTCTAATCTCTTCGCCACAGTTTAAAAATGACTGTGTTTTTTATTGATCGCCATCTGTCCTTATATAGCAGAAGTTTCAGATAGCCAGAAACTTCTAGCAAATTCTTCGACCACTGGAAATAATTCCAAGATGACAATCATTTCTTCCAGTTATAATTCTCTTTATCCGTGGCGTTGTCAGCTATTGCGAACCTCGAATGAAAGTACAGTTTGGAATGGGCTGTAGGAGCGTAGTTATTATTCTACATTATCGTTGCATACTTTTAGACGATGTTACAATATCTACAATATCTATCGTATTCTAACATAATGTAAAAGTATGCAACAATAATGTAGCATAATAACTACGCTCCCTAAAAGTATACACACATTCCGAAGTGTCTTTTCATTCTGGCATAATTTTGTTCCGAAGTGTCTTTTCATTCGAAGCTCGTGTCGCAGAATTAAGAGAGAATATAACCGCAAGAGAATTATAACCACAAGAGATTATTGGCTGCAGCTGTCATCTTGGAATTATTACATCAGAATTTTCTTGTTCCAGTGGTCGAAGAAGTTTCTGGCTATTAGAAATGCGGCTATTTAAGGACAGATGGCGATCGAGACCAGGCAGTTGGTTTTGAACCGCACGAGGAGATTGGAAAAGTGATAACAGCCGAACTAGTAATTTTGTGATAAATTGAAAGTTGAGAGTTAACAAGAAGAAGTAATTAGTTTTGGATTTGTGAATTAAGTAATTGAAAAGAGATAAAGTGATTTGAGAAGAAAGAGACCTTGTAAGTGTGAACTTGAATTGTTCTATAGACTAGAAAATAAAGAAATAATTTCACAGAATATCGTTTTTATCTACTCGAGCCGTAGCGCGCATATTACATTGGTGTCAGAAGTGGGATAAAACTTATTCTGTGAATAACTATTTCCGCGGTGTGAAATTGCACAATTAAAAAAAAAAAAAAAAAAAAAAAAAAAACGATTTCCGTGTTTGAGTTAATTAGTTGCGCAAAATGGGTCGCAAATTGGGAAAACTAACTATAACTCAACTAAAGGCAGAACTCAGTAAGCGGAACCTCGACCACAACTGGGGGAAAAGATGCCCTACTGATTCGTTTGGAAGAAGCAGTAACGCAGGAAGGTGAAAATCCGCATGACGTAGAGTTTGACGTGGAAGAGGAACCAGCAAGTACAGCAGCCGACCCGGGTATAACAAGTCTGCTCCTGCAACTTAAGTTAGTCATGGACGAAACAAAAGAAAGCAATAAAAGATCAAAGGAATTCTATAGAACTTAAGCTGGACGAACAAAAGAAAGCAATGGACGAACAAAAGACAGCAATGGACGAACAAAAGAATTCTCTAGATGCTCTGGAAAGTAAACTTGATGAGCAAAAACAAGAACTTGGAATCCAAATTCGAAGTGATCGAAGAGAAAATCGAGAAGGTCGAGACGCAACTCGAAAAAGTCGAAATTAGATTCGATGAAAATTTTGAGAAACATGAAAACTCAGTTCGGGAAGATAGAGACTCAATTTGAAAAAGTGGATACGAAATTCGAGATAGTAGGAAAGCAAGTCGAAAAATCTTGCTAAGGAGCTCAGCAACGTGAAGAGACAGAAAGCACGGGAATATTCCACTGACGGTCTGAGAAGAAAGGAGATGCAGCCTCCTATCTTCGATGGTCAAACATCATGGCCAATTTATAAAAGGCAATTCGAAGCGGCCGCAATGACCAATAGCTGGGACGATGAAGAGAAGTCCATTGCACTCACACTTGCACTGAGGGGTCCAGCTGCGGAGAGCTCTTGCAGACCATCCCGGAAGATAAACAGCAGAAACTACGACTCTCTGGTTCAGGCTATCGAGATGCGGTTTGGGGATGAACACATGCAGCAGGTGTACAGGGTTCAGCTGCGTAGTCGAGTCCAGAAAAGGGGGGAAACGCTCCAACAGTTTGCAAGCGGATATAGAGCGACTAGCCCATCTTTCATACCCTAAAGCCGGTGAGGAGCTTATCAACGAAATGGCGGTGGAAGCTTTTATTCAGGCCATAGAGGACAGACAACTGCAAATGGCTGTAAGGATGGCTGAAAAAGCGAACACTCCCCGAGGCATTGGCATTCGCTTTGTCAATGAAGGCTGCGGACCAAGCATACCAGGGAATACACCGTGTCAAGGAAATGTCCGTCGTGGAATGCTCATGCCAGAGAACAGCCGTCCAAAGCTCGCGGAAGTCAAATCCGTTGCTGGAATTGCAACCAAAACCGGACCACCTACAACGGCAGTGCAGAAAGTGCACCTAGACGAGGAAATTGTCCACATTGCGGAAGTAGGAGAAGCAGAGAGGAAGCATCCTGTCGGTCAGACTTCCCAAAAACCAGCAGTCGGGAGATGCGTAAGGACCAACTTCGCGGGGCAGAAGTTGGTTACTGGAATCGAGGCCCCCAGGACCACCATTCAAGTTTCGCAAACCAAACGGGGTAACAAGAGCCTGACAGTGGAGGCACTAATCAACGAGAAGAAGTGCGTAGCCACCATCGACACAGGTGCCACTGCCTCCATTGTAAGAAGAGATATCGTCAAAAGCTCCTGGCTGCACAACACCAACAGCTACTGCCTGAAGACTGCAACAGGGGAAATGGCGAAGGTATTTGGAGAAGTTCGTCTTACGATTACTCTGGCAGGACTGACGTTCTCCCATGCGTTTCTGGTGGCAGATATATGCGACGAGTGCATCATCGGAGTAGACTTCATGAAAGCAAATGAAGTAATCTTGGACATCGGGATGCAAGTACTGAGGTATCGAAATGTGGAGATTCCGATGGTGTACGGAAATGAGAATGCCGTAACTCTCAGGACAGTCATCAGCAAAGACGAAGTTTTGCCGCCGTCTTCAGAGACAATCATTTGGACGAAGCTGGAAGGTGATCTTGGGAGCCACCGATTCTACATAGTAGAACCAGACCCAGAGAAGAATTCTCAAGACTACATCGTGGGAAAGACGTTAGTCGAACCAAAGAACACCATGGTTCCAGTGAGGGTTTTGAACGCAAGACCACACACTGTCAAACTAAGGCGAGGGGAGGTGACTGGAAAATGCACGCCGATTACCGCCGTCGCAACAATATCCGAACGTGATGCTCCAAAACCTCTCCCATCACCTTGGACAGCGGAAGCGAGAGAGACGATTCACCAGTCCAGTGAGCTGAATCAGGAGCAGCGAACTATGGCAGAGAATCTTATCAATGAGTACGCTGATGTATTTGCCTCACAGGACGGAGAATACGGCCGAACACACCTGGTACAACATCGAATAGACACTGGTGATACTAGACCAATTCGTCAGCCTGCTAGGCGCCTTCCATTGGCAAAGCAGACAGAAGTTGCAGAGATGGTGTCGGCAATGGAGAAAGAAGGTCTGATTGAAAGTTCCAAAAGTCCGTGGGCATCACCGGTTTGTACTGGTTAAGAAGAAAGATGGCGCAGCACGCGGTTCTGCGTGGACTATCGGCAGCTCAATTACGTTACCAAGAAAGACAGCTACCCTCTGCCACGGATTGACGACACGCTAGACACACTATCAGGAGCCCGATGGTTTTTCCACTCTTGACTTGAAGAGTGGCTACTGGCAGGTACAGATCCATCCAGAAGACCGGGAGAAAACCGCCTTCACCGCAGGAAAATGGGCTATGGGCAATTCACGGTAATGCCATTCGGGCTGTGCAATGCTCCGGCGACTTTCGAGCGATTGATGGAATGTGTCCTGCAAGGGTTAACATGGAAAAACCTGTTTGGTATACTTGGATGATGTCATCGTCGTAGGAAAAAACGTTTTGCGCAACACCGAGACAATCTAAGGGATGTGTTTTCAAAGGCTTCGAAGTGCCCACCTGAAGCTCAACCCCAAGAAGTGCGCCCTGTTTAGAGCGGAAGTCAAGTACCTGGGGACACATAATTTCAGCGAAAGGAGTGAGAAACCGATCCAGAGAAGGTCGAAGCGGTGAAAAAACTGGCCAGTCCCCCAAAGACAAACACCAACTAAGCAGCTTCCTGGGCCTAGCCACCTACTACAGACGGTTCGTGAAGGATTTTTGCCGGGATCGCAAAGAGCCTGCACAAGTTGACGGAAAAGGGGAAAACAATTCAAATGGTCAGTTGAGTGCGAGAAGAGCTTCAAGGCACTTAAACAACGGCTATGCGATGCCCCGATACTAGCTTACCCCACTCCCGGGGAAACGTTCATTGTGGATGCAGATGCTAATAATGTCGGGGTAGGAGCCGTACTCTCCCAGGTGCATGATGGCCAAGAGAAGGTGGTTGCGTACTTCAGCAAGGTGCTCTCTAAGCCAGAAAGGAACTACTGCGTGACAAGGCGGGAACTTCTAGCTTTGATCTTGGCTACGAAGCATTTTCACAAATACCTTTATGGGAGGAAGTTCGTTCTTCGCACAGACCATGCAGCCTTAAAATGGCTATTACAGTTCAAGAGTCCTGAGGGTCAGGTCGCAAGATGAATCGAAAGGCTGCAAATCTACGACTACGAAATACAGCATCGTAAAGGAAAACTCCACTCTAATGCGGATGCACTGTCCCGGAGACCATGCAGAACGGATTGTAAACATTGTGCGCGTCAGGAAGAACGGGAGCTGGTTTCCATCCAAAGAATGAGAGCCGAACCTATCGCCGGCTGGAGCGTAGATGAGATCCGGAACGCTCAGAAGGAAGACCCGGATATCGAGCCGATTCTGGCCTGGAAGGAGAACATGGAGAAACCGGATCATCAGGACATCTCTCACAGAAGCCCGACCTTAAAGGCATATTTTGCGCAGTGGGACTCCCTCCATGTCCAAGAAGGTGTTCTGAGAAGAAAATGGGAATCCTCCGACGGAAAGTCGTTTGTAATGCAGCTTGTCGTACCGCGGACGAGGGTCAAGGAGGTGTTACAGGAAATGCATGGCGGGGCGTCCGGAGGCCACTTGGGAGTGAATAAGACGCTAGAAAAGGTACGGGAACGTTTTTATTGGGTAAAAGCGAAGGAAGATATCGAAGACTGGTGCAGAAAATGCGACGTGTGTGCAGCTAGCAAGGGTCCGAGAATCAAAACTGGAGGTAAGATGCACCAATACAACGTGGGAGCACCTTTCGAACGAATCGCCATTGACATCGCGGGGCCCTTTCCGGAAACCGACAATGGTAATCGGTATATACTCGTAGTGATGGACTACTTTAGTAAGTGGCCGGAAGCGTTTCCGATCCCTAACCAGGAAGCCAGAACCGTGGCGGAGCAGATCGTCTACAATTGGGTTAGCAGATTCGGTGTGCCCTTGGAATTGCATTCTGACCAAGGGAGGAACTTCGAGTCAAGAATCTTCCAAGAGATGTGTCAACTACTCGGAATCAAAAAGACAAGGACAACCCCGCTTCATCCACAGTCGGACGGTATGGTGGAGCGTTTCAATAGGACTTTGGACAAACATCTCTCGAAGGTCGTAGGTGACTACCAACGGGATTGGGACCGGAAGATTCCCTTGTTTTTGATGGCCTATAGAAGTGCCGTGCATAGCACTACTCGACATACGCCGTTCGAAATCTTATTTGGTGGAATAGCTCGTTTACCCAGTGAGGTTAAATTTGGATCTCCTACCAATGAGCCCAGAAATGAAGAAGAGTACGTGGCGGACCTTAGGGAAAGGCTTAGGGACATACACCAAAGGACCAGAAGCCAGATTAAGATGACGAGCGACCGCATGAAGACCAGGTATGATGCCAAGGCAACAACGTCAGGATTCCGAGTTTGCGAAGAATAGTATAGTGTGAACTTGAATTGTTCTATAGACTAGAAAATAAAGAAATAATTTCACAGAATATCGTTTTATCTACTCGAGCCGTAGCGCGCATTTTACAGTATCGTTAGCTGTGGTGATGTGGCACCATCCTGTTAGAACCATATGTATTATTGTAGGCCCAATCGATCCAATTCGAGCACCAAGAAGTTTTGCAACATGTCACAATAGCGATCACCAGTAATTGTTACAGTATTTCCTCTAGCGTCTTCAATCAAATGTGGCTCAATGATGCCGCCAGCCCAAATGATGGCGCCCCATATGACACTGAGGGTGTAAAGTTCGTTGGTGTATTAATTGAGGATTTTTAGTATCCCAATAGCGAATACTTTGTTTATTAACAAAACTTGAAGTCAGCTTTTCCCAAAAATTGGGGTCGTACACACCCCCACCACTCCACTTTCGTCGGAGCATATGGTCATTAAATTGTTGAGTCAATTGAATTTTATACGGGTACAAATGAAAATCTTTTTCGACTTGTAAATATTTTCTATCACTGCATATTATTAATTAAATTAAGCAAATTTCTTCGTGTTTTCACAATTGAACGATTATTTAGATAAAAAGATTTAATAACTTCGACACTTCGTTCATTCCATTTATTACCTGCCATAACAGTAACCACATTTCCGTTTACTATATATTTTTAAGTTTATTAATTAATTTTTCACTGAATAAAATTAATTTCTGTTACTATTTAAGACTGATTATGATGTCAGCTTCTTGCCAAGAGTGTGTATTCCAGTTATAATTCACAAAATGTTCAATTAATCACGTCACTCACTTTTTCGTTAGAATTAAACAAATGATTTATATCACATGAACTATTAATATTACATTTTTAATTTTGTAATGCCACAGGAAAAGATCCGAAATTTTACAAATCAAGAGCGCCATTTCGAAAAGCGTGCTAAAAACTTATAAAATTTTCTTCACAAAAATAATACGCCACCAAAATTCTCTGCCCTTCCTTTGAAATGTTCGCGTAGAACATTACCTTGAAGAGGATAGGTGATACAGGCGATAGGTGACAACCTTAAAGGGGTTATCTGATACGATTTAATAACAGCGCGTGTACGGAAACTGCATTTTTGTTATAGGATATATTTGGGAGAAGCGAATAAACAACGTGTTCATATGATCCATGTGTGACAAGCAAAGGTAACATGTTCATGTGGTACTTTCGTGAAAGGCGTATGCAACAAATCCTTACCCCGAAATTGAAGAGGAATAATACTTAAATATTAAAATTCAAAATGGAAAATAAAAATTATACTATACTATACGGCTGAAGGAAGGGTGCAGAAGTTTTCGCATTATATTAATATTATTTTTTTTAATGTGATTATATCTACATATACGCCTCTACTTAAATCGACTACAATTTTTTTTTTAACAATGTTATTAATGTTACCTAGTATATACTAACCTTTTAAATACCTATAATTTACACAAAGTACTTATAAATTTAGTTTAGTTTTTTACACACTGATAGTTTTAAATTTATTTTCCATTAATTCTTTTTTTAAGTAACAAAAAAAAAAAAGTAAATGTTAATTTAACTGGATGTAGACGGATAAACACATATTTCTTTTTAACACTGATTTCTGTGTCTTTCCCTTTTTTCTACTTAAATAATCTAACAATTATATAATAATATTAATTCCATTTGTATTTTTGTTTATGGTATATACTTATAAATTAGTTTTTCATAGTATTCCTTATTTTCTCAGTTTTTTTTTTTTTTTGTTTGAAACTATCTTACAATTATGTGATAATCTATTCGAAAGCAAACCATATCCAATTAAATATGAGTATAGAATGTATATAATATTTTTTTTTGTATGTTGTGCGGATTGGGTGACATTTCGTTTGAAAAAAGGTAACACTTAGTAAAAACACTTCATTTCCATTTACCAGATTGATGATTCTTCTAAGTGTTGTGAGTCCAATTGGATGATTGGTCTATTCTTGATCTATAATTTCAATATTTGGAAGGCTTTGGCCTCTCGATATGTGTATGAACGGAAGTATGACGAGGTGTCTCTTTACCTTTCATTTCTTCCGATATATGTTTTGGTTTAGCATCAATCTTTTTCCACAGTCGATAGAATAGCATAACTCTTTCCCTCCACAGGCTCACAATTGTGAGTTTCCCCATTTTCCCTATAAAATGAACTGAAATTAAATTACTTGGTTGACTCCTGCACCACACAATTGTGAAATCATCCTAGTTTCATTTTATGTCTCATACGACACCATCGCGGTGTGAATGTATGTGTTATTCGATCTGTCAAAAGTGTGGTTCGAGGCAGATACGTCTTGTCATCAGTAATTATTTATATTTCTTGAATAAAATATTTTCTTAAAAGTTGTATCAGCAAATCCTCGACTTTAAGTGTGAGTTATTAGTTTAAAAGTAATATTTAAGGAAAATTTACAGTTAATGAGTGTCTTTACCACACTTAAATTGGATTTTCACAATTGTGAGCTCCTTTTCTATGTGGTGCTCAAATTTGAAATTTCGTTCATCTGTAGACTTAGAATTTTTCCCGTTTGCTGTGTTTAGAATGGTTCGAAAACATTTTGATGAAGAAGAAATTTTTCAAATGCTAGTGGAAGATGATGTTTTACCAATGGAAAATAATGAATACGAAGAATTATTTGTTTCATCAACAAGATGATATAGAATCTGCAAAATTTGACTCCGAAAATGAGATTCCATTGGCTCAATATCCTCAACTGTCGGGTCAGGAAGCTTCTACTTCGAATTCAGCGACTTTAAGTTCCCGAAAAAGAATATTTCAGTGGATCAAAAGGCCATTTCAACACGACAGATCATTGTCCAATCATATTCCAGATGAGATACCGGTATAGTTTAAGAAAACCGTTATTTTCTTCAATTTATAGGGTGTATTATTCTTCTTAGACTGTTAAAACACCGTATGAATATTTCTCGCAGTATTTTACGGTTAATTTGATAGAAAAGTTCTTATATAAAGAAAATTAAATATTCGCCACAAGAACTCTAAAGAACAATCGACAGAAGAGCTATACATTTATGTTTTCGATTCGATTCAAAGATGAAAAGGGGAGAGTTAGAATAAATATGCGTAAATGACGATTCTTTATGTATAGTTAAATGGAAGGACAATAAAAGCGTATTATTAACTTCGACTCTGGTTGGCAGTCAACCAGTTACTACTGCAAACGCTGGGATAAAACAGCGAAGGAGCGAATTGACGTTGCATGGCCCGCACGCGTCTCATCTTATTATGCTGGTATGGGAGGGGTCGATACTTGTGACCAACTTATTGAGTGCTATCGAACGTGGGTAACGACCAAAAAATGGACCGTGAAAACTATTCTTCATATGTATGACTTAGCTATTGTTAACAGCTATTTGGAATATAAACACGACTACAAGCTCAATAATCTCCCAAGGAAAGATCAAATGGATTTACTTCAGTTTAGGTTGGAAGTAGGAGAGTATTTATTGCGTGGAGTAAGAAATATGAAAAATAATGCCGAAGATTCAGAGCCAAAAGATGTACCGGTTGAGAAGAAACGAAAGAGGGTTGCTTCAATGCCTGGACAAGATAAGCGATTTGATGGTTTTAATCACTGGCCAATTGTTGAAATGCTTAAAGTACCGCTAAAGTGTCGCCTACCAAGTTGCCCAAGTCGGTCGCGAACAAAGTGTGAGAAGTTCAATGTCTACCTTTGCCTTACCAAAGACTCAAATTGTTTCAAGCAATTCCATACAAAGAATTAAAGCAATTCAAAAATTAAATTATAAATATTTATAACTTAATATTATTTATGAAAAATAAAGACGTTTCTTGTGAAAAATAAAGAAGTTTTTTTGAAATTTTGACTTCCGCTTAATTTTCATTATATGTGCCTATATTGAGATAGTTGCACTCCTGAAGCACACAAATGTGAGTGTCCTATTTCAAGGACATCCCATACTTTTTTTATTATTTTTTTTTCATATTTCTCCTAAAACGTTAAAAAGTGAAAAAAAAATTATAATACCAAAGAAATATTATTTTGGGGAAAAGGATAATTGCAATAAGCAATAGAATAGCATACTGTAACGTTCTAGCAGCGGTAGAGAAAGTTCGATGGTCGAATTTCGGAGGAGCCGTGGGGAGTAAATCCTCAGTTCAAAAAATAAGACTGCAAGTTCTTTTTAAAAAATTACAAACTTTTTATTTGGAACTGTAACTGTAAATTTGGCTCAAAAAAAATGGAATTGTTGGTTTCTCAACCGCGAGTATGCTGCCCGAAGACTACAGTACCGCTTAATTGGCAATCCAAAAATTCGTGTGGCGCTTTTCGATGCGGTAGTGTACCGCAGTTACCAAAGCGTCAAACCTTAGTGAAGTTCCTTGCACTGGCGCCGTCCTTTTATACGCTCCAAGCGTGAGCTTTTCGAAGATCGGCTTCACATTGGGGCCGAGTGCAAAGAGCTTTCGGGAGAAAAGCTTTACATAAGTGACGTGAGCACAGAGCTTTCCCTCCACTTTTATTACAGGGATGTACGTGAGTAAAATAAAAATAAATGTTTTTCTTAAGAAAATTAGAAAAGGAATTCAGAAAAATTAAAAGTACAAGATTTGTAGTAATTCATTAAAGGAAAAAGAAAACAATTAAATAATTAAATAAGTAGTTGTTACAATACTATATATGTAGTACTATGTAGGAATGATAAGTGTATTCGTCGGTTAATTCTACATATGGTTTTTTTTTTATATTCACAATTTGGAAATTTTATAGAAAGTCGGAACCAATTACAATTTGGAGTTGCATATTATTCGAAAGTTAATGTTCCGGGCCAGTGCATACAGCCACGTGTTTATTGAGCTCAGACTTAGCAAATTTCTGGGAATTTTCATTTCTCACCACCAAATTACGTTTGCTTAGATATATGTCATCTTTTAATTTATACACTGACGAAAACTATCTGCATTTAAAAAAATATATTCCCGCTCTAGTTTTATTCTTTCTGAGGACATATTTAAACTTTTTCCTATGTTCGTAATTACGGTCGTTTGTTTATTGACCACATGTGTCACATGATTATTTCGTAGACAGTGTATTAAAAAAAAATTGGTTACTTCCACAATAATGTTTATTACTCCCTTTTCTTCCATTTTGTATTAAAAATATTTTTTTTTAAAATCAACAGAACCAATTGATTTAATTTCGAACTAATATCTGTAAAAATGTCAGTTCCCAGCTCGCAATGGGTTTTAACATGCACTCTTTTTTTTATTTCTAATGAATATTTACATCTATCCGAGGATTTTTTTAACAATTACTTTGGAATCTTTACTATGACTTTTGGACCAATCCCCTAATGGGAGGATTCTTCAAATACAATAGTTTACAATAGTTTTGTTGGTTCTTTCTCGTCGTTAGGATATAAAGGGTGTTCCAAAATTCATTCACGCAAGATTTGAATTTTGCGCCATTTGTGCGGTAATATGGGGAGACCTACTAAATGTCCAAAATTAAAATCATAAAGCATACAATTTTATGCCCACAGACCATTACTTGTTAATGACACTAGCGTAGGTAATTTGCCGTTCATTGCTTCATAGAGATTGACTGATTAGAAAATATTGTAAAAAAGTATAAAACTTAAAATACAAAAAAAAAAAAAAAAATCATAAAAAAAAATTAAAAAAATATAAAATCAAAATGAAGAAAAATAGTGAAAATTATGGAGCTGTTGTCTCTTCACGTCCTCGTGTTGGTCCCGGACAACCCAAAGTATGAAACCTAAATAGACATTTCACTTGTACTTCGAAGACACAAGAGAAAATCCAGGTAATCTTGAATTCACCAAGCACCAAAATACACTATAGTTTGGCGCCAAACTTAATTTCTTTAATAGGCTCGAACTATAGAGGATTTTGTGTTTGGGATTTTTGATTTGTGAATCAAACCGGTAAAATGTTGCCAACGAAAAAAAAAGACAGCGTGACAGCTGACAGTTTAGGGTTATTAAAAATGGACTGCAAGAACAATGCGTTGTCATTGTTGAGCAATATTTTAAAAATAATAAGCTCTGGCAGCTACAGTTTGCAATTTTCGTACAAAATATGAATAGATTAATTCAAGAATTCAGGGAGACTGGGCTAATTAGTGATCTTAGGCACTCTGGCCGTCCTTCATCAAGTTGTTCAACATAAAATATTGAAGCAGCTCGTGAGAGTGTTGTGGAGAGTCGAGGAACATCAATTCGGCACCGTGGTCAAGAACTGGACATTTCGAGAAGCTGTCTACAGCGTATTCTCACGAAAGATTTCCATCTTCACGCATTCAAAGTGCAATTGACTCAAGAACTGTACCCTGCTGACCACACACAGCGAAGAGAGTTCCTTGAATGGATTATGGGAAAACAACAAGTGGATGCTGATTTTTTAATCTTCAAAATTGTCAAATTTTCATTAAACAGTACTTGTGTGGAGCTAAAAAAAATAAAACTATAAACATTTCTTCGACTCACCGGACGGCCTTCGACCTCAAATGTAGGTGCTCAGGGCGCCACTACGTATAGTTCAATATGTATGGGAAAACAACAAGTGGATGCTGATTTTTTAATCTTCAAAATTGTCAAATTTTCATCAAACAGTACTTGTGTGGAGCTAAAAAAAATAAAACTATAAACATTTCTTCGACTCACCGGACGGCCTTCGGCCTCAAATGTAGGTGCTCAGGGCGCCACTACGTATAGTTCAATATGTATCTTTTATTTTATATAACTGTTTTTCTGGTACTAGTCACATCCATTTGAAAGTGACATAAAGCTTTAAATCATCAAAGGAAATCCGATGAAGAATTTGATAGGTCCTTTCCAGGTTTTGAGAGAGTATATCGCTATTCTCTAACAAATAGTCTCTATTGGTTGTAGTTCAGTATTATTTGAGTTATAGTTACTAAAATTTTCTTTGGAGTATTTAGCAAGTGCTAATGCTTTGCCTGCATTTCGTCTAGCCCAGCTGCCGTCTGGTTTTTTTAAGCGTGGTTGATGTAATGTCGTATTTTTTAAATGTTTAGTTGCTTCCATAAGGAGTAATTTGTTGCTGATGTGGCTGTTAGGTTTGTTAAGCAGGTGTTTAAATTTCTATTTTGTCTTTCTATCAAAGTCTTCTTTAGTCTCATAATAGCTTTGTTAAGTTCCGCTTTGTCCTTAGGTAATCTGGTCGACAGCCATATTTCTTAGTTTTCGTTACTGTTGATTTTTTTCTTTTATAAAGAGTGGTCTGTACGTATACACTTTTTTTGCAGGCAATATTAGAGTTGATTTGTAAGCAGTTTTGTTCATATTGTCGTTGAAGGAAATAATTGCACTTTCTATAGGTATATAGCTTGATTTTTTAAATGAAATTTTTGTTATGAGGTCTCGTTGAAGGGTATGAAACTAATTGTGTTTCCAAAATAATCGGTGAGTGGCTGGATGAGAGCTCGAGACTATATTTTATGGATAGGTTATTTCATATAATGTTCCTGTAGATGCAAAAGTCAATTAAATCAGGTTTTTTCTTCTTATCGGTTTGCCAGTATGTTGGTTTTCCAATATCTAAGTATTTACAGCTGTAGTTGTTGCATTTAGTAGCGTTTCACCTTTTTTGTTTTCAATCCGTGAGCCCCAGTCCGTGTATTTTGAATTCAAATCTCCATCTGCAATAAAGCGAGGTCCAAGTGTTTTCAGGTAGTGGTCATATTGATTCATTGTGATTTTGTATGTTTCCAATGGTCCATATTTGTCTTCTATTTGAATTGAGGTAGATTGTAAGTGTTTCATTCTGTACTGTTCAAGATCTGTATATTTGAGATTTTGAATTATGATTACTGTCTCAACGTGTGCTTTTTCATCCGGATGACGAAAAAAAAATGCAGATGGATGCATGGTCGCTAAAAATGCTGCAAAATGTCTAGAATTCCCTAAGTGGTGCAAGAAATATTTTAACCCGTCTGATCTGGCCTCAATTCATAAGGCTTCATTCGCCCAAAGCTGGAATATATTCCATATCTGGTCTGGTGCACCCAAGACCGTTTTGCGCATACTATACAGGGTACAGAATCGCACTATATAGGTGATAGAGACATTGTGAACTCCATACATTTACTTGAACATCGTTGAAATGTCTCGTGTCTCTCCCTATTTTATCGCTTTTTTATAAAAAATGTTCCAGCATTCATCCCCTTCAGAATTTCACCCCCAATATGCGTCATGTGCATTCGAAGAATGCACATCAGTTCACCCGTAAGCCCAACTACGGTCGTCCTGTCAAATATAGGGATTCGTTTATATACCGAATGACACGAATGTGGAATGATCTACCGGGCTCTGTATTTCCCCATCGCTACAACCATCAAACATTTAAAGCTCCTCTGTTCGTCTCCCCCATTTTCCTAAACGCCCGTGCCTTGAAACATTATAAGGGTATTTTTATTTCCTTTGGTCCGAAAATTATGAAAAAAAAATGTTACGGAGTACGACTTTGAAACTTTTTCCTTCTTTTGGCTTGTAAGTATGGCACAAGTGGTAAAGAGTGTCGAAGAGATTGTTGTTGTAATTGAAGAAGGAACTACTATTGTTGTAGGAGTTGGAGGTGCGTTACTTGGGGGGTTGTGGGGCACTCATCTTAGTGATCTAAAAATCTGCAGAGTATTCTATCTTGGGTACTAACCACAATGAAGTTAATTTTTTTCTGGTTTGCTGATATATTTGCAACTGAGCTTTTTGGGTGGTGGATGTAGCACACAAGTCTAGACTTACGATCCACTGAGGAAGCTTTGCTGCTATTTCGCCTTGACAGTTGGATGTGATTGTGCATGATAAGCTGAAGTTTGTAGTTTCTTTATTTTGAGGAGTTTGCATAGTCTTTTGAGTAAGTGTCCATTGATCGTGTCCCTTGATCGATGAACAATCATTTATAAATGCAGCAGCGGGTGATTATTTGGTCAAAGGCCACTTGAGCAACAGTTTGAGCTTCTGCATTTGGCATGGCGTAGCAGTCAATGAATTTGGTTGGATTATCTTGAAAAGTTCGGATTTATAAGTTACCAGAATGAGATTTCTCCATAGGTTCAGCAATATTTTAGTATACCTTATCAAAAGGTCCTTCGTATCCATATTGGATTTGTCTCTTTCATGGTCTGACATTTTTTTTTACACTGTTTAATGTTATTTTTTATGTCTATTTAGCGCCACCAATGCTTTTTGCGAATTCGTTTATGACATGAAAGATTAAACTGGTGTAACTGTTCCTGGAAATGGACAATTTTTAACACAGGCAGTATGGGAGCACTCCATTTTCTGAACATATGTGTGTCCCCTAAGTAGACAGACAACCTCTGTATGTAAGAATTGACACTTTTCTGGCTGTAACTTGAAACAATTTCATTTCAATTTATCAAATACTTTTCTGAGTTTTTTTAATTATTTTCCTCTAGATTTTTAGCGTAGCAACGAAGCGTTCAATTCCCGACAAGTTTTTGCTAAGTTGTGCTATGTCGTTTTTAAGTATTTCCTTCAGCTGCTCATTTATTACCTGCCTATGTCTCAGGTAGCCTATACATTTTTGGTTAATTGGTCTTGAACCAATGTTATTTCATGAGTTATTGTGCCAGCACATGAAAGTCTGCTCCCTTCATTAGGTGAAATATGTCACAGTATTCCTAGCAGAGTCCTGAAATGGCCTTCTTTTCATCTGAACTTAAATTCTTATCTATACTGAGCTCGTTTTTGAGTTGTGTCAGCCGCGACTGATTATGTAGTTCGTCCGAAGGCTCTTTATCAGGGAATAAATATCTACAAGTGATGTATTGAATTGTAGACATTTTCTCTTCACTAAATGGTTGAAAATCATTTTAGTTTTTGTAATTATTTTTGGATATTTTCGTGTTTAAATCTTCTGCCTCTGGAGTATGACTACTACTGGAGTATGACTTTAGCAGGAATCAGTTGTAAAGTTAGATTTGCGATATTAACCTTTTTTTTTGTTGTGTTAAGAGCATGTATGATATAAAAGCTTTCTGGCCTACGGGAAAAACGCTGTTAGACAAGAAAACTCCATTGCATACTTCTTGTGATGGGCAGAGCATTGTTTCTTTAATTCTACTGGTGCAGCTATTAACTATTGTGGTTGTTTTGTTTTCTGCAACCGTCACTGAGGTTACGCAACCAATTTCTCATGTAGAAGAAACCTTGGAGACAGTACAGGTGGTGTACATACGAGTATGTGACCTCTACGGGTCCCGATTTGTCTGTAATCTGTTACATTTGCGACATGGGTTCGGGTAAATGAAGTTCAGAGGAAGGCTGTACTCATCTGAGTTAATTTCCGTATGCTGTTTCCGTAATAGAAATTTTTGCAAGGAAATCGTTCTCTTATAAAATATCTTCGCAAAGACCCGTCATATTGCGTACTATTTGGAAATATGTAGAGAATTTTACTTTGCAAGTTGAAGTATCCCTGGCAGCTCCCTGAGGTCATTTCTGCACCAAATGGTGTTTGTTACGTACATGCTTCTTATTTGTTTATGAACATATTTTTTGATTTCATAACTTGTTCATTTATAATACTCACCTCAGAGCCGGTGTTTATTACTAATTGAAGATTGCCGTTTAAGCCTATGTCTAATGGAAGATTAACTATAGGTACACTGGTTAGTTTGGCCCGACCTTGTTACGTTTCCCTGATTCTGTGACTCCCATTAGACCTATTGTTGGCCACGGCGTCCACAAAAAACGCAAATTTTGGTCAATTTAAATACTACTGGTCAATTAATTTTAGGCTTGGCTTGAACTGAGTTGTTATAAAAATGGGTGTTATTCCTTGCGCTGAGTGGTTTGAATTATTTGTATTATTCGTGAATCGTAAACGTCGGTAATCACAAATATTATAGTTATATACTTTACAATTTGTGGAGAAAGGTGACTTTCTCTGCATAATACACAATCTACAAGTAAGTCCCTTTCGGTGACAGAAGCTACAAATTACACCATTATCAAAATGGTCATTCAGTTTTTTACTTCTAACCATGGCACAGTGTGACAATTTGCCTATTTAGCGGGATTAAATTAAGAAATCGACTTGCACAAATGTAAACAAAAACCGGTTTTTCTTACAGCTTACGCTTCCCACTTAATGACTGTGAACAAATTTTTATGTTAGAAGCCTGTGCAACAAAAAAAATGATCTCAAAGTTCAAGTTGTGTACAATTATTAATAAGAAGGTCAGGTTTGCGAGCAAGAGTTTTTTTCAAGTGGTTCGCGTGATTTTAATTAAAAGTTTTGTTTTATTTTAATAAATATAATCTTATTGAATAGTAATTTAATTTGGAATATTGGGTGCTTTTAATTAAATGAAAGAGGAGTGGAAACAAAAATTAAAGATAAATTTATGCGTTCATTAGAGCAAAAGTATAGTTATTCACTGTTGTTCAAGTTGAAGACCCTATTTGTTGTAGAGCCATGTATGTTAGTAACAAAAAAGTGTTTTGTCTTTTTGCGCACAGTTCCGACACCTATACTAAATTTTTCATTTTTTATGATGGCTACCGAAATTACGAAAAAAAAAACAAATTTATAATGTTTGGATTTCTAAGATTAAAATTAAGCGCTTTCATGCTGTTTTTTCTTTTGTTATGGGCTGCTTTAATAATTTTACGTTTTCTGAGGATGCAATTAAGTCAATGAAGACAACTTTAAGGAACTTATTCTTGAGATTTGACGAAATCGCTTCGAAACCATAAATTGTTCGTGGCTGAATGAAACCCTAACGCTAACACAAACAGTTTTAGATGAAATTCCTTCTTCATCCCGTATAAACAAGGTAGGAAGACCAAGAAAAAGCTTTGATGAATGCTGTGAAAAAAGCAAAAATAGAAAAGTACAAACCATTTTACATGCATTTAGGGCTAAAGAAATTGCAACTGCGAATGAACGAAACCTTAGAAAAGCAGGAAAAAGAAATACTGCTATCACAATTAAGCAATTGTCAATATGCTCTCCAAAAAGAGGTTTGTTTTTTTTTTTTTTTTTTAGTTAAATTATTTTGTCGTCATTTTTTGATCGTTAATAAAGTTCAATTGTAAGGAAAACACTGGAAACTACTACTTCTGGCTGTTTCTCAATGTCTGCAAATGAGGCGTTAGCAATGATAACAGACTCACAGGTATCTACTCATCAATATGAAATAATACGGCAGAAAATAAAAAAAACTGTTCCCAATTTACTGCCCTCTTATCACAAAATTAAATAGGCTAAAACAAAGTGCTATCCCGATAGCAGAACTGTGAGCGAATCCTCTGCTGAATGTGGTTTACAAGGTTTAATAAATCATAGCGTTAAGCGTATATGTTTAGCACAAAAAGACGTGTTAAGTTCTGTTGATGATTTTACAACGGGTTTAAAAGAAATATCCCTGATAATGATGGTGCTCAACAAAATCCATACAAACAAAAATTTTCATCAGGTGATCATTTCGATGAAAATCTTTTCAGTATCTCGATCGAGTTGTATGTCTTAAAAGAAGAAACTAAAAAAGTACTTTGGCAAAACCCATCCCCATCATCAACAAGGTACTGCAGGCCTATTAAATTGAGTTTTGCAAAAGAATGAACCGAATTGATCAAACATGAAGTAGATTCAATTCAACAACAAATTAACAGCATATTACCTGTTGAGATGAATCATAACAGCTTTCATGTCTTAGTCAAACCAATTTTTTTACTTACCATGATCGACGGGAAAATATGTACTGCTTTGTCATCTATAACGTCTTCATCACAAACTTGTTACATTTGCGCTGCAAAACCTTCTGAAATGAACAATCCAGCCAATCTTTCGAGAAAGTTTTGGACCAACTATCAATGTCCTTCGGATTAAGTCCCCTTCACTCTTGGATCCGATTTATGGAATGTATACTTCACATTCACAGACTGGATGAAAAACTTTAAATAAAAGACCAAGATGGTAAAGAATAGGCCAAAGCCAGAAAAAAATTAATCCAAGATAGATTCAGTAGTGAAACTGGTTTATTGGTTGATATTGTAGCATAATAATAACTACGCGCCTATGTCTATGCAGCAAATTCCGCAGTGACTTTCCATTTTGGCAGAATTTTGGTTCAAACTGTCCTTTCATTCGAGGTTCGTGTCTGGGACGAAGTCTCCACAGCTCATGTCAACGAAAGAGACGAATAATATCAGGGATAAAAGGGAATTATAACTGCAATAATTATTTCTCTTGTTCCAGTGGTCGAAGAATTTGCTAGAAGCTTCTGGCTATCAGAAACTTCTGCTATATAAGGACAGATGGCGATCAAAAAAAAACACAGTTGGTTTAGAACCGTGGCGAAGAGATTGGAAAAGTGATAATGGGCGAAGTTGTAATTTGGTGATAAATTGAAAGTTGAGAGTGAACAAGAAAGAGTAATTAGTTTGGATTTGTGAATTAAGAAATTGAAAGGAGATAAAGTGATTTGAGAGGAAAGAGACCTTGTAAGAAAAGAATAAGGCGAAGAATAGTATAGTGTGAACTTGAATTGTTCTATAGAGTAGAAAATAAAGAAATAATTTCTCAGAATAATTGTTTTATCTACTCGAGCCGTAGCCCGCATACTACATTGGTGTCAGAAGCGGGATAAAACTTATTCTGTGAATAACTATTTCCGTGGTGTGAAATTGCACAAGCAAAAAAAAAAAAAAAACGATTTCTGTGTTGAGTTAATTAGTTGCGCAAAATGGGTCGCAAATTGGGAAAACTAACTATAACTCAACTAAAGGCAGAACTCAGTAAGCGGAACCTCGACACAACTGGGGGAAAAGATGCCCTACTGATTCGTCTGGAAGAAGCAGTAACGCAGGAAGGTGAAAATCCGCACGACGTAGAGTTTGACGTGGAAGAGGAAGCAGTAAGTACAGCAGCCGACCCGGGTATAACAAGTCTGCTCCTGCAACTTAAGTTAGTCATGGACGAACAAAAGAAAGCAATAGAAGACCAAAGGAATTCTCTAGAACTTAAGCTGGACGAACAAAAGAATTCTCTAGAACTTAAGTTGGATGAACAAAAGAAGGCAATGGATGAACAAAAGAAAGCAATGGACGAACAAAAGAATTCTCTAGATGCTCTGGAAAGTAAACTTGATGAGCAAAACAAGAACTTGGAATCCAAATTCGAAGTGATCGAAGAGAAAATCGAGAAGGTCGAGACGCAACTCGAAAAAGTCGAAACTAGATTCGATGAAAATTTTGAGAAACAGGAAACTCAGTTCGGGAAGATAGAGATTCAGTTTGAAAAAGTGGATACGCAATTCGAGATAGTAGGAAAGCAAGTCGAAAATCTTGCTAAGGAGCTCAGCAACGTGAAGAGACAGAAAGCACGGGAATATTCCACTGACGGTCTGAGAAGAAAGGAGATGCAGCCGCCTATCTTCGATGGTCAAACATCATGGCCAATTTATAAGAGGCAATTCGAAGCGGCCGCAATGACCAATAGCTGGGACGATGAAGAGAAGTCTATTGCACTCACGCTTGCACTGAGGGGTCCAGCTGCGGAGCTCTTGCAGACCATCCCGGAAGATAAACAGCAGAACTACGACTCTCTGGTTCAGGCTATCGAGATGCGGTTTGGGGATGAACACATGCAGCAGGTGTACAGGGTTCAGCTGCGTAGTCGAGTCCAGAAAAGGGGGGAAACGCTCCAACAGTTGCAAGCGGATATAGAGCGACTAGCCCATCTTTCATACCCTAAAGCCGGTGAGGAGCTTATCAACGAAATGGCGGTGGAAGCTTTTATTCAGGCCATAGAGGACAGACAACTGCAAATGGCTGTAAGGATGGCTGAAAAGCGAACACTCCCCGAGGCATTGGCATTCGCTTTGTCAATGAAGGCTGCGGACCAAGCATACCAGGGAATACACCGTGTCAGGGAAATGTCCGTCGTGGAATGCTCATGCCAGAGAACAGCCACCATGGATGAAGACAGAGCTCGCGGAAGTCAAATCCGTTGCTGGAATTGCAACCAAACCGGACACCTACAACGGCAGTGCAGAAGTGCACCCAGACGAGGAAATTGTTCACATTGCGGAAGTAGGAGAAGCAGAGAGGAAGCATCTGGCGGTGATAACATCCATCCTGTCAGTCAGAACTTCCCAAAACCAGCAGTCGGGAAATGCGTAAGGACCAACTTCGCGGGGCAGAAGTTGGTTACTGGAATCGAGGCCCCCAGGACCACCATTCAAGTTTCGCAAACCAAACGGGGTAACAAGAGCCTGACAGTGGAGGCACTAATCAACGAGAAGAAGTGCGTAGCCACCATCGACACAGGTGCCACTGCCTCCATTGTAAGAAGAGATATCGTCAAAAGCTCCTGGCTGCACAACACCAACAGCTACTGCCTGAAGACTGCAACAGGGGAAATGGCGAAGGTATTTGGAGAAGTTCGTCTTACGATTACTCTGGCAGGACTGACGTTCTCCCATGCGTTTCTGGTGGCAGATATATGCGACGAGTGCATCATCGGAGTAGACTTCATGAAAGCAAATGAAGTAATCTTGGACATCGGGATGCAAGTACTGAGGTATCGAAATGTGGAGATTCCGATGGTGTACGGAAATGAGAATGCCGTAACTCTCAGGACAGTCATCAGCAAAGACGAAGTTTTGCCGCCGTCTTCAGAGACAATCATTTGGACGAAACTGGAAGGTGATCTTGGGAGCCACCGATTCTACATAGTAGAACCAGACCCAGAGAAGAATTCTCAAGACTACATCGTGGGAAAGACGTTAGTCGAACCAAAGAACACCATGGTTCCAGTAAGAGTTTTGAACGCAAGACCACACACTGTCAAACTAAGGCGAGGGGAGGTGACTGGAAAATGCACGCCGATTACCGCCGTCGCAACAATATCTGAACGTGATGCTCCAAAACCTCTCACATCACCTTGGACAGCGGAAACGAGAGAAACGATTCTCCAGTCCAGTGAGCTGAATCAGGAGCAGCGAACTATGGCAGAGAATCTTATCAATGAGTACGCTGATGTATTTGCCTCACAGGACGGAGAATACGGCCGAACACACCTGGTACAACATCGAATAGACACTGGTGATACTAGACCAATTCGTCAGCCTGCTAGGCGCCTTCCATTGGCAAAGCAGACAGAAGTTGCAGAGATGGTGTCGGCAATGGAGAAAGAAGGTCTGATTGAAAGTTCCAAAAGTCCGTGGGCATCACCGGTTGTACTGGTTAAGAAGAAAGATGGCAGCACGCGGTTCTGCGTGGACTATCGGCAGCTCAATTACGTCACCAAGAAAGACAGCTACCCTCTGCCACGGATTGACGACACGCTAGACACACTATCAGGAGCCCGATGGTTTTCCACTCTCGACTTGAAGAGTGGCTACTGGCAGGTACAGATCCATCCAGAAGACCGGGAGAAAACCGCCTTCACCGCAGGAAATGGGCTATGGCAATTCACGGTAATGCCATTCGGGCTGTGCAATGCTCCGGCGACTTTCGAGCGATTGATGGAATGTGTCCTGCAAGGGTTAACATGGAAAACCTGTTTGGTTTACTTGGATGATGTCATCGTCATAGGAAAAACGTTTGCGCAACACCGAGACAATCTAAGGGATGTGTTTCAAAGGCTTCGAAGTGCCCGCCTGAAGCTCAACCCCAAGAAGTGACCCAGGTACTTGACTTCCGCTCTAAACAGGGCGTTTAGAGCGGAAGTCAAGTACCTGGGACACATAATTTCAGCGAAAGGAGTGAGAACCGATCCGGAGAAGGTCGAAGCGGTGAAAAACTGGCCAGTCCCCAAAGACAAACACCAACTAAGGAGCTTCCTGGGCCTAGCCACCTACTACAGACGGTTCGTGAAGGATTTTGCCGGGATCGCAAAGAACCTGCACCAGTTGACGGAAAAGGGAAAACAATTCAAATGGTCAATTGAGTGCGAGAAGAGCTTCAAGGCACTTAAACAACGGCTATGCGATGCCCCGGTACTGGCTTACCCCACTCCCGGGGAAACGTTCGTTGTGGATGCAGATGCTAGTAATGTCGGGGTAGGAGCCGTACTCTCCCAGGTGCATGACGGCCAAGAGAAGGTGGTTGCGTACTTCAGCAAGGTGCTCTCTAAGCCAGAAAGGAACTACTGCGTGACAAGGAGAGAACTTCTAGCTTTGATCTTGGCTACGAAGCATTTTCACAAATACCTCTACGGGAGGAAGTTCGTTCTTCGCACAGACCATGCAGCCTTAAAATGGCTATTACAGTTCAAGAGTCCTGAGGGTCAGGTCGCAAGATGTATCGAAAGGCTGCAAATCTACGACTACGAAATACAGCATCGTAAAGGAAGGCTCCACTCTAATGCGGATGCACTGTCCCGGAGACCATGCAGAACGGATTGTAAACATTGTGCGCGTCAGGAAGAACGGGAGCTGGTTTCCATCCAAAGAATGAGAGCCGAACCTATCGCCGGCTGGAGCGTAGATGAGATCCGGAACGCTCAGAAGGAAGACCCGGATATCGAGCCGATTCTGGCCTGGAAGGAGAACATGGAGAAACCGGATCATCAGGACATCTCTCACAGAAGCCCGACCTTAAAGGCATATTTTGCGCAGTGGGACTCCCTCCATGTCCAAGAAGGTGTTCTGAGAAGAAAATGGGAATCCTCCGACGGAAAGTCGTTTGTAATGCAGCTTGTCGTACCGCGGACGAGGGTCAAGGAGGTGTTACAGGAAATGCATGGCGGGGCGACCGGAGGCCACTTGGGAGTGAATAAGACGCTAGAAAAGGTACGAGAACGTTTTTATTGGTTAAAAGCGAAGGAAGATATCGAAGACTGGTGCAGAAAATGCGACGTGTGTGCAGCTAGCAAGGGTCCGAGAATCAAAACTCGAGGTAAGATGCACCAATACAACGTGGGAGCACCTTTCGAACGAATCGCCATTGACATCGCAGGGCCCTTTCCGGAAACCGACAATGGTAATCGGTATATACTCGTAGTGATGGACTACTTCAGTAAGTGGCCAGAAGCGTTTCCGATCCCTAACCAGGAAGCCAGAACCGTGGCGGAGCAGATCGTCTACAATTGGGTTAGCAGATTCGGTGTGCCCTTGGAATTGCATTCTGACCAAGGGCGGAACTTCGAGTCAAGAATCTTCCAAGAGATGTGTCAACTACTCGGAATCAAAAAGACAAGGACAACCCCGCTTCATCCACAGTCGGACGGTATGGTGGAGCGTTTCAATAGGACTTTGGACGAACATCTCTCGAAGGTCGTAGGTGACTACCAACGGGATTGGGACCGGCAGATTCCCTTGTTTTTGATGGCCTATAGAAGTGCCGTGCATAGCACTACTCGACATACGCCGTTCGAAATCTTATTCGGTGGAATAGCTCGTTTACCCAGTGAGGTGAAATTTGGATCTCCTACCAATGAGCCCAGAAATGAAGAAGAGTACGTGGTGGACCTTAGGGAAAGGCTTAGGGACATACACCAAAGGACCAGAAGCCAGATTAAGATGACGAGCGACCGCATGAAGACCAGGTATGATGCCAAGGCAACAACGTCAGGATTCCAGGAAGGAGATCTGGTGTGGCTGTATAATCCCCATCGCCAAAAGGGGAAGTCACCTAAATTACAGCGGAACTGGGAAGGTCCCTACAGAATAGTAACCCGCATCAACGATGTTGTCTACCGCATCCAGCGAGGACCGAGGGCCAAAATGAAAGTGGTTCATGTGGACCGACTGAGTCGATACAATGGCCGAAATGAGGATGCACTTGTTCGGGACGAACACGTCTAAGAGGGGGGCAGTGTAGCATAATAATAACTACGCGCCTATGTCTATGCAGCAAATTCCGCAGTGACTTTCCATTTTGGCAGAATTTTGGTTCAAACTGTCCTTTCATTCGAGGTTCGTGTCTGGGACGAAGTCTCCACAGCTCATGTCAACGAAAGAGACGAATAATATCAGGGATAAAAGGGAATTATAACTGCAATAATTATTTCTCTTGTTCCAGTGGTCGAAGAATTTGCTAGAAGCTTCTGGCTATCAGAAACTTCTGCTATATAAGGACAGATGGCGATCAAAAAAAAACACAGTTGGTTTAGAACCGTGGCGAAGAGATTGGAAAAGTGATAATGGGCGAAGTTGTAATTTGGTGATAAATTGAAAGTTGAGAGTGAACAAGAAAGAGTAATTAGTTTGGATTTGTGAATTAAGAAATTGAAAGGAGATAAAGTGATTTGAGAGGAAAGAGACCTTGTAAGAAAAGAATAAGGCGAAGAATAGTATAGTGTGAACTTGAATTGTTCTATAGAGTAGAAAATAAAGAAATAATTTCTCAGAATAATTGTTTTATCTACTCGAGCCGTAGCCCGCATACTACAATATGATAACTCAACAGTCAGGCAAAACAAATGATGGGAACACGGTTAGACGATTATTCAGAGATAAAGCAAAAACTGCCGAAATTACAGCAATCGACGAATAAATTATCAAAAAGTTTCATATCATCTTAGAAGCTCTTGGGTCAAGTTCCCAATTAACTTAAATGCCTTTGAGAGTTTTGCAACAGAAACAAGGGAACTGTATCTAAAAAATTATGGCTGGTATTATATGCCAGTTAGTGTACACAAGGTCTTATTTCATGGAAAACAAATAATTGCCACTTGTATTCTTCCAATCGGTCAACTTTCGGAGGAAGCTCAAGAAGCCAGGAATAAGGAAAATATAAAGTTTAAGGAACTCTATACCAGAAAAACTTCGCGAGTCAATACGAACACAGACCTACTGAATAGATTGTTAATATCCTCATATTCATTTCTGACAATTATAAGATGCATTCCAAAAAGAAAAAAAAGCTTAATTGAACATGAAGTTCTGCAACTGTTAGACATACCAAACGAGTAAAAAAGTGCAAATTGTCAGTTATTTTAAGTTAATTTTTTGTCAAAACTTGTATATGATATGATAATGTAATTTATTACATTCCTTTCTGTGAACAATTTTCATAAAAATAAGTAAAAAAATTGAACAAAAACATTTATTTCTGAACGTTATTAATTTAATCCCGCTAGATGAGCGAAATGTCACACTGTGCATGGGTTGAGTTTGCCCTTGTCTACTAAATTTATTATTTCGGTAATTAGGAGATGGGAGTGTGTATGCGTCAAGCTGAAGGTGCGGCAACGCAATGTTGCCATTATTTTCAAACAATATAGAGGCTGTTAAAATACCTTTTTTTGGTGAAATTGGTAGGGGCTGGCGGGAATTGTGTAGTTGGTTAAAGTAGGATATTAGAGTACGGTTGTGTGTAAAAAAAATGCCTGCTGTAGTCGTTCCATGCCCAATGCTTTTGGAATTATTATAAATGTAAGTACAAAGGTGGGAGGGTTTGTAATGCATTTTTAGCAAAATCATCTAACTGCGATTTTACCATATTTTGTTACTGCGGGCTCTTGAAGAGCATCAACATCTGCTTTATCCTAAAACCATGAGAGCATCTAAGGGTATTGTCTGAGGGTGACCAATTTACTAAATAATTATTGGCTTTGCCCACCTGAAAATATATCAATAAATAACAGGCATTTTGAAGAGTGGTGGGGCATCTTTTCTTTCAGGGAGATTCTGTTCAGATTCAGATGAAGAAATGCTTAACCAATTTAAGACAAACTCACTAGTACTTACATATGTCACAAACGCTACTTGGGGATTCACAATTTTACTATTACTAATTCTACTATTTTTGTTCTCCTGGCTATTGAGAGAATGCGAAAAACATTGAAAATTTAACAACTCTTGTTTGAAATGTTCTGTTTTTTTTTTAAATTTTTAAATTTTAGCGAATTTGCTCGCGAATTTTATTTTATTCTGTATTTCAATTCTCGCACTTGGACTTACGTTCCCTAACGTTCGAAGTGTTGTTTCGCTTCGTGAACGTCTCAAAGATAGGTCCAGTTGGTTTCTTCCTGTTGTTGTGCTTGGCTCCCAATGAAATTGGTGTTGGTCGACGTGTATTTCCTTGTTTGAGTACTTTGATCTGTTTCTACGGCAATTGGTTCTGTTGCATGTGCTTTGATGTTACCTTTCTTTTGTTTTGCAGACATATATATTTTGCTTTTCGATGAAACCGGAACACCCCCGAGGTCAGACTCAGCTCAAAGTTTAAGGTAGAGGAGTATAGTCCAGTATTCGGCTTTTGTTTTGTTCTATATAGACAAGACCAAGGCTTTTCAAATGCTTATTAGTTTTGTTCTTTGGTTCCTTGATCCTACCGGCTGCGCCAACATGTTGATACTAATTTCAACTTATTATCATGCTAAACGACTTATCGCATTCTTCTTTCCAAGTGAGTGCATTTCAGTTACAATCCACAGAATTTCCAATTAGTCAAGTCTCTCACTTTTACGTTAGAATAAAACAAAAGATTTGCATTATAGAATTATTAATATTATATTTATTATTATTATATTTTTTATTTTGTAATGTCATAGGAAAAGATCCGAAATTTTACAAATCAAGTGTGCTTTTTTGAAAAGCACCTTAACAAAGAGCTACTAAAAACTTATTTCCTTGTCCACCGAGAATTTGTTTTTACGGTAGTATCTAGCTTTAATTTAAGTTTGCATGTAGCGATAGGCATACCCAGTAAACTTTTGTCGGAAGGATGGGTATTGTTGTTCCATGTCTGGCAAGTTCGTCAGCCTTACAATTCCCTGGAATATCCTTATGCCCGGCACCTAAATTAGGTGAATATTAAACTGCTACGCCATCTCTATAACGGACGATCGACAGTCTAGAGGTGTTAAAGAATACGTTGAGGAAGATTCCAGGGATTTGATTACGGCTTGGCTGTCTGAAAAGATGCGGATATCAATGGCCGATATCACGTTTTCCTTTAGCCAAGATAAGACTTCCCTTATTGCCATTATCTCTGCCTAGAACAGAGAAGAGAGACGAAAAGAGAGGTTTAAATTAAGCCTGTCAGAGAAGACACCACCATCTACCCCGTCGTTAGTTTTTGAACCGTCGGTATAAAAATATACCGACTTATCTTCCGTGAAGCCACCTTCTTCCCAGAATGCTCTGGAAGGGATGGTAACTTGGAAGTTTTTGTCAAAATTTAACTTAGGGATGGTGTAGTCAATGTCTCCAGGGAAGATGTTAAATTTATTCTCTTATACTTTACATGAATCTAAACTTTCAAAGCGTTACACAAAATCTCATGGATTTTAAAGGTTAATAAAAAAGGCACTTTAAATGCTATTCAACATTTTATTCCGCAATCTGAAAATGTATGAAATGCAATTTGTTTTCACATATTTTTGAAATAGGCCAGGCGTCAGGGGTTGGCATTCATTATTATAAATATTACAAATCCGTGAACAAAATATCAATCTTTCCCCATCTTAAACAAAAAATGCTGAAATTAGCTTTTTCGATAAACAACCATATTCTTCGCAAAATGGAGTAAAAGCCACAGAGTTGACTTTTAATGCATGTTATTCCACTTCATTAGCACAATAAAAAAACATGTATTAGACTCGGTCTCAAGTATTTATATATTATTTATTAGCAAATTTCTCAGTTTAAAATTTAAACAAAATCGTTATGACGTTTTTCTTTATACTAGGGGATCAGATCCCACTTTTATTACTAACAGTAGACAAGAAGTTTTTAACGTGACCTTTATCAAGAACTCTCCTTAAATAACCGTCAAAAACTGGATGGCATCTAGAGAAGCGTCTTTCTCAGATCACTGCTACATACAATTCGGTAGAAAGCCATAAAAGAGCCGAACTATCGGTGCAAGGGATACTGCTACCCATTGAAGACTACATTGGGCAGTGCACAGTTTTCATCCTTATAAATCACCTGGACTCGGTGGGATTTTTCCAGTGGAACTGCAGGAGGGCTTTGATATATTGATCTTTGGCTACACCCCCAGTTTCTGGAGGAGGGGCATATCCAGTATACGTACTGAAAAGGAAGATTGGTAGAGACTGCACTTCATTCATTGGTAGGAACCATCAATCAGCTCTTAATAAACTTGTACTCGTAAAATGGACGGAAAAGGTTGGTCGCTCAGTTAACGCCGGAAAGACCGTTCTGTTCACAAGAAGGTACAAGGTACCATATATAGTGCTAAATGGCACGATACTTGGGGGTGGAAATTTTGTTTTCTCGAATTTTGACCACACAGACCCCAGATATGAAGTTTAAGGAATATACGTCCAGCCTGCAGTCGTGTGTACAGACAGACAGATATAATTGAGAGGCCGACTTTATTTTTTTCAAATATCCGCTACTTGTTCGGAAATGTTTATTTGTAAACACATACTTATTCACAGCTAACCTTTATACCTTTCTTAGAATTTGTCCGGTATATTTACCAAAGGAAATTAGTGAGAATTCAACGGTAAAATGTTATAAGGGGAGGACATTGTCTCTTGAACATCTAGGAGCAAGTTTTAGTTTCCTAAAAATGTTCGATATCCATATGTTAATTAAACTTGATACTAGAGAATTGCAAAATGTACGTTTCTCAGTACTGTCTGTCTGTCTGTATGTATGACCAACTGCAGCCTAAACGCATGGACGGATTTTTTTCAAATCTCATATGTGGGATCTGTAGGGGCACAATTCGAGGCGAAATCATATTAACCCCTAAAAGAAAGATGCTCTACTAATGTCCGATTGATGTGTGAACACATGTCAACAGATGGCGTGCCAGATTTTTTTCAAAAAAATGTGTGTAACGGTGATTTGCTTTGTGACCGATTTTGGAAAATTGGCTAATTGTAAAACATGATTTGGCCGATTTTATTCAAAATTGATATTAAATCAATATTTAATTTATTTTAAAATAAGCAAGGTCATGGCATACCAAGTTTTGGAAAATCGTGAAAATTATTTTTTGTTGAATTTTAACGGATTTTTGTTTATGAGAAAAATTACTTTAACGATTTTGTTTTAATTTAATATCTGAATTTTTGCAGACACACAAGTGCAAGTACGTGCGAGCTAGTGCTGTACTTTGTTTAAATGTGTACGATGCATTTATACACTTCTAGGGAAAGCTGATGCTTGTTTTGAAATTCCATAAATGTCAAGATTGACTTAATTTAGTCTCCTAGAAGCTAAATAGAACGTTCGTCATCCCAGTTCTACTGTATGATGAAAAAGCGTAAACTTTACCAAAATCGTATAAAAATACACTTTGAGTCTTCCAGAGAAAAATTTTTCGTACGGCGTTGATGGTATGACTTAGCTTCGTGAAATCTGACACCATTTTTTCAGCAATGATAAAAGTTGAGACGTAAGTTGGGAGGAGAGAACAGATAAGGGAACACTTTTTTTCTGTTTAACGGTTAATATCATATTTGTTACTTTTCTATTCTAATGGCAATTCGATTTTATCAAAAAAAGCTCGTGTTTGAATGAAAATGTTCTTTAAATTGTTGTATCTACTATAGTAATTGTTCGAGTCGACGGCCTTCAGATGAACAAGCAAACATGCTACATAATACACCACGGTTACCCATAAAGAAGATAGGCCATTAATATGTATAGTGGATGACCCCACCAATACTTCGGGACGGTGAGTCTTGCAATCTACCTCAGAGGTGTTGCACATAAAAGGCGGAACATATTGTGTGCAAGTTTAGGGGAAACTTGGTTCCTAGATTCCAATCGGACAGTAGCACCAACAAAAACACCTCAGGTTTTTGTATTTTACTACTAGTGTACATGTCTAACTTCGTCTAGACCAAAAAAGTTGCTCAATGTAGAAATTATGTAGAATAAATAAGTACTGATATCTCTAATAAATCGTTTCGATAAACCTAACAAAGTTTTTGCATTACACTAAGTCAATAACAATCAGTTTCCGATTTGCTTCACGTTTATGTTCACTGTTCGCTCCGTTAAAAATCCAAGCAAACATACTAACCTTCCAATAATTAAGACTATAACATATCGAACTGAAAACTGCTTCAAAATCCGTTCAATGATTTTCATTATTACAAATAAAATATTCGCAAACTTTCATTTCACATCTTTTGATGTCCTTTTTGTAATATGTATGTATATGTATTGCCCACATTTTAAGTGCTTCTGAAAGTTAGTACAGACTAAATATTTTATTATATCTATAATTTTATTCATACTGAATATAAGCTTAACCCAATAGAACTGCTAAATGCACTTTCGTATGCTATGTGAAATTTTTGTAAAAAAAAAAACGTTATATCTATTTCCACCATCAACAAAAACAGCAATCAAACGTTGCCTTGATGTTTTCGCTGATACATATAATACTTGACTGAGGGAAGATGTATTTCCGGACAATGGTCTGCACAGTTTTAGAATTAATTCATCGTCACCTTTCATTTATTTCACATGGTATTTATACAAAAGAAAATATTTGTTTTGACTTTTACTCTAATCTTTTTCGACTTTTTCAAAATTTTACTTTAAAGAATTTTGTCTACGGGTTAGTTAAAATCCAAATTTCAAACTTTTGCATACAAAAGTTATGACAGGTGGATATACAACTAACTGTCACTATAAGTGTCTTGTTCTTACTTTGTGTTGCCTTGTACGTACCGGAACCCTGAAAAAATAAAGTGCATGACTATGTCGCACGTACTTACACTTTGTTTAGCTGCAAGAACTCATATATGAAATAATTTATTTGTTGGGCCGTTAAAACTCGCAAAAAAAAACTATTTCGACAATTTTCCAAAACAATAACTTTGCATATGTATATTAAATATTATTGGGTCTATGCTGTCTACGGTCTATAGCAGAACAATCTATCTCTACAGAGCTAATTGAAAGAAATAGAGTCTCGCTGCGTCTCGTTAGAATGTCAGGTACAAGTATAATGTTTGCCAAAAAAGCAAACTAAAAAAGAAGGTTATTGTACACCTCCCAGCGCAAAATGGAGTACCCGCGGTTGAAAAGAATATAATACTTAGAGAGGGCACATCAACTCTTATACTACAAAAACACTGCTTAGAATTGCTTCAAACTCAAAATTCAACAGCAGTGGCATCTTTATTATGAAATATGTATCTTATGACACCATTGTTAAAATGAAATCACAATTACTACTACTTACTACAATTGTTAAGTATTATATATATTAGTCGATAAATAGCTAATTTGTAAGAACCAATTAAGAGGTAAAGTACCGCTATACGTATTTTTTGGCAAAAACTTGCCATCTGATGGCATAAATCCACCATAACTCGAATATGAAATCTGATCAAGATCCTAAAAAGCCGGTTTCGAAAAAATCTAATTATTCTAAATTGGCCATTATTACAGTACTGTTATTATAATATTGAGGTTAGAATCAAAATTCCGATTTGAAGCAAATCCGGCCAGCCGTTTAGGCTGGAGTCGATGAGATATACAAACGCCCTTTTTAATCAAAATCATTTTTAGGAAACTAATACTTGCCAAATAGGTGCAAGTAACAACCACAACCCGTGGTCCGATGCCTGTAGCCTGGCTTTCACAGAATTGCCCATATTTCTCAATTCTTCTTTCTTCGCATTTGAGTCTCCCGTTCTCACATTCCATAACAATTGGCAATATTTCCTAATGGTAAACACAAAGACATGACTCTCTACCCAACGGAGCTAGTGACTGGAAACTTTCAATTCAATGTATAAAGCCAAGCTGGAAATTGTCTAAAGAAGACAACGTACTTCACTCACATTCCTTATCTATTTCCAGATAGGTCAATAACGGTATAAAAACACTTACTCCGTGAATATTACACTGAGGGTTATTTTCCGTATGTGCTTAGAGTGGAAGAGTCAATTTAAGTCTATTCGAATTCATTGGAGTATCTTCTATCATCCTGTGTCTTCTTCATTCTGCTGCATGCCTCTACAATCATATAATTTAAAGTGGTATCTGGCTAATTGAATTCCATAATCTACTCATCCTCTTGTGCTTTAGTTTTGACAAAGAAGTCAAACAAAGATGTTGGACAATAACCAGCACGTATTGGCTGGCAACAGCATCCTTATCGTGGTTGTTTTTTTTTTTCTTTTGTATTCTCCTTTAAGGTAGTGAATGCGCTTATTGTTATACTCATAGAGTCCTTTCTAAAGAAATAGAAGCACTTGAACAGCACTTGTGTTTTAGTATTTAAACGGTATGAGAAAACATACAAAAATATGATTAAATCTTGGATAAGGTTTCTGTGGTTAAGTATCATATACATTTTGAGTTCGTAGGACATGGTTCAGTCTTTTTGTTTGACGGGGTAATCGCCTGGTAATATTTGGATTCTCAAGGTGTAAGATGTTTTAATTTCTTTTACTTAATTTTCAGATTGATGGGGTATGGAAGACAGTATGGGGTGAATTCGAATTATTTTCTTAAATATAAAAGTAATCCCCAATCTGTTGGACAAATGGACTACCATCAAATGGAGAAAGACGTGTCGTTTACGTCATCATAACACTTTATTACATGTGCTTTTGTAGATATTTATCTATTTTTGTATCTAGCTAGTGCTTGTCTTCGCCAAAGATTACCACAATACGAAATGGGAAGGACTTCAGATAATAACTGTTATTTTTTATTAGTGTTTCTCAAACGGGATCGTTCGTTCTCATAAAGAGAACGACAATACAAATAATCATAAGCATACATACAGACAACAGCAGAACTCCGTAAAAGCAAAACTGGTACGGAGATTGATCACGAACAAAATAAATTAATGTCTTTCAAATCACTTTATGTATTTACGTAAAGGGCAAGTATTGGTTATAACTATTATACCATAGAAACTCAAAATAATGGATCGCGCAAATTTGACTGTTGTATGTTTGGTCGACTACAGCCTATGCTGGTATACGCATTTACTTTAATTTTTCACAATTCGAGGCAAAATCAGAATTTGTATTCTAATCCCAAGATTAATGGTACTAAAGGTCCATTTAAAAAAAAGGGTCCAAATGATTTTGGTCAGATTTAATATTTGAGTTACGGTGAATAAATGCCGATAGATGATCATCATTATACCTCTTTATTTTTGAAAAAAAAAATCGTGTAACGTTACTTTACTTATTGAAAACTTATTATTTCTCGGCTGTGAGTAACAGTACTTCACTTATTGAAAACTTGTTATTTCTTGGCTATGAGCCAATCGATTTTGTTCGAAATCAATATTTGAACAATATTTGACGTGCACAATTGTGGATGCGTTTTGTAAAATTTTCAAAATGCTTTTCATTTTCAACGATTTTTGCTGCAGAACAAGATAAAGGCTAGTACGTTCCATATATTCTGCTTGTTCCTAAATTGCTCAGATCTTAAATTTACCAAAAACATATTTAGAATTTCTTTTTGGCAAAATCGATAAGAAGGGAGGAAATTGGGATTTGTTTTAAAAAGCGTTTAAAGCCATATGTCCAAAATTTGAATGCCATGTCTTTGCATTCCGTCCGAACCATATACAAGATATAGTTAATATTAGCATTTTCTAGTTGCAATTCCACTTCGAGGTGTGAGTCAACAGACTGCAGATATGAAGTGTGAAGAAAATCCGTCCAGCAGTTTAGGTTGCAGTCCGAGGACAGAATTGCGATACTCACTTTTTTGAGTTCTGTAATATCATAGTAATACCAAAATTGATCAAAATCTCTCTTACTATCGAAGCATCGGGGTCTCATCGATGGTGAAGTAAGGGCGATTAGAACATAATAGAGAAACGATCTTATTGGCTCGAAGGAGTCGGTGACTGATCAAAAGTATTTTTTGCGAAGGTTGGAAGACTTGAGGCTGAATCTACTGTTCATTGTCTTTCATGACGTACATACGGTGAATACTCTAGGGTGCTAAGATGTCCAAAGTTGAATTACTTCTTTTCTGCCACTAATGTCAACGCAGAAGAAGAGGAGCCAATTCGTTAAACATATTAGTGATTTAGATTGTTGCTGGCAATTAATTAATTAAATACAGTGCTTTGCAAAAGTATAACCGCACCTTGTAAAAGTCCTTTTCCAGGAAACTCTAAACAGATACAGGCCCTTTATTATTTTTTTTATTTTATGACATCAATTAACAAGTAATTAGAGCAAAAAAAAAATCATCGATATTTTCTTTTGGGATTTCCAACAGTAAAAAACTGCGGCAAAATTCAGATGAAACTTAATTCAATAACAAACTAACAAAAAACAAATCAGATATTTGCCACCCAAACGATTTTAATTCTTGTCACGAATGTGTTCTACGTCAAGAGCAGGTGCGGACCATCGCATACTAAACTGTCCAGAACAGCGTCATTGAAGAAATAAAAACATGCAGGTTACAATCCATCTGGAATGGATTGCATGATATCCTATCCCCCACTTTTTTAACAATCGCTAATAAGGTGGGCGTCGCATTTTTAAATCTTCAAATCAAATCCCATGATATCTTTCCACTCAGATGATATTTTCGCAAATTTTTAAAATATATTATCTTATTAAAAAAACTGATTAAGATAACCATGAAAATATTTGTGAAAGCAAAATGTGTTCTTTGCCGAAAATTGCTTCCAAAACGTGTGTGTGACCATGTACAATGTGTGGACGAAATATAGAGCTAATATTTTTCAGTTTCTAACAAAAATTTTGAAAAAATAAAATTGTTTGAAAATAGCTCATACATTCAAGTGAAAATTTAAAGTCAACAAAATGGTGAAATACAGATAGACAGGTCGACGGCGGACATGACCAGATTAACATAACTTTCTAATACGATCACAAATATATATACTTTTGGAGTACTATCGTTATTATTTCCCTTCTGTTATATAATGTTTATCACAATTAATATAACCTATGGGATAGGGTATAATAACAATAAGCACCTTTGGGCGACATTTTTACTCATTAAACGGAAAAAAAACATACTTTTATGTCCCAAACTGTTTAGAATATAGTCGCTGAACAAAGTTAATGCAGTAATGTTTCGCTCATGCGAACGATTTTTAATTCAACTCGAGCGAACTCGAAGTACCTATATGCACCATATTTTACAACCTTAATAGGCGACAGAATCTGTGTTCTGCATAAAAAATATGTTTTTTTTTTATATGTTAGTCTTATGGTTGATAGTCGTTTACTCGGCTTTTGAAAACTATGTAATGTGCATGTATAAATTTACTTCTTGCATGCATTATGTCTCTTTCATTATGTACCATATTTTACAACCTTAATAGGCGACAGAATCTGTGCTCTGTAATCCGGATTCCATAAAAGCTGCATATATAGATCAGCATAACTATCTCAGTAATCGTTTGGCAAGAGTTTTTCCAAAGCTTACTCAATCCACAGATAGTATCAGGAACCATACAATATGCTAGGGCACATGCTACAAATGCCGCTCTAGATCGACCAATATTCACATCTGAAGTATAGAAGGCTATAACAAACTTGAAAAATAAGAAAGCAGCAAGAACGAGCAGGATATCTTTCGACTTTTATAAAAACTGCACTGCGGAGTTTGTAGCACTTTTGGCGGAAGAATTTAACCGCATATATGAAAGTGGAAAGTGCCGGACATCTTCAGGGAGGCTATTATTTTTCCAATTCACAAAAAAGGAAGTATTAGTGACCAGAAAACTATTGCGGTATTTCGTTCCTAAACACCTCCATGAAACTATTTACAAGTATTCTTTAAAAAGGCTTAGAACTCTGGACTCAATCACGGAATCTAATAAATGAATATCAACCCGGATTTAGACGCAATTACTCCTCAGTGGATCACATCTTCACGCTGACATCAATAGTGGAAACTTACAACAGGCGAAGGAAATAATTATATACATTCTTTATAGACTTCAAGGCTGCTTTTGATACCATTGATCGAAATGCAATATTCTATAAGTTGTATAGAGCGGGGTTATCCCTTAAATTTTGGCAAATATTGGAGGATCTATACAAAGATGCAAAAGCTACTGTGTGGGATGGAAAACAATTGTCGGATTGGTTCGCAACAACCAGCTTTCAGTCCCAGGTTTTTCAAAACATGACTTACTATACCTCACTCTTGATTTCGCAAACCACTTAAGTGCAACTATTTTCCAGTATAGAGACTTTAATAATATTAATCGTGGGCAACTACTATTTGATTTGCAAAACTCTGATTTGAACAGACTTTTTAATATGTCATGTGTGGATGAGCAAGTTGCTTTCCTTCAACAGGAAATGAACTTGCTCTTCGAGAAGCATGTCAGGGTTAAAACTAAGCTCGTTAAAAATATCTCACCTTCCTGGATGAGCGGTAACATACTAAAGCTAATGATGGATAGAGACGTTGTGTACCATCGCTGGAAATGATACAAACTTGAACAGCTTCATGAAATTTATCGTAAACTTCGGAATAGTGTGGTCCGTGAAATACGAACTGCAAAAAAACGATTCTATGCAAGTAAACTTAATCCGTCAACTTCAGGCAAAAATCTTTGGAAAAAATTGCGACAAATAGCAAGCAACAGTTTAAGCCCCCGAAGAATATTGACTGTGATTCACTCAACGCTATCTTTACTTCATTTTCATCCTCATATCACCCTCCTGAAGATCTGGATTTTGAGGAACCAACTAGAAAAGTTAATAACGGGAGTAGATTATACTTTCGCAGATTTTCGAACTCAGATATCGTTGAGGCGTTGTTGGGGGTAAAATCGAATGCAACTGGACTCGATGGACTAAATGCTAAATTCATTAAATTATCACTTCCGATCATCTTACCGTATATCTCGCATATTTTCAACACTATTCTCACTACCTCTGCTTTTCCTACGGAATGGAAAAAAGCAAAAATAGTCCCATTACCTAAAAAACGTAATTGCAATTTATCCGAGTACAGACCCATTGCAATTTTACTATCTTTAGACAAGGTTTTCGAAAAAGCTATTCTTTAGATTTAGATTTTAAAACACCTTCAGGATAAACATCTCTTGAGTTCTAGACAATCAGATTTCCGATCCAAACGTAGCTGTAAGACAGAACTGTTATTCGTTGTTGACGAAATTAGGAAAGGTTTGGATAATAAGGAACTAACGCTCTTAAGTCTCCTTGACTTTTCCAAAGCTTTCGACACTGTCAACCACTCAATTTTATGTACAAAATTAATTAACGATTTCAATTTCTCTTGCAAATTTGCAAAGCTAATTCGCTCCTACCTTGTTGGTAGACGGCAATCTGTGGTTGTAAATGATCGTATGTCGCGTTTCCTACCCATGACAAATGGTGTTCCACAAGGATCTATACTTGGACCTGTTCTTTTTTCAATCTATGTCAATGAGTTGCCCAATGTTGTTACACACTGCTCCGTTCATATGTATGCCGATGATGTGCAATTATTTATAACATGTCGTCTTCGATCAATAGAGTTAACTGCAGTCAAAATGAATGATGACCTTCAAAATATCTTAGTCTGGGCGCAGGCTAATCACATTTGCCTTAACCCAAATAATTCTAAAACTCTTGTCATCTATCGATACTTGCTGGACTTGAATATTTTCCCTCCTATGAAACTAGGTCAATCAAATATAGAATATGTCAATTCCGCTAAAAATTTAGGACTAACTTTTAATCGTACCCTAATATGGGATGATAACATAACTATCGGGAAGATTTACGGCGTCCTACGAGTTCTCTGGGCTACACAGTCCTACACACCAACAAAAACTAAGCTGCTTCTCGCAAAAACCCTTTTGCTGCCTATTTTGTTCTATGGTTGCGAAGTCTTCTGTAATGTCGGCTACATCAGCAGAAGAAAGCTCAATGTGGTCTACAACAATATCGCTCGATACGTCTATAACATCGGAAGGTACCATGACATATCCGCTCACTCTAAAGATGCTCTTTTGACAACATGCTAAAATACTTTCCGTTAACCTGCCTTTTCGAAATCATGCAAACGCGTCAACCAGACTACCTCTTCAAAAAACTCCAATTTTCGGCTACCCAGAGATCGTTTACACTTATTCAACTGAGGTATTCCTGCCTAACATCTGAGCGCCAATTTTTCGTTCATACCACCCGCTTGTGGAACTCCCTGCCATTAGAACTGAGAAGAAGTAGAAACGCAAGAGACTTCAAAACACAACTTCTGTTGTACTTCTGTATATAAACTTACTTAAACTTAATTTTTTATTTTCTTTTTCTATTTTTTTGTTATTTATTACTTTTTATACTTTTATAATTTATAGTTTGCATTTTTCTTTTCTTTATAAAGTATCTTTTGTTTTTCTTTCTTTTTTTTATTTACTTTTATTACGTTTTCATTCACATTGTCAAACCGCTTAAATCTTGCACTAGTTTATAAGATAATCTTATGTATCTTAATGTGTAAGCTAATTAATTATTCAATAAATCAAAATATAAATCTATGGTTGAAACAGGGCTGTAATTTGAGACCATCCATCTTTGCAATCTTCTTAGATAATATAACCGAATACCTTATGGGCGGAATAGATGTCAGTTTGATGTACGCTGACGATTTGATAGTACTTGCCGAATCATCACACACATTACAGCTCATGATAAATAGATTAAGCGACTACGGGTGGTGGAAGATGCGCCCCAAAAAAGAGATGGGCATACAAAGGAGAAGCTATCGAGATTGTATCTGGGCTACCTTATTACTAGCAATCTAAATATCAAAAAACATCTGGATATTTTTGATGTGCTTTATATGCGAGTATGTAGCAATAGATGTGAAATATAAAGTATTTCAAGCAACAGCGCAAAAAATCATGTGCTACGCAGCGCAGGTATGTGGATGGTGAAAGTGCGACACTGTGGAAAAACTGCTACTGTTCTACTTAAAAACACTCTTTCGGCTACCACATAACACTCCAAACTACATGTGCCTCTTAGAGACATGACTACAACCATTATTTATTACCACGCTGAAGCTGCATATAAACTACATACTGAAGGTAATGGCAATGGAAAACACACGAATCCCAAAGCGCATAGCTTTATACGCTCTTAAGAGGAAGATCATGTGGTTTGAGAAATGGGGCGAGCTAGCAGGATATGCACGAATAACAGTCGATATCTCAACGAATATCGTGCAAAGTTGGAAACCGTAAGTGTACGGCCTACTGCAGAAAATGGACGAACGTATCCGGCAGGACTACAAGGAAGACGTGAGGCCATCAACCCACAGACAAACATACAGCTACCTAAATTATAATTTCCAGCAAAGAAACTACTTCAGAAGCGATTATAGCACAGAACAAATATTAACCATATTCAAAGCAAGAGGGAGCTACTACAATTAAATAACATCCCCCATAGGGATGATCTACCGGTACTCTGCTCTATCTGCAATCTTTCACAGAGAGAGGATATAATGCACTTCATGGGGACATGCCCAATTCTCAAGGAGCATAGAAGAGATTTTTTCAATAAAAACACACTCACTAGGAACGAAATTATAGAAAATTTTAAACGGATCGAACTGGAATATTTTCTATGAATTGTAAAACTACATTAAGATATAGGAAACAAATTTTAAATGAAAGTCTTTAAACGATTTTATTGTTATAGCACTAATAGTGCAATTAATTACTATTTTCTATTATTCAAATTATGTGTAGTTATAAATCTGACAGATGGACTAAATCCAAGCCTTTCGATTAAACTATAAAATTGTACTTTTCATACTGAAATACAAATTAAACTACTACTGTACTACAACCAAAAGCTGCATACAAAGTCAGATGTTTATTTTTTATATGTTAATCTTATGGTTGAAAAGCACTTTTGAAAACTATGTAATGTGCATGTATAAGTTTACTTCTTGCATACATTATGTCTGTTTTGAGTGCCTGATTAAACAAGTACGCGTCAGGTTTTTTTTTTATCTAAACCACGGCATAGACGTGGAGACTTTTATTGCGAACAATTCAAAAAAAATAATTGAGAGCATGTAAATTTATGTGGAGTGTCTCTTCTTTAATGATATTTACATATTTTCATTTCATATTCATTGTTTTCTTAGCAAAAATATCTCCAATAAACTTTGTTCTACATAAATGATTTAACTACTAGATCTTTATGGGGAAAAATTTCCTGCAGGTGTGTTCACTATAATATACTGTGCTTAATGAATAAATATGATAACTAGATCGCAGGCATAAGCCAAAAATCTAGAAGGAATAAATTGAAGTAACTTTTCAAACCGAATCAGTTGGGACCTTTATTTAACTTTGATTCGGGTCCTATTAAAGTAACTAATGTCGAAACATTCCATTCAAATGCCTTCAAGTGTTTCAATACGGACCAGCCAACTAATTGTCCACGGCGACGTTCATTTTAGCATAATACGGGATTTGGGTTACATTCTCATATTTTCGCTTATAAAAAGCACATTATTGCCTCAAAACTACACGCGGTATACATTCAACAAATTATGTCGGAAATTATGAGGAAGCTAAGGGCCAGACGCGGTGTCGTTAAAGGACAACTTATGCGTATGACAACTGCCCTGGAAGCAGACAAAATTAAATATCAAAATATCTTCGAATTGGAAACTAAATTTAGTATTCTAGAAACCCATTTCACTAATTTTAATTCCATCCAATCGCAGCTCGAAGAGTTAGATGAACACAAGTCAATGGAACTATTATCAGCAATCAAACTCAACGCGGCTCACAACTCAAATCGTGAATGATACATCTGTTGGGCTCCTATATATTTCAATGATCTACCCAAACACACCGTTTAATTGTATAGTTTTTTTATTTACAGCTAGACAAAGTCCTTGATGCATACTTACACTCGCTATTATCGTATCTCGTTTTGCCTTTGTTAATCGCTAAACCCATTTTCGTCGTTTCTGCCTCAATACTCACGAACGCGTTATTCCAATATGTCAAAGGCGTCGTCGTACGCTAGTCGTTGCACAGACTTTTGAAAAGATCGTGCCAACGACGTTGGCTTGAGAATTAAGTACAACATTTCAAGCAATATGCGAATAATGTACGTACTACGATAACAAGCCACAGCCGATTCACTGGGATCAGTATATTTGCAAAGCTCGGTCTCACTTGGCGTCATTACATGAGAAAATTGCTTTTTAGCCCATAAATGTACACCTGATGTACTTGGGATGTTAGACTGTACATAATTAACACTTGAAGTACAACTTGAAAGTTTGATACGTGTACTAAGTAAATATGTAGTCATTTACACACACAAAACTGATGGACTAAATTTATGTCTTTTATACTTGTGTTATTATTGCAGAATTTACTTCATTAAACAATGTCAAATTTATTATATCATTAAATATTCCATATTATGACCATTTTTGATATTAAATCACTCTCCTTTGCAAAAAGTACCCTAAATTCATCGTATGGTCAACTCTCTACACTACTCACAATATTTTATGTGTATGCATGTGCTTACATAAATTTAGCTATTACCCTAACACGTACTTACTTATTTGGTTTTAATTATAGTTATCGAAACGATAATAATACCGCCATAAACCATTAATACGCGCATACTTCGGAGCATTCAAAAGGAAAGTATACGAAACAAACACAACTATGTTGACCTTTGAACAATTTTATTAACCTCCCAGCACTCATTTTCAGTTGAAAATAAAGATAAACAAACAAACAGTAAATATTGTGGCTTCGAGGAATTCAAGGATACATGGAACCTAATCATAAAAATTACTCGTTAACAGTTGTTTTATTCGCAGGAGCTGGGTTTTTTCTAAATCCCAAAAATTAAATTGAACAAAGCATTTACTGGGTTGTCCTTTGTTTTAGAACTCAGTGGGAGGAATTTAAATGAAATACTTAAAAATTTATGTGAAAATTTGCATTTCTCAGTATACATACATACGAGTACAACTACCCGAGAATTTTAAAATTGATTACCCGAGAAATGATAAAATGTCAAACGGTTGCAAATTTTTGAAGCTTAAGAGATTGTATAAATGAATGTAAGGAACAATGTGCTTGGCTATGTATATCGTAAACAAAGGTCAATTCCAAGACAAAAGTCGACATCCATAACCAATAATATTGAGAGAAAACTCTTGTATCAATTGTTTGAATGAAGAGGCAGACGTTGTTAGAATAGTAAAGCTTTTGGTAGTTAGACCATCTCAATCAATCATTGGACTTGATTATACCCTATCCCATAGGGTATATTAATTTTGATATATAGTTTGTAACATAGAGAAAGAATTGCGATAGAAAATTAAAAGTATATAAGTTAACGACAACAACATTGATATCATCAAAAATGATATTCCCACCAATTTCTGGCGACTCAGCAACTAATAACACACGAGCATCCGTTATGCTAACGTAGCGTCTGGATTCAACTGAATGCAAGCAGGTGAAAACACTCGAATGGGGTAACATGATCGATACGATGCAGTGATTGTAGGTTTCTTTAACTTAAGTTCAAAAATTGTAAGTCAGTTGTAATTTAGGATTTATAAAATAAAGAGGCTTCTCCTCGATAATAAAAATATTTTTTTAATATAAATAAACTTAGTATGTTTTAATTGGCGCCCAACGTGGGGCTTCGCGTTTTCAACAGTTTTAACAGTGCATAAGTCAACGTAAAATTACCTTGCCGTGTGTTAAAAAGTGTTAGAAAAAGAACTAACTGTGCCTTAGTCGACGTTAAGTACCTCGCCGCGAGTTAGTAAAATCAACGCAACAGCCAACACGAACCTGCAACCAGTGCGTATCAGGAGTCTGTAGACAAACTGAAGACCACGAAGGAGTGTGCGAACGACACCATTAGTAGCATAAAGCAAACAGGACCAATGACGTTCACACCAGCGTGGGACACAGCTATCCTGGTTTTATTAATGTAAGATTAATTTAAGAAAACATACAAAACAATATTATTATCACACAAAAAATTTAAGTGAAGTGAAACAAAGCTAGTGCAAGATTTATTTAAGAGAAATTTTAATAGAAAGTAATAATTTTAGCAAATTTAAGAAAGAAGTGAATATTTTTCTAAGAAAATTTTTAATAGAAAGTACAAATTATTTAAAAACTTAAGAAGTAAATATTTATCTGTTATAACAATGGCAAACCAAAACAATCTAATTCGTCCACCAGTCCTAAACCATAACCAACCCCTTAATCAAAATCCTGTTAATCAGAATGAACAACCTGTCGCAAGTGCTGCTCTTCAAGCCTTAATTGCAAATATGATTAATCAAACACTTCAAAGAGAGGGTAGGCAAATGGTCAACTCTATTTTAAACCCAAACGCAGATCGATTCGCAGGAATTGATCAAATTATAAACCCAGATCAACAAGACAACATAGGTGAACTAGACAAAATCCCAGATGTTGTTAGAAGCCTACGCGAATTCTCAGGGCAACCTGGCGAATTCAGTTCATGGCGTAAAAGTGTGGAAAGAATCCTAAGGATCTATGATCCTATTAGAGGATCTCCAAAATACTTCGGGATTATTAATGTAATTAGAAATAAAATAGTCGGTCACGCAGACCACATCCTAGAATCATATAATACCCCATTAAATTGGGATAATATTTCTAGGTGCTTGACACTACATTACGCGGACAAGCGCGACCTAGGTACTTTAGAATACCAGATGATATCTCTGGTACAAGGTAATTCTTCGATTCAAGAGTTTTATCAAGAGGTATACTCGCACCTCTCACTGATCTTGAATAAGATATCCTCAATGGAAGTCGGTGGTGAAGCATTCAACTTATAGAGAAAAAGCCCTAGACACCTTTATCAGAGGCTTAAAAGGTGACTTGCCCAGGCTTCTCGGGATACGAGAACCCGCAGATTTACCACAAGCGCTGCATTTATGCCTCAAGCTCGAAAATCAAACTTTTCGATCACAATATGCAGTGGCGACTAACAATAACGTTAGGAAAATGCATAATACACCACCTCCAGTTCCACCAAGACGGCAAAATAACAATTTTTCGCAACCTCAAAATCGACAACAGTTCTATCCAGAACTAATGTATAATCCTCCAAGATGGATTCCTCCCCAATTTCAAAATTTTCAGCCCAGACCAGCACCAGTACCACAAAGGCCCCAGCGACAATTTGTGCCACTTAACCGCCCTCAACCTCCTCAAAATTATAGACCTCAACCACCTCCCGAGCAGATGGAAACATCCACGATCCGAACAAACAACGTCAACTACATGAACAGACCACAACAAAGGAATTGGCCGCCTGCACCTAAAAGAGCAATCGACCCACCATCGCGTCAAATACATCCCCCAAAGGTACAAAGGAATTTCCATTTAAATACTATAGCTGAAGCAGAACCTGAGGACCACTACGAAGGTCAGCAACAAGATCAGACCTTGCAAGAATATGTAGACTCCCTTCCCCAGGAATACATAGACTCTCTTCCCCAACAATGCGATGACCAAGCTCCAGAATATAACGACATTAATTTTTTAGATTAAACTGCTCCTCTCTTCCATATTTTGAATGTAGGACGAAGAGTGGAGAGATACTTAAATTTCTAATCGACACAGGGTCGAATAAAAATTATATTCAACCTAGCCTCGTCTCAAATCCTCTTCCAAATGAAAAAACTTTTTATGCAAATTCCGTAGGAGGGAACATTAAAGTCTCTCAACACACATTTCTGAACCTTTTTGGCCTAAATGATATCAAAATTAAATTTTTCCTACTGACAGAACTGAAATCTTTTCATGCTATCCTCGGTAATGATGTCATTCACATCAAAGATAATTACATGATTCTTAAAAATCACGTTAAAGTAAGAATCAAACAATTAGCTGCACATTCCGTTAACACCATTAACATTAGAACACATCACATGTCAAGCAAGCAGAAATCCGATATTCAATATTTAACAAATAAATTCCCTAAACTATTCGATGACCCAAATAATAAACTTTCATGTACCACTGTTGTTAAAGGAGAGATAAGAACAATGACAGATTCCCCTGTCTACTCAAAGTTTTATCCGTATCCAATGGCACTCAAAGACGAAGTTGAGTCGCAAATAGAGAATCTCTTAAAAGACGGTATTATTCGACGTTCAAGATCGCCTTACAATTCACCTGTCTGGATTGTACCTAAAAAGGCTGATGCATCCGGCAATAAAAAATTCAGATTGGTTATAGATTATCGCAAACTAAACTCAATCACAATAGCTGACCGATATCCTATTGCCGAGATAAATGAAGTTTTGGCTAACTTGGGAAAGAATAACTGGTTCACAGTTATCGATTTAAAAAGTGGCTTCCATCAAATTCCTTTAAAGGAATCAGATATGGAAAAGACTGCTTTTTCGGTAAATTACGGTAAATATGAATTTACCCGATTACCATTTGGCTTAAAAAATGCCCCCTCAATCTTCCAGAGGGCACTAGATGATATCCTTCGCGATCACATTGGCAAAATATGCTATGTGTATATCGATGATATAATCATCTTTAGCCAAGATGAGGCCACACATCTCGAGAATATTTGCAAAGTTTTCCAAACTTTGAATAACGCTAATATGAAAGTTCAACTCGACAAGTGCGAGTTCTTTAAACAAGAAATAGAATTTCTTGGTTTCATTGTCTCTCACAAGGGCATAAAAACAAACCCCGAAAAGGTTAACGCTATTAAGAATTTCCCACCTCCTAAAACTTTGAAAGATTTAAGATCTTTCCTAGGTCTGTCAGGATATTACCGACGTTTCATTCGAGACTACGCCAAACTCGCGAAACCCCTGACATCCCTTTTAAGAGGGGAGGATGGACGTATTTCAAAAAATCTTTCAAGTAAAAAAGAAATACATCTTAACGAAAGTGCCCATGAAGCGTTCAATAAGCTTAAAAACTCTTTAGCATCGGATGATACAGTATTAAACTACCCAGATTTCAAATGTCCCTTCGAGCTTACTACGGATGCCTCGAAATACGCAATAGGCGCTGTCCTATCACAAAAGGATAAACCTATTACCTTCATATCAAGGACATTAAGTAAATCCGAAGAGAATTACGCCGCAAATGAGAAGGAGATGCTCGCCATCATATGGGCATTAAACTCCCTCAGAAACTACCTGTACGGTTCGGCAAAGGTTCTAATTTTTACAGACCACCAACCGCTCACGTATGCGCTTAGCACTAAAAATAATAACACCAAGCTGAAACGATGGAAAGCGTCATTAGAAGAGTTTAACTATGAGATTAAATATAAACCAGGTAGGACAAACGTAGTGGCAGATGCACTATCAAGGCCACCTCAAGCCAACCAAATCAATTCCCTTACATCAACAATTAATAGCGACGAAACATCATCTCATGGCCTTATCCATAGCGTTGAATCACCAATCAATTGTTTTAAAAATCAAATATTTCTTCAAGAAGGTACACCAACCAGCCAAAAATTCCAAATAATATTCCCAACTTACCATAGGCATACTGTCGTTGAATCCCTTTACGATGAAACTAAACTAATACAAATTCTAAAAAAATGTCTCAATCCATCTGTAACCAATGGAATCAAAACAGATGAACACATTATGGGTATGATTCAAAACATTTACAGAGATAATTTTAGTTCTTACAAGATCAGGTTTACACAAGCACAAGTTCAAGATGTGGAAAACGAAGAGGATCAAGAAAGCATAATTATTCAAGAACATAACCGTGCCCACCGAAACCAACGTGAAAACAGAGCTCAAATTCTAGAAAAATACTTTTTCCCAAAATTGAGCAAAAAACTGAACAAAATCACTAAACTCTGTTTAATTTGTAAACAGAATAAATACGATAGGCATCCCAATAATGTCCCTATACAATCAACTCCTATTCCGAAGTACCCCGGTGAAATTATACACATCGATGTTTTCTCCACAGAGGGAAAACTAGTTATCACTGCAATAGACAAGTTTTCCAAATATGCCATGACAAAGAGAATCGAGTCAAAAGTCGTGGAAGACATAAGGCAACCGATTAGAGACATTGTCTTTGGTTGTGGTATTCCAAAAGTAATCGTCTTTGATAACGAAAAATCTTTCAATGCAACGTCAATACTCTTTATGTTACAAAACGAATTTGGAATTCAAGTTTTCACTACACCCCCCTACACAAGCACGTCAAACGGTCAAATAGAAAGATTTCATTCAACCCTCGCTGAGATTATGCGATGTTTGAAATCCGAAAGAATTTATGAATCCTTCACGGAACTTTTAGAAGCAGCCGTTAACGCATATAACTTCTCTGTACATTCAGTCACAAAAAGAAAACCAGTCGATATATTTTTTAGCAGAAACACCGAAAGCCCAGCACAAATCGAGGAAGCACGCCAAAAAAATATTGATAAATTGAAGTCTAAACAAGAAGCTGATATAACATACCATAATAAAAAAAGAACTGACTTAAAAAACTACTCTCCTGGAGAAATCATTTACATCAAAGTAAATAAACGATTAGGCTCAAAGCTATCGGCAAGATACAAAAAGGAGAAAGTAAAGGAAAATAAGTCAACAACCGTTATAACGGAATCAGGCAGAGTTGTTCACAAATCAAAAATAAGAAACTAATCCTAAAACCCACACTTACCCCTCTCCTTTCCTTTATCCACAGGTATCTAATAAAGCCAACCCAAGGAAATGTTGACATTCTAGACTATTCTAATTCCCCCATCATCATCCTAGATAATGGAATGGCCAAAATCTCAGAAGGAAATTTAAAACTTATACACACCATAGAGTTAACGCCATACGAAAATTTCGTTTCGGAAGCAGATTCGATTATCCTTAAACAAGTCCCGAAAACCAATCCTTTCTTTCCCATCATTCATCACGAATTAGAACGCATTAAAGATATAATTAAAAACTTAAAAATTAGCAAAACTAAACGATCCCTAGATTTTATAGGCACGGGATGGAAGTGGATAGCGGGAACACCCGACCACGAAGATTTTAATATTCTAAGAAGTAATATAAACAATGTCATAGAAAACAATAACGAACAAGTAATAATTAATGAAGAATATAAGAAGAGAATAAATGAACTCACAAACATAACTAATGTAATAATAAATACCATAAAAAAGGACAGTACAATTGAATATCAGTCTAATGTTATATTACTATTTAAATTAAAACTCATAAAAGAAGAACTTACGAATATTGTATATGCAATCGAACTTGCTAAAGAAAATATTGTTAATTCTAATATTATGTCGAAAAATGAAATAAATATAATTATAAGTAAAATCGATAAAGAAATCTTGCCTTATACGAATTTAGAACAAGTAATCAAATTCGCTGATGTAAAAATTGCATCTAATCAGAAAGATTTATTATATATTGTTAGTATCCCAAAAACGAAAGAAGAAATCTATAGAAAACTTATTTTAATCCCAATAAAAAAAAGTAATGGTTTAGTAAACAAAATATCTTATAGAAATATATTAAGGAACGAAAAAAATACATTTGGAATGTTGAATAACTGTAAGCAAATTGAAAATATTTCCCTTTGTAAACGAACAGATTTAATAGACCTAAGTAATGATATCTGTATAATAGGCTTAGTAGAAAACAAAAATGCATCGTGTAAATCAATAAATAGTCAACATGTTCCCCACACGGAAGAAATATCACCAGGAATCATCGTCCTCAACCAGTTCAACGGAACCATAGAAGCCAATAACAAGACCCATTCACTTAACGGAAATTATGTCGTCAAATTCAACAATGACACAATATTTATCAATAATCAACGGTACGTCGCCCAGGAAATCATAAACATCCAAGCATTACCACCAACATTGCATCCAACTTCAGAAGATTTGGCAGTTGAAGAAGTACTCTCCCTAGAACTAATGAAGGAATTACATACCAGAAATACGCAGCATCTTACGAAAATAAAGACAGAAAAAGACATGCACCAGGTAATAACGTACGTGATTTTCGCAGTTGTATTCTTCATCATTATAGTAATGCAATGCAACCGGAAATTAAGAGTATCTCAAATTAACTCGATGCCAACACCACCAGCATCACCTATGATAATGATAACGAACCAAGGTGAACCTAATCACCCATCATCCCTTCAAAAATATCCCAGCCTCTTTAACATCATGTAAAAATGCGTGGACGCATTATCTTAAGAAGGGAGGAGTTAACGACAACAACATTGATATCATCAAAAATGATATTCCCACCAATTTCTGGCGACTCAGCAACTAATAACACACGAGCATCCGTTATGCTAACGTAGCGTCTGGATTCAACTGAATGCAAGCAGGTGAAAACACTCGAATGGGGTAACATGATCGATACGATGCAGTGATTGTAGGTTTCTTTAACTTAAGTTCAAAAATTGTAAGTCAGTTGTAATTTAGGATTTATAAAATAAAGAGGCTTCTCCTCGATAATAAAAATATTTTTTTAATATAAATAAACATAGTATGTTTTAATTTATACGAGGGGTGCCTGATAAGTTCGCGGCCTAAGGCATTGAGTGAAAGAAGAGATGCGATTAAAAAATTTTATTTTTCAATATAATCTTCCTCGACTGAAATGAATTTCTCACATCGGATATACGGTGCTTTAGTACCACCAAAAAAATATTGTTTTTCTTTGCCTTCAAAATGACTTTCTATGGCCTCCTTGATCTCGTTTTCATCTGCAAATCTCCGGCCTCGTAACTCCTTTTTCAAATTGAAAAAAAAGGAAGGTCTATCATTGAAAAACCTGTGTCTTTTAAGGCCTGCCTTCATCGAGATTGTCCCCGGGTAACTCCAAAAAATATTTACAGCATTCGAGTCGTTGTTGCTTGTTGAACGGTGTGAGCATTTTCGGTACCCAGCACGCTCAAAGCTGTTAATTGTGCACTTTGCTCATGACGACCATGTAAGTGAACATTATTTATTTGTGTTTTAAACGATTTTTTATCAGTTTCTTTTAGCCTACACACATTCACGCATTTAGTTTTTCTTATTGAAAAAAATAATAGCAAACAATTCACAAAAATTGGATTTCTCGAATAGGCATGTAGCCAGTGTCACCCGCGTGACCCAGAAGAATTATTTGATACCTTAGTCGTTTTAGCCGTTTAGGATGTAGATTAGATGGTAACACATACAATAAATATATAGCCATATACATACATATATGCATACAAACAGGTGAAGCACATAACCCTCCTTTGTCTTTTGCGTAGTCGAGTAAAGAAGAAAAGACGTATATTTGGGATTGGCTATAAGAACGTGACTCATGACTCTCATGCCAATTTTACTCTCGGATGTTTGTATCAGACAATTGTGTGAGTTTAGGCCGTGACATTTTTTTTTTTTTATTTTCTGGGATTTCAACCTCCCCCGCTAAAATTTAAAATTACTGTTGCAACTCAAAAATATTTGGAGGAACTGATACAATCCGGGCGCATTATCTGCAGAAAATGATGCTAATGCAGATAAGTAGATACTCAAAATTGATAAGGTAAAGAGTATTCCAAGTAGTACCCGCTAGTCCAAACTACAACATTTCTAAATTGGGCATTTCAGTTACAAAATTGATGGATAATTCTGTGGTGCATGCGGGAACTTCAATATCTATTGTATTGGTAGCTAAACGTTATTCGCGTGAGACATTCACCTACATCACCATTTCAAGACCTAACATTGTTTGGCCTAGCTTCTCGTATTCATTCGTGTTGTACGTACAGTATTTTTCACGGGAATGAATGGGATATACATTATTTTCGTTTCATAGCAGTTTCGCAGGATTATAGCAATGCAGTACTGCAATAAGTACGCAGGTATTAGGAGCATTCAGAAGGCCAACATTTCGGATACTGACGTACCCACGCTTCGATGAATTGTGCCGTTACGCTGGACCTTCATCAACACCGCGCAGGTGTGCATACCAGTTCTGCAAACTTGACTACGATCGCAGCAGATGTACTTCGCGTTTTGTGAACTCTAAATCTGGTACGGATTTGTTATTCTTCTGACAAAATGATTTTAGACACCGATCTAAGTAAAACTGTGTATGTGTACTAATTATAAAATAGTTAAATACCTATACATACATACTATATATACTTTTTTACGAGGCATTAATAGTGGTACAGAAAGGGTTACATGAGCCTTAGCACCATCATTTTCTTCAACTTTTAAAAATCCCTTTTGATAATGTCTTGTGCTTACTATGCTCAGAATGCAAAGAAAATTTTCTTGGGAATTCACATTCTTTTAGGTGGAATGGTTTGTTTAATAAAAATTGGATTTTGATTTTAATCTGAGTATCAATTACTTTGTTTTAGCAACAATTTTTTTTTATTTTAGAAATAAGTTATTTATAAACACGTAATCGGATACAACCTTATTTCCAATTTTGCTCATATCCGTACATGCATATTTTGTATTAACATACTCACATATAAAAATATCATCTGAGCACAAATGCATTCTGGCAACGCTATCTGGATTAGTATGTAATAAGTGTGATGTCCATTATGTTTGGAGTGATATAACACAATTTTGTTTTCACCAATAAGGTTCTTTTTTTTGCTAACTAATAAACTTTTGTTAATTTTTGAGGAACGGGGGTACGTAAACCGCGACCAATAGTCTGCCAGCAGACACTGCTAAGAAAATGCTAAAATCAGGCAGAATCGAAATTGGCTGGGTGGATTGATGTATCCGTGAGCGTAAAGCTCACGGATACATCGTGCTTGGAATTCGGTAACTCGGCACAACATTGCAAGAGCGAGTTCGACCGCACCAATCAGTGTAGAAAATACTCGTATTGGGAAGAAGGCCACATAGCCAAGGACTGCACAAAGGACCCGATACGTAATCTGTGTAAAGTTGACAAACCAGAGAACGATAAGCATATACTCGTAGTTGTCAGTTCCAAATACCCGGTGTTTAAAATAGCTCTGAGCAATATAAGGCGAGGAAGATCGCCTAAATAAACCTAAACCATTGACGATATCGTAGCGGACATGCAAGAAAAACCTAAAGTAGTTGTTGCTGGTGACTTTAGCGCATGGGCCACAGAATGAGACAGCACGACGACAGACGCATGGGGACGAGCACCATTAGATATTAACTTGGTGAACAATGGTGCCAAAGACAAGTTCCACAAAGCACGTAAAGGGTCCATTATAGACATTACTTCCGTAAGTATTCTGGTTCGCTTGTGCAAAACACAAACTGAAGGGTCAGCGAAGACTATTCTCACCACACCAGGCTATAATGGTCAAAACATAGGATAAAAAAAATATCCGACAATCTGCTAAACTAACAGGACCAAAATGGAAGGACACTGTTTTCTGTAGAGAGACGTTTCTGGAAGTGATCAGCACTCATCGCTTCAGATCTGGACCAATCCTAGATTTTAGATCCTACAATCGTCGTCAGCGAGGATACTGCTAAACATTGGCGGGCCCAGATATAGCCGTAGAATCTTATTGTGCAGATTTGTAAGCTCAGCACTACTGTATGCGTCTCGTGAAACTATAAACTCTAAGGACAATCTGCGCTTAAAAAAAAGTGTCAGAGGTAGATGGCATGGTGCCTCTCGACATCCTAGTTTACGAAATAAAACACGTATACTCTTAGGTATGTATGACTTTATTCCTAACAGAATAAAGAGCATTAAACCTAAGGCAAACTCGTGGTTTGACCAGAGCTGTAAAAAGGCTATCAGGTTTAAAGAAGCAAGTTTTCGGTCTTATAAAGTCAGAAAAGACTGCAATGCCCATATTAGACGTGTAAAATTCTTACATGACTAAAAATTGAGGCAAAAAAATCCTACAATGTCCCAAAGGTAGTAAACATTTTTGGTCATTCGTCAAAAATATTAAAAATTCTGCGTTGTCTGCCATCCCTTCACTCATTTACAATGACGTTCCAGCTGTCAATGCCAGATAATGCTTTGTCTCCACCTGTAATTGAGAGCGTCAAATTTTCCATGGGACAAGTCCACTTTCGCACTCGTACAGTTGCAGGAGTACTCAAAGGTCTTAACATACACAAATCCGCCAGATCCAGATGGTATTTTTATTTTATTTTATTTTATTTATATATTATATAATCGCTGTACATGTAAGAGAATACACTTAAAATGAGTACAGGTAGGAAAAGGTATACTTATTTTATATACAAAATGAATTAGTGTGTTAAAAATACAATTATGAAAAAGATACATTTTAAAAGAGAAATACCAATTAAAGACAAGAAAAATTAAAACAAGCAGTAAATAGTTGCAACCATGTAGACTAAGAAGATTAAGATAACAAATGAGAGCAACTTCAGTTTAAACTAGAGAAATATGAAAAACACGCCGATTGAAACTGTCTGTATTCGACTTTAGACCTCACCTGGTATGGCAGGTGATTCCAAAGATTCACAGCATGAATGAAGAACTGTCTTCGTGAAGTCAAGCATGTATACATAGACGGTCTTAAAGGACAAGCTTACTGTATAGGTATGCAGGTTATTTCTTGTGAATAACTTTTAAGAGTAGAACGCAGGATCGATATTTTAAAAAAGGTTCCAAATCGCAACCAAGAAGTTTGCGGCGTTCCGCTGAAACATGATCGTACCTACCAAGATTATACACATACCTAGTAGCTGAATTTAGCGCCTTTTTTAATTTTAGTAAAGAGGTGCTGTCACAGTCAGCAAAAAGCTCACAGCCATAAGTAATAATTGGTATGATAAGTGCCTTTATAAGTTTTAACTTAGTGTCAATAGGTAATATTGACTTACTAATAGAAAGACCTCTGAGGGATGCATATATTTTAGACACTATACTGTTTACGTGGTCGTTCCAAGTAAGCTTACTATCAAAAATTATTCCAAGATTCTTTACATGGGTGACGTATTCAATACACGTAGAGAGAAGTTCTACTTTGGGAAAATCAAGAAGATTAGGTTTGTTTTTTGAGAAAGGCATAACTTTGGTTGGTTTTGTCGGGATTAATCGTAAGTGCATTCTGAGTCGACTACCTAATCACAGAGCGGAGATCCTCATTCAATCTTGTGACTGAATCTTCCACCATTCCAATTGGAAAGCTTAAATAGAGCTGAACATCGTCCGCGTATATATGAAAACTACAATGGCATAATACAGTTGGGAGATCATTAATGAACATAGAAAAGAGCAATGGGCCAAGTATAGACCCTTGCAGGACACCATTATTAACAGGACGAAATGTAGACAGATTGGAATTATGAGAAACAGCTTGGACACGATTAGTGAGATACGAGAATATTAGCTTGTTAGTGGGACTAGAGAAAGAACTTATTACAAAGAATTGACGGATTTACGCAGTCGAAAGCCTTAGAGAAGTCAAGTAATGCCAAAAATGTCGTTTTATTTTCATCATAAGCTTGACGAATATCATCAGATACTTTTAATACTGCTGTTATGCAGCTGTGTCCTGATCGAAAACCCGATTGCATAGGGGTTAATAGCTTTTTGTTTTCGACATATTCCTATATTTCACGACTTACTAGAAATTCGAAGACTTTAGACAAAAATGGAAGAATAGCGATGGGTCTGTATTCCGGAGTATTAGCTTTTTTTGGAATCGGAATAATTTTTGCTTTTTTTAAAAGAGATTTGGATAGTCGGATGTCATAAGGATGGTATTGAAAATGTGGGTAATTTGAGGCAATATTATTGGAAGTACAATTTTTTACAAAATCTGGATGGATATTATCAAGGCCGACAGATTTTCGTTTGATAGCAAGTATCGCCATTCCTACCGAAAACACATCAAATCTATTTACTGCGAAAGCTTCTTCACTATCATTTTGTGTCAATGACAATGGAGAGCCAATAGCTGTTTAATTCTTCTAGGTTAATGTCTTCTTCATTAGCCCCACGACTTTTTCTGCGCAGTCCAATTTCTCGTACTTGGTTCCACAGAAATTGAGACGATCGATCGGAATTAAATTTAGCATTGTAATAATTAAATTTCGCAGTTTTTTTCATACATGTAACAAGATTTCGACTAACTTTATATTCCGTATGCATTTCTGTGCAGCGAAATCGTTTCCACCGTCGGTATAGAGTGTCCCTTCGCTTAATAGAGTTCAATATTTCATTGGACAACCAAGGACAAGTTTTGTTTTTCAGTATGGTATCCCCCCATTAGTTTTAAAGAGGTGTTCTTCTACGCTGGCAAAACCTTTGCGTAAGCTTTTCTGTCTATCCTACTTTTCAGGGCTCTTTCCGAGTAGATGGAAAACAGCGTTTGTCCAGCCCGTCCCTAAAAAAGGTGAATTTTCCTCCCCGTCCAATTATCAGCCCATTGCACTTACGCCCCTTCTTTCCAAGGTCAGGGAAACGGTGATAAATCGTCAGCTTATGAAATATCTCGATTCACGAAGACTCCATAATGACTGGCAGTACGATTTTCGTAGCAACAGGTCCATTCCTTCGTTGATGACAGTACCCTCAGTTTTTCATATTCGTTCCCTAACTCATGTCCTTGCTTTTCGACCATAGAAGAGGAACGGCAACGTATATTAAACAGATTAAATTCTGACTTGGACAGCATAATCGAATGGGGTTCAAAAAACAGAGTGAAATTTAATGCTTCCAAAACATAATACTGTCTTCTGTCTCTCTAGTGAAACCATAACCCCCAACAATGAATGGTACTTGCATCGCTGAATCCGAAAGACTTGCTATTCAGGGTATGTGTATAACCATCTTCAATGGAATGATCACATATTCGAGGTCACTAAAAATGCTGCAAAATATCTAGGATTCCATAAGCGGTGCAAGAAATATTTTACCCCGTCTGATCTGGCCTCAATTTATAAGGCATTCATCCGCCGAAAGCTGTAATATATTCCATATCTGGTCAGGTACACCCAAGACCGTTTTGCACATTCTAGACAATGTACTGAAACTCTCGTTAAAACTTATAGGTGATATGGACATTGTGAACTCCATACATTCACTTGAACATCGTCGAAATGTCTCGTGTCTCTCCCTATTTTATTGGTTTTTTTTATAAAAAATGCTCCAGCATTCCACCCCTTCATAATTTCACCCCCAATATGCGTCATGCTTCGAATGCACATCAGTTTACCCTTAAGCCCAACTTCGGTCGTCCTGTCAAATATAGGGATTCGTTTATAAGCCAAACGACACGAATGTGGAATGATCTACCAGGCTCTGTATTTCCGCATCACTACAACCTTTAAACATTTAAAGCCAACGTGCACAGGCTCCACCTTTGTTCTTCTTCCCCCTTTTCCTAAATGCCCGTACCCTGAAACAGTTTAGGGATATTCATATCCCCTTCGGCGCGCGCATATTATAAAAAAAAATTTAAATGGTGCATTTATTTCATAACGACAAACTAATTAGGATATTAATAAGGGCGAAACCTTTTGATCTAGCTAACTAGACTATCATAAACAAAAACAAAAAAAAAAACAAAACAACAAACAGCGGTTTCTTAATCAATACATAATTACACATTTACGAAAAATAAATTGCTGATTAGTTAAACGACTAGGCGCGATTCTTTGAAGGCAGTCTTCTGTAGATTTTTTACATTGCTTTAAAGTCCCTCACAACTGTAGAAGGTTCCCTCACATACAAACCTCTGCAATGTCATTCGATGATTTTCTCGATGAAAAATGTACCATAAAACAAACGAATACAGAATCGCAGTAGTTTTCTTTTCCAGAATTCGAATTAGTAGTGTGTTTTAACTCGAAAGCTTTTATAATTCACTGAATATCACTTTAGTAAATTCAGATACAACCTTTCCATTTTAAACGTTCAAGCATCTGTGAATCCACACCTGTCCGAAATAATTAACCCAATTCCAGAAAACAATGTCTTAAATATAAAATACACCACAGATTCCATTCTGTGTTCTAATGGTGTTCGTTTACATTAAGTGGTAGTAGCAGCACTAATATACCTGTCAATAGTTAGCAACTCCCCTGAATCCACATCGATTGTTAGGATTTCACTTTGGAAACTGACACAATTAGTCATGTAAATAGTTGCTCGTAGATCTTCGCCCAGGACGCCGGCTGTCGTTGCCACCAGAGCCGGTGTTGTTGCTCCTGTTGTTGTCACCGGTGTCATTGAGTGGCTCTTGTCGCGTGATTTACGTCCAACCGCGTCAACCAAGTGCGTTAGGACATTCCTGTAATGAATTTTGTATATAAAGTATTAAAGGATAACTAGGATGGGTTCGCTGTTGTTGGTTCTGTGCCTTCCTTTTGTCACCTGTATTGGGGGGCGCATAAAAGGAGGATAAACAGATAACGACTCGCTAATAACTTTATTCTATTGATTAACTATTTTTGAAGTACATATGTACCTGCCACCTTCATTTTGTGTAGTTCGATTTTTTCGATTTTGTTTTCTGTTCATATATATTTTGAATTTTTGTTCGAATTGTGTAATTTAGCATTCATTATTTATACAAAGAGATTAGGATATATGTACATAAGTAGAGGTATGATAGGCACACACATATTATGCGAGTATAAACAACCGTTTTATATTTTTTGTTTGATTGTGTTGCATTAATTTGAAATGTAAGATGTCTTGTAGATTAAAATGAAGATACAGTAATTTTGGAGGTTTCAAAGATAATCAAGATCCATCTTTACCGAACGTTAATTTGTTGAAATACATTGCGGATTCGGAAAACAATAAACCAATTTCCGAAAAAAGGGCTTTAATACCAACATTATCAAATTGTTTTAAGTTTCATTGAAAAAAACAAGTGAGTAAATGTGTAAGCATAATGATAGATTTTATTGCTATTGCAGTTTATGATTTTTATTACAGGAAACAGACTTCACAAACTTCCCAGAACTGAAGATGTTAATACTTTGTAGTCCCTCCTTTTTTTTATTACGGTTTTTATCCGGTCGGGCATTGATGTAATCAAGCTGTGTAAAGTATCCAGTGCGATTTCCTCATACCACAGTTTTTCAATGAATTTGTCCAACTCGGTTATTGTCTGTGGCTTCTTCTTCGCTACCTGAGCTTTAATTATGGACCAAAGGTTCTTAATCGGGTTCAGGTCAGGGCAGGCCACTACAATGTTGCAATACTATTCTCGGTTAGAACATTTTTGACCTGGAATGAAAAAATGCATTTACAATAATAAAATTTTACGAACGTTTTTCTAATATTTTGGGGAGGGTAAAAAAAATGGCACTTATCAATTTCGCGCGGTGATAAGGGGCAAAATCGTCTTTGAAAATCAGCTTATCTGAGTATGATAAGTGTTCTTCTAAAGATGGTAGCAGATTGTCTTCCAATATTTTTTTATATTTTTCTGCGTTCCTCGTTCCATTTATTAGAGCCAGCCATTTATTAGAGCAATGCCGTGATATGAAAAGCAACCCCAAATCATCCTTGAGCCTCTTTGTTTCACGCTTGTTGTCACGCACTCATTATTGAATCTTTCTCTAGTTCTTCGCCTCACGTACTGTATTTTGCCAGAGCCGAATATGTTGAATTTGGACTCATCTGAGAAGATCACATATTTTCAATCCGTTATGGTCCATGATCTTTGGCCTACTAGAGACGTTTTAGGCGCATTGGTTTATTTAGAAATGGTTTTTTGGCAGGTCTTCTTGCGTTCAAGCCAGCTTCTTGAAGCCTTCGTCCTACAGTCCATGAGTTTATCTCTGATCCTCCAGCCTCTACAAAGTCTATCCTTAAATCCTCAGCAATTTTTAATCGATCACGCAGACTTAGTCGTTTTAAAAGCCGATGTTCAGCGGTGGTGGTTTTTTCTTTGCAATGAGCCCGTTGCCTCGAATTTTTTGATGAATTCAGCCACTGACGACTTGCTGAATCCCACTTTTCGCGCTATATCACGAACACTTCATTTTTCTTTTTTTAAAGTTATTATTTCGACTTTTGTTTTTTCACTCATTTTCTTTTTGTATTAATATAAAATTATTTCCACTTTCATTCAAACTTTTTTTCTTCAATGAACTATTACTAAGATAACTAGACTGACGTCATCAAAGCCTTTTTATGCAAAATACTAAAAAACTACCTGCTAGTTTTCAAGATAATTGAAGTTAAAGAATTTGTTTACCCTATCCGGATTTTTATGCCCGTTACTGTATATGCGACATATGTATTTAAGTATATATACTATACTATACTATACTATACTATACTATACTATACTATACTATACATCTGCATACGATACTATAAACATTTTTGAAAAAAAAGACAATCAATTAAACTAATGTTTTAGAATAAATATATGTACATATGTATATATATTAGAATATATAAATAAATATGCGGTTCCGTACATTCTTAATCCCAAACAAATTTGTAATCTAAAACAAAGAATAACTTATGTACGGACATATGTACGTATATATACCAATGCAAGTATAAAGATAAACATGTTAATTTGCAATATCTTTTGGAGTCACAAACATCGTTAAAATAAAAACTAATCTAAATGAATTTTTAGTATTCAGAAACAATAAACCTTTTCATGAAAAGGAAAACCTTTCGTTCGTCATCAGGATTGACATAAACGGCAAACAAGTTTTCTTCCAAAAAAAGGAATTATTATTTTTTAAAGAAATATTCGCTGTACACGTTGATTACTTTTCCCCTATGTATAATGTACCTATATGTATATGCAAATTACAGTGTTTCTTCGATGTCCGTAGGTCACTTTTTTTCATTTTAATGGTGGTCTTTTTTCCCAAAAAGTTTTCAACATTTGTGTTAGTGAAACATATAAAACTTTAGTTCAATTGAAAAAGCAAACAGGTGTCAAAATAATTTTAAAGTCGATTTTTACGGGAGTACAAGTAAATGATTCAAACAAATATATTTTCCCTTAGTCTGACCAACGAAGGTATTTTTGTAAAGATCTCGCTGGTCAAGTTCTAAAAATACCAAATGTTTTTACTGCCAATAATCTGAAAGCAACAACTTACTTAATTTTGCTTTCTTTTAATTAAGTACGAATTCTTTGATATCCATTTACAAAACAGTAACAGACAAAAATGGGACGTGTTGAAATACACTTTAAAATGGATGAAATAAATATTAAAATTGATAATTTAAGATATAAAAATATGTATAATATGAAAATAAAATAAGCCCACTTTTAAAAAATAAATCCACTTTTAAACAAAAATTCACTCCAAAGTAAATAATAGGGGTGTCTGTGGTGTAGTGGTAACATCATCGCTTGTCACGCTGTTTGTTCACGGTTCAAATCCTGATGTCAAGAATCATCTACTTATTTCGCATGAAATAAATAAAAAAGTCGATCAATTGCGAAAGCTAAGTCAACTCTACTGCGGAGGTATAACACTGGAGTAGACTATTCAGGTGGCTGAAAATGCAACTTGATCGTGATGATAACATCAGGAGGACGAACAAAAATACTGTGAATCATGAGCAATGCCAATAAAAGCGAAACAAAAATGTTCCCCAGTTATCTGGACGCTACCCTTGGAGTTTACACTTAATACCACCTGAGTTTCAAATCACTATACCAAATTTTTCTTTCCCCTTTGGCACAGGCAAATTATAAAAAAAAAATGGCTTGAACAATACTGCGTGCCCGGCAAAGCGGGTGATTTCCAATTTACCTTTTTTTTTTTTTTTAATTTCATTTTTTTTTTATTATCTTTATTAAACTTACATACTAGGCCTAAATCTAACTTAAAAATTAACAGGTTTCTTATTCTAGCTTACTGGTCCTTATGCGGACGCTCTAAACTTAACTATATCATATAACATATTGCCTTCGGCCTAAAAACTATTCTACGAACTAATTTACATATTATTATTTACCAAGAAAATATAAAATAGAATAAAAACCTGGTATCTTTATTTTGTTTTAAATAAAACTCTTACAGGCTACCTACGCTACTTAACCTACCTAAGCTACTTAACCTACAATAACTAAATATAATCAGGGTGGTGAGCACTATTTGCCTCACGCACCGAGTGGTCACCATCCCAATTGCTATCCGGGCGCCTGGCAGTCACCAACATGGTGCACATGCGCCGCCGAGAGCTGACCGAGGCCAAGAGGCGTCAGTCAACTCTCGGAAGCACCAATTCATGTTGATGAGCCCGGCCTCTCCCAGAAACCCCCTAACTAACCTCGCTAACTTAAACTATCTTAAAACTAAGAGGATGTTACCGAAAGTAACGCACCGTCCTGGGAAGGCGTGTTGACACTTTCCCCTTCGAACAGCCACCAGAACGTGGTGTACTGTTTTGCAGTATCCGTTTTGTCCCTCTCCGCAATTGCGGAACTAAAACGGAGGAGCTCAGGAACATCGCCGGCGTTCCCTCCGTGGTTAAGCCGTTTGTCTCTCGCTCTGCGGTGGCGGAGGTATAATACCGGGATACCATCCCTCGTCTGTACCAGCCCTTTTGCATCGATATGGATAAATGCCTCCGGCGGTATGAAGCCAGACCGGAGCGTACTCTCGAGGTATGTTTCATTGGGGTAATAAGCCCCAAAGATCAGACTATTGCCATCGCCCTTGCAACGTGCCTTCGAATCACTTTAATGAGGAAATTGTCAATCCTGTTCAACTGAGCCCCATCGTATAGGGCCTTGTTGGGATAGTATTTTATATAATTGGATTCAGGTGTTCGGAACAACCGGAGACATGTCCTAAGACACTGTCTCTCTAAAACCCGAATATTTTCCATATAACTAGGCGCTATATTGAACCACAATGGACAACCATAAGCGATGATTGGCCTTATCAGGGCCACGTAGCATATGACCTTCACTCTGGAGGCAAGTTGACCGTTATGAAATAGTCTCCTTGTCAGAGCAAAAGCCCTCTTGGTCCCGGCAAGACAAGCACCCACTTGTTTGTCAAAATATAGATACTGGTCGAGCCAGATACCGAGATATCTAACTACGCTTCTCACCGCCAATGGCTGTCCATTTTGTCCAATTTAACTCCGCAGACTCAAGTGTGCGTGTTTTTCGAGCCGGTGTCCGCTACAATAGCTTTAGATCTACAAAGTAGCCCGCATTCTTCTTTTTTTTAAATCGGTTAGAATCGAAAAAAAACATTTTGATAATGTTTTAAACTTTGTACATTATGCCCAGATTTTGATATCTAACATAATGGAACAAGTCGCAGCCGTGAAGTAGTCAATTTAAAAAAAAAACAGCTAATAAGCAAGGTACCGTTATACAAAGTTTCTTCCAAAGACATGATACGCCGTCTATTAGCACATATCCACCATAATGTAGAGTTAATTTTGGGGTTAAAATGAAAATTGCGATTTCACCTCAAATTATGACCCTACGAATCCTAGACATGTAAATCCGTTCAGACGTTTAGGCTGCAATCGGCCATATATATATATAGAGATTGTCTGTTGTAGGTACGAGTAGTAATAACAAGATTGATCAAAATCTTTTTACGGAACTAGTACTTGCACTTTTAGGTCCAAGTGACTAAAAAACGAACTAATGTGTAAACTAACTCATGTGTTAAGCAACGAAATAATAAAAGAAGGTATTAATAACAGGTACTGTTAGTTTTTTTTATTTATTTTTTGTATTTAAAAAAATGTTTTTCTCCCTTTTGTTAATAATTTAGTAATTATTAACACCCGAACAATGGTTAACTACTGGTTACAAAGCGTTTATTAATATGGTAGGGAATACGGTATGTCTTTTACGGGCAATTGTCCGAACAGTTGCTATCTTTAAGAGTAAGCTTCATTTTGAAGCTTATAATATTCTAGTTATAACTATTCATTTCAAAATATATTCATTTTAAAGTTATTTTGTTAAAGTTATTAGGTGCGGAACTAAGTTCTCGCTGTTTGTCAAGAGATGGCTCCAGCAGTAAGTGCTGGTCGATTTTGCCACATCCATAACGTCAAGAACCGAACTTAGACATATGGTAAACAAACTGTTTTGACACATTAGTGATTTTGTTTTGGCGCCATATACTTTTGGTTGTGTGAAAATATCTGATTTTGTGCCAAATAATCATCATTTGCGGGAAGTGTTGATTTTCTTCTTTCATTCGAAGAAAACGCCGGCTGAAGCGTATCGAGAGCTCCAAAAAGTTTACAGAGGTGCTGCTCTAAGTGAAACAACGTGCCGTGATTGGTTCCGTCACTTCAAAGACGGTGATTCGATGTTGACAACCGTCCGCGTGAAGTAAGGCCAAAATCCTTCGAAGATGCTGAATTGGAGGTATTGCTCGATGAGGATTCGTGCCAAACGCAAGAACAGCTTGCTTCAGCATTAGGAGTTATCCGCCAAGCCATTTCCAAGCGATTGCTAGCGTTTGGAATGATTCAAAAACAAGGAACTTGGGTTTCTTATGATTTGAAGCCAAGGGACGTTGAGCGTCGTTTTTTCACCTGTGAACTACTGCTCCAGCGGCAAAAAAGCAAGGGTTTTATTCATCGCATCGTGACGGGTGATGAAAAATGGATTCATTACAGCAACCCAAAGAAAAGAAAGTCATGGGGACTGCCTGGTTATGCTTCTACATCGTCGGCTCGGCAGAATATTCACGCTGCAAAGATTATGCTGTGTATTTGGTGGGACCAGGTCGGTGTCATTTATTATGAACTGTTGAAACCCAACGAAACCATCACTGGGGAACGGTATCGACTTCAATTGATGCGATTGAGCCGAGCACTGCGCGAAAAACGGCCACAATACGAGCAGAGGTACGAAAACGCTCGGCCTCACGTTGCCAAACCAGTTAAAACCTACCTGGAAACGCTCAAATTGAAAGTCCTACCCCACCCGCCATATTTCCCAGATATTGCGCCATCCGATTATTACTTGTTCCGTTCGATGGTACATGGTCTGGCTGATCAGCAGTTCCGCTCATATGAAGGCATAAAAAAATGGCTTGATTCGTGGATAGCCTCAAAAGCTGAATACTTTTACCGTAACGATATTCGAGCTCTGCCAGAAAGATGTGAGAAAGTTGTAGCTAGCGATGGGCAATACTTTGAATGATTCATTTGTAACCATTTTTTCACAATAAAGTTGCATTTTCATCAAAAAAAGAACTTAGTTGCGCACCTAATATATTCATTTTAAAGCTAAAAAATGTTTCATAAGTTAATTTATTTGTTTTACCAATTGAGATTTGGTGATCAATGACTATGAATGTCCTATAAATACGGACGGTGGGTATTAATGGGTGGGACCATTCTAATAGCACTGGTATCTGAACTTTCTGTTCAATACTTTGGAAGTGAAATTGTACTCTGAATTGAATTAAACGGCACATTTCCAGTAACAAAATTAAATTCAGTTTAGAGGAAATATTTCGGAAAAGACTTACGTTTTACCATTGTAAGGATCCTATGTTGTTGTAGATGCTGAATGATCACTGCAAAGTAAACGCTTTTCAGCGGAATTTGAAGTCGTTGAATGATGAAGCAGTATTCATATATTTGTTTAAGATATTACCATAAAATGCACTTCAATATTTTAATAAAATTACTGCATCCCTTACTCCCTTGCATTCCCTTTTAACAACCAAGGGTGTAGCATGAATACGAGTAAAAATTGGGTTAATTGAGTTTTTACCTAATTAGTATAAAGCTTAAACTACATTGCAGAAAAAGTTCATTCCTCATCATTCTGTTTCAGTTTCCGAGAGTGAATAAATTCACTTTTTGTAAAAGAAAAATCAACACACATGCATAATCACATGCATAATTCTAACAAATCGTACTGTGTGCGCTAAATTTGTCTCCCAGAGTTGTTGTGGGATTTGCAGACAAAGGTTATTTTCGGCAGTTAAAGTTCATTTCATACTACATATAAATGTCGTTTATAAATTTTCATTAATTTTATTCCCCAGAGTCAAATTTATTTGTTTTTTCATTCCATTTGAAATATTTAATAAACTCACTTATAATTCAAGCGTTATTTAGACTGAAAAGATACTTTGTGTGTTTGAATTTAATTTAATTGACGACAGCTTTTTAAGGAAAAATTCTTACGCAAGAGGCGCTAATATGTCATGTATGCAAATAGAATTTACAGCGTTTCAAAGATATCCATCATAAGTTCTCCACAGTGTCTCTATAACTAAAGTAGCCAAAACCAAATTAATATAAATTAATATTCAAATTCTCTTTACGTTAAGGACAATTTAAAAACCACGTAAGGGATTTTTCTGAAATTTAGGAGTACCCAGATTGGTCAGGTGCATTGACGGTACTACCTAAAAATCATCAAAATCGGATAGTGATAGTAAAAGGTTATAAAAATCTTCAAAAAGTGTCTTAATGCGTCTTAAGAACCCTTAAACAGATTTTAATATAATTTGATTTATGATAGTGTGCATTGTGCACGAAAAACCGCGCACGGTGTGGATTTTTTTTTAAGGTTTGGTGGTGAACACAAGTGATACAAATTGTTTTTGATTGACGTGAACATAAAAATTAGGAAGAAAAAGTAAGAAAGGGCCAAGCTTTACTTGGCTAGAGTCATACCATTTTTGGATTTTTCTAGAAAAAGAACGATGAAATATACATTTTTAGAATCTTCACATTGTCATCTTTCATTTAATAGAAATATTGCATTTATGTAATACTTTTAGTCTAATCTCAAATTTTTTTTTGTTTTTCAACTTTGGAAATACCGGAACCATGACAATAGCTAAATAGCTGACTGACTGATAATGACCCTATAAGCAATTCGGATTTAGGCGATTTCATTCCACTACCCATCAAGTATTTGGAATTTGTAAACATATAAAGTTTAATTTAACTACGGAAATCTACGCGAATTGTCTTTCTTGATATAGGGAAAGCATTTGATTCAGTGTGGCATAACGGTCTAATATTCAAAATGTTAGAGTTTAATTTTCCTATTTACTTGTGTAAAATAGTATAAAGTTTCTTGAGTGGTCTTAGATTTTGAGTTTATGTCAATAGTGCTTGTTCTGATTTGGCCTATGTTCACTTTGGAGTGCCGCAATGTTCAGTACTTGGCCCCATTGTATATAACATATGCACGTCGGATTTCCTTACTTCCTTCCTAGCAGACAAATCCGAATTAATGACATTGAAGTGAAATAGGAACATACCGTGGAATATTTAAGAGTAATTCTTGACACTAGATTGACATTCAATCAACATATTACCAATAATGACAATAAAATAATTATTCCCAGCCATTTTCCAAGCAATAATATGGTTGTCGACTATGGGAGGGATTATGCTAAGTATCATATTAAAAGATTGCAAGTCTCACAAAGTAGATTACTAACTATTAAGCTAAACCTTCCCTGGCATCATTCGATTTTGGGTCTTCATAAAATAGAGAATGTTGAATTAATCTCTTATAGAAAAAAACTTAACAAAATCATTACATGCTGTGAATTGGCCGTGTTAAATTGAAGGCTTTTTGGCATTTTCCTTCAGAATCATACTGAAGAATATAATATGATTCATACATGCATACTACACGTGTATATTAAATTTCTGTGTTATAAAATGTGCAGTAGCAAACTAAAGAGTAAATTGATAACTAAATGAACATCTTTTTGGTTATCTAAAATATTTTTTTGTTTATGTTTACAAATCAAAATTGTTTCTCATTATGAGCCCTCTGGGAGTTTACATATAATTATTAAAAAAAGAAAACTATTTTTCTGTTTATGTTTACAAATCACAATTATTTCTCATTATAAACCCTCTGGGGATTCGTGTGTCACAGTCTGTCTTAAGGTATTTATTCTCTTTATCTTTACAATAACAATTAATACATAAGTATGTATACCCTTAAGTAAGCAGTAAATTATACTTGATTCAGTCGAAGTGTTGTTTGTTCTCCCTTAAGTATTTTCCCTCCATTTCCCCGTGAACTTTTTTTCTAAAAAATCAAACTATGTCTAAAGATTGCATTAACGAAACAGCAAAAACAACCATCAGCAGGAATCGCGCTATTTCTTGACCTGGTATGTGTACATTAACGTGTGTAATTATTTTTCGCCTGCGGTGCTTAAATATCCTGCTGCGTTGATTAAAAATTTGCTTTCTAATCTATATTCAGTTTCTTAATCTGATCCTGTGAAACTGTTATCGTGTCGTGCATTGTACATTGTACATGATTAAGCTTTTAGTATCGGAGCGAATTTACCGAATCCGACATGGAGGGGTGAAGTTAAAAAGTTTGTTTCAGGAATAGACTGGCCACCGGAAAAAGGCAATTTAATTAATAGACTGAATTTAATTTACATCGAGTGAGTTGGAGTGAGTAATTAAAATTGCATTGCTAATGCATTTCAACATAATTTGAGAGTAACGAGTATTGGCTTGGTTTAATAGAAATACTAATAAAAGGTCGATATCTAGGGTACGTGCTCAACCGACCAACAAATTAATCGAAAAGCAAATTGTTAACTTTGGGGGTGAACGAAAATGGTGTGATGGGGGAGTTGGGTTGAAGTCTAATAAAGGAGAGTAATCTTTTTTTTCGGATCAATACAAATCAGAAGGAGGTACACACATATTTATGTATGTATGTCGACTACGCTTAATTGAAAATATCGGTTATTTGAATTACAACCACAAACAGAATGTTCATGTAAATTACTTTGCTTTATTATAAAAAAAAAAATCATATCTGTCAGTTCTGCTAGAAAATTTCAAATGATTTGTGCCAATGTCCGTCTCGAAATATTTTCAATAGTTTTCGGTCGCACAAAACGATAAAATAAAGGAAAAAATCCTACAGGAAAGTTACAATCCGTTTGGAAAGGATCATCTATACCCTCCCTCATCTCTAGCGCATCTCTATACATAAAAATTAATTGCCGCATGTATGAAAGAGCATCACTTGAGAACGACTCGATCGATTTGGCTGATTTTCTTTTTGTTGTGTTCGTAATTGTCAGGACAAGGTTTTTGGAAAATCTACCGCAAAAGTCGAAAATTTTGGATGGTATTTTTGTATGAAAATCTCAATAAAAAAATGTGACATTCAGTTTGACAGTTCTGCTCACTTCATAACAACAAAAAATTCCGCATTGAATATTGAAAGCGATCTTTCAGTGTGTTATCGGTGGTGATCATATCTTTGGTGCATTCAAAACCGTAAAATTCATCAATTTGGTGTGTTGCAAAAATTGAGTTCATGGTAATTTGGTTTGTTGCAAACATTCAATTGATTTCAGTTCGTGGTTTATTTCTTTGGAAAAAATGCGTACGCGCAACGCAAGCCAACAACATGATCGTCGAATAAGAATTTCTCAAGCGCGATCTATTATGACTCCGAAGCAACGGATACAGTAGGGTTCGACTCGCTTTGTTGGAGCTTACGCATAAAATAATTTGGAACGTCGACAAAACAGACGGCCAAACGTGACAATTTGAAAAGAACGTTTGGTGTTCAGATACGATCCAACAGTCGATTACCCCGAGGATGTATCGGTCGACTTCGGAACAATGAGCACTGTTTGTCAACATTGCAATGGTTTTTCGACACGAACTGCCAGGATTATGTTGTGCGAGCGGAAAGGAAACAAATTACCACAATTGACACCGCCACCAGGGCCACTGGCATCATTGCTTTCTAGTCAAGAACCTCGATCGAAGCATTTCTTGCAGAACATACAAAAGTACAACAGTTCTTTCCAAATGACATCATTTGGGGCAAATATTATAGAATAACGAGGTTTTAAACAAACTTTTTTAAGGTAAATTCTTTTTCGACTGCAAACACATCACACAAACAAACATCAACGATTCACACCGTTTCACGGAGGCTCATAAATGAAGAATTTGCCTTCAATTTTACAGATTCAAGGATAAATTCACCATCGTGCAGGAGCATTGTTGCTGCCAGTGAATGCTGACTACTGCAATGTTGAATACTGCAATTCTGTCAAGTCCATCAAATACGTTTTCAAGTACGTCACGAAAGGAAGCGACATGGCTATATTTGGTATTGCAGCTCCTGATGCCAACGATGAAGTTTCACAATATCAGATGGGAAGATATGTCAGCAGCAATGAGGCGGATTGGAGAATCTTTTCATTCTCCATACACGAAAGTCATCCCACTGTGGTCCACTTAGCTGTGCACCTGAAGAATGGACAACGAGTTTATTTCACGGCAGCAAGCGCAGCGCAGAGAGCTGAACGACCACCAGTAACAACGCTGACAGCTTCTTCGCGACATGCGCAAGTGATCCATTTGCAAGAACACTGATTTACTCGGAGATGCCGGTATATTTCAAATGGAACGCATCATCAACGTCGGAAACACGGAAAGCCTGTTCCTGGATACATGAATGTATGATACATATATTCAACCGATGCATTGGGGCGCATTTACACAGTTCATCCGAGCAATGAGGGTGGCCGTGGTGTAGTGGTAACATCATCGCTTGTCACGCTAAAGGTTCACGGTTCGAATTCTGATGTCAATAATCATCTATTTATTTCGCATGAAATAAATAAAAAGTCGATCAATTGCGAAAGCTTATGTCAACTCTACTGCGAAGGCATAACACTGGCAGTAGGGCGGTCATATGGCTAAAATGCAACTTGATCGTGATGATGACATCAGGAGGACGGAACAAAATACTGTGAATCATGAGCAGCGACAAAAGCAAGAACAAACAAGCTCCCCAGTTATCTGGACAGCCACCCTTGGAGTTCACTGAAAACTTAATATCAGCTAAGTTTCAAAACCAACTACACCAATCTGTCTTTCTCTCTGTCTCTTCCCCTTTCCCCAAAACGCCCGTGTCCTAAAATTAGTATAAGGGTATTCATAACCCCTTTCACACGTGCAAATTATAAAAAAAAAAAAAAAAAAAAGCAATGACGAATATTTTTATCTGCATTTGGCGTTGGTTAATGTTCGTCGACTGACTTCATTTGAATATCTACGAACTGTCAATGGTGAGTTGTGCGCAACATATCGAGAAGCCTGCCAGTATTTAGATTTCCTCAAGGATGACAATCATTGCATCAAATTCGATCACTTTTTGCAATCATCATTTCAACGTGTTTTCCATCGAACCCACTTCATTTGTGGAACAAATACAAAGACTACAAAGACTGGCTGGAAACCATATGCATCGAGTGCGTAAAACAACAGCGAATCCCGAACATGAATTTAACGCGGAGATCCACAAGGAGGCGTTGATTTCGTTGAGGATTTGTGTCTGATGATGTTCGGCAAGATGTTGTAGGAAATAGGAATGCCAGCGCCGAATCGCCCCAGAATTTGAACAAGAACGGCAATACGATTGAGATGCTTTGAGATAATCAGTACGAACAACGGTCTCACTTTTGAATCAGCAGCAGAAAACGCGTACGACACATTGATGATAGCAGTCAACGACCGCTACGGAGGAATCTTCTTCTCCGATGCACCTGGCGGAACTGACAAAACGTTCCTAATTTAATTGATTTTAGTTTCGATTCGCGTACAAAGTCAAATAGCGCTGGCCGTAGCATCATCTGCGATTGCAGCCGCATTGTTAGAAGAAGGACGAACAGCTCATTCTGCGCTCAAACTGCCACTAAATTTATAAACGATAGATGAACCGACGTGCAACATTGCCAAAAAATCAGCAATGGCGAAAGTACTACAGAATCGCAAAATAATCATTTGGGATGAGTGTACGATGGCGCACAAACGAGAATTGGAGGCACTTGATTGAATGTTGAAAAATTTGCGCAATAATCAGGACCTCTTTGGAGGTACGACGATTCTGCTGGCCGGCGATTTTCGCCAAACGTTGCCAGTCATTCCAAGATCAACAGCTGCTGATGAAATAAACGCTTGCTTAAAGTCATCGAATTTATAGAGATACGTTAAAACTCTCAAGTTAACAACGTTATGCGAGTCGCGTTACAAAATGACGAATCGGCGGCAGAGTTTTCCAAGCAGTTATTAGACATTGGCAATGCAACAATTTTGGCCTCATTTCAATTCCACCTAACTTTTGTCAATTCACAACGTCGAAAGAAGAATTGATCACGAAAGTGTTCCCGAATATTGGTGCAAATTACAAAAACCATGTTTGGTTGAGCGAACGAGCCATTTTGGCAACGAAAAATAAGGACGTAGACGATTTGAACATAAAAATTCAAAGTCAAATCGCTGGCCAATTACATTCATTTTAGTCGAACGATTCAATTACCGATCCAGATGAAGTCGTCAATTATCCAATTGAATTCCTGAATTCATTGGATTTTCCAGGAATGCTGCTGCACAATTTGAAGCTCAAGGTCGGCTCGGTGATAATTATGTTACGCAATCTGAACTAACCGAAACTATGCAATGGAACAAGTCTCGCTGTTAAGAAGCTGATGAACAACGTAATTGAAGCAACGATAATCATAGGAAAGTTCAAAGGTTAGAACGTTCTGATTCCAAGAATACAACTGATTCCAACCGACTTACTGTTGCAATTTAAGCGTCTCCAGTTTCCGGTTGGTCTTGCATTCGCAATGACGATTAATAAATCGCAAGGCCAATCGTTGGAAGTGTGTGGAATAAAATTGAATTGTCGTGTTTTTCCCACGAGCTATTGTACGTGGCGTGCTCGAGAGTCGGTAAACCATCTGCGTTATTCATTTTCCTTCCGGGCGGAAAGACAAAAGAAATCGATCATCCCCAAGCGTTGCGATGAACGCATTAAAAACACAAACAAATGATGGTCAAAAAAATGAATTCCGATTTATTTCATTTCAATAAATTCATGATCTGAAATTGTTTTGTTTCAATTCACACAAATTCAAGGAAAGATTCGGTTGGATGAATCCTTTCTCGACGAACTGACTGAATGACTGATAGACAACGCATAGCGTAAACCACTGGAAATAGAGTTATAAAATAAACATAGCTACTTAATATTTTTTTGATAAGCGCACTTCTCATTTTCTTCATTAGTAAATTGTACCCAGGCGAATCGGCGGGTCGCTATTTTTTTTATAAATATGTCTCAGAATTGAAAGTGCATGTACACATGTAAAACGCACACTCATTTTTCAATTAGGTAATATAAAAAAGAGTACACAATATCGTCCGATATAACGAACACTTTCTTTATATCGAAAATATTATTATAAAAAAATTGTTGTTTACATATGTATGTATATAGTACAATTATTAAATGTTATAAAATAGTTTCCACTTAACAAGAAAATTCTTTCTTCACAAGTACTGTTAAGATTGTTAAATTTTCAGTTACTAATAATTAGTATATTATCGGCTACTGATTTCATTTCTTCTTCAGAATTAGAAACTAACATTTATTTTTACGTATTCAGTTTTTACTATATATTCAAGATCCGCATCTATTTTTTGTTTCGGTCTTTATTAGAGATTGGAGTAATTAAGCTGTAGTTCGTCTGAATCGATTCTGTTGGTACATTGATTAGGCTATCGCTAATCTTACACCTAAAAGATTTCAAAATCTATTTTATATTTGGTATATATATTTCTGATGTAAAATACCACTTTTAGCTGAGGCAATATTTTCTTATATGTGTTCTACCATCTCTTTTAAAATATTAATTTTAAGCAACAAATGTAAGAATATGGTTTTCATAAACAAATTTTGTTACTTTCGTCTACAGCTTCAAAAGCAAAAATGTTTGGTTAGAATTGGTGTTTATTTTTCTTTGTTTAAGCGTGCTGCTGGTATTGTCATGATTATTTGAATCTGTTACTGAAAAGTGGTTTTCGACATTTTTTTTTATAATTTGCACGCCAGAGGGGATAGGAATATCTTTAAATTATTTCAGTGCACGGGTGTTTGTAGAAAGCGAGAGTGGGAGAAAGAAAGATTGGTTTAGTGGGTTTGAAACTCAAGTAGTATTAAGTTTCAGTAAACACCAAGGGTGGCGTCCAGATAATTGGTGAGCATTTATGTTGTTATTGTCGTTGCTTATGATTCACAGAATTTTTTTCAGCCTCCTGGTGTCATCATCACGGTCAAGTTACATTTTCAGCCATATAACCAGCCCACTGCCAGTGTTATGCCTTCGCAGTAGAGTTGACATGAGCTTCGCAATTGATCGACTTTTTTTATTTATTTCATGTGAAAAGACATCAGAATTTGAACCGATGATGTTACCACTACCCCACGGCCACCCTCGATATCCTGTCTATCTTTGTAGTCCACAGATTGGTGTGGAGTTTTACTGCATCTGCATTTATTTCTAACTCATTTACTAATTGAGAAATTTCTGACGGATTTATTATATGAAAGTTAATATCGTACTTACTGATTATTTCTACCAAATCTACTTTAATTACGACATATCTCATGTTTGCCTTGATTTATTCAATCATCATTGTCTGGTACGTCGCCGGAATCAGGATTGGGATTAACATCCACATGAATGCCATCTGAAAATTTGAGTGGTCTCTTAATATTGTTTTCATGCACACCTTTCAATGTATATATTCTTAACTTTGGTTGTTCTTTATGTCTTCAACTAATACAATTTTTTATATGGTAAAACCTTCCTTTTGAGTTTCATTACATTCTTTTCCATTTCTATTAAGTTTACTAATTGTATTAATTTTTTTTTTCTATCCTATCTTTAATTATTTTAATATCCAATAGTCCAGTTTTAGGCATCTAAGGGTTTGGCTTCGATAGTAGAGTGATTCTATTATTGATGATGAGAATTATTGTAGTATTTTATGGCTTTAAACATTTGTTCTTTGATTGATATTCTGTTTTCTAAATTGAATGCCCTAATTCAGTCTGTAAGTGTTCCATTTAACCTTTCTGCATCTGAACTTTCAGTACGATTATTTGGTTTTATAAAGTGAATTTCCAATCCTTCACCCCTGCGGAATTGTTTTATGTTAATACTTCATCCATACCATCCATCCGAAGGGGATAGAGGCAGATCCTCGCTCTTTATTAAAGACTGTATTGTACACTCTATGAATACTATTATTGAGCTCAGTACAGTTCGCGTAACAATAAACACTCATACAAATTGAGAAAGCCCTAGAAGGGGAAAAGATGCTATATATATATTAATATATTCAGAATTTAAGGAAATCGGGAGTTCCTCAAGGAAGTGTTCTTGGCCCGGTCCTGTTCTTATTCTACACCCGAGACATATCTTAAAAAGAATACGGTTGTAATCACATTCGCAGACAATACAGTTATTTTGGCAACAAAAGGTCCAGTCGATTCAGTAACTAAAAAGCTCCAACGAGCTTTGGATAAAATTTGCGAATGGACAAAGTTTTGGCCCGTTGTTCTTAGTGAGTTCTTATTTAATTTTTATTACCTCGAAACAATTACCGTACGCAAATGACACAAAATATCTAGGGGTGTCAATAGACGTGAAATTTAAATGGAAGCTGCGCGTTAAAAAGAAACGCTATGAGTTAGAAAATAGATATTTCAAAACCTATAGACGTATGGTACACAACTTTGAGGTTGTACTAAACTAATATAAATATACTACCTATACAATCTCTCCAAAACAAAGTGCTAAGAGCTTCAATTCAAAATGAGCCAAATTAGTCGATTCCACGCCGTTCACAGGAATTGGGAATCTCTCAGTCAACATTGTGGCGAATTTTGATTAAAGATCTCGGCGTACACCCTTACAAGTGTATCTTGCTCGTTTGAAGCGCCGAGACTTCTCCGATTGGGCTCTGCAAAAGTTTGAAGAAAATCCTGAATTTCGTCGAAAAATCATCTTCAGCGGTGAAGCTCATTTTTGGCTTAATGGCTTTATCAATAAGCAAAATATGTGTTATTGGACAGCAACAAACCCACATGAGCTTCAAGAAACTCCACTGCATTCACAAAAAGTGACCGTGTGGTGTGGATTGGATCATAATTTTTCGTCGATGAAAATAATCGTCATTTTACGGTCAATGGAGTTCGCTATCGTGCAATGTTGGAAGACTAGTTTTGGCCAGAATTGGATAGACTTGACATCAGTGATATGTGCTTCCAACAAGATGGTGCCACATGCTACACAGCCGGTCAAACAATTGATCTATTGAAGGGGAAGTTCGGTAATCGTGTAATCTCGAGAAATGGTCTGGTTGAATGTCCAGCTCGCTCATGCGATTTAACGCCGATGGATTTTTTTGGTATAATAAAGTTGTATACGATACGTCCAAACGGGTTTAAGCACTTGTTTGTATAAAAGCAGTTTGTTATATATGCTCAATTTGGATTGTCTTCCAAGTTAGCAATACATTTGTCTGAAACTATTTCAAAATCGTCGCGTTTCTTTTTAACGTGCGACTCCCATTTAAGTTTAGCGTTTAGTGTCATTCCTAGATAGTTTGCCTCATTTGCATACGACATTTGTACCAAGTTAATGAAAATGGGTAGGCTGTTAATTTGTTTATAAGTAAAGTTAACATGAGTTGATTTGGTCTCGTTGAGAGCAATGCGCTAAATCTTTGTCCACTCGTGGTCCGAAGCTCGTTGGAGTTTTACAGTTGCTGACTCGATTGATTTATCTGTTGTTAATATAGCCGTATCTTCCGCGAACGTAGCTACGACAGTGCCTTCTTCTTGCGGTATATCTCGAGTGTACCAAACCAAGAACACTTCCTGTGGTACTCCGGCAACGATTTATTTAAATTGGGAGTATTTCCGGCCCGTGTTTAAAACGGAATAGTCTGTAAGCAAGGTAGGATTTTAAAATCTCATATAATTGCTCCGGAAGAACCTGTCTTAACTTAAACTTCAAGCCTTCATGCCATCTCTTTGTTCTCTAAGGTTTTCTCTATTTCATTTGTTATTCTATAAACCTGATCAATTATGGAATGCTTTGTTCTGGAGCCGAATTGATGGTCAGGAATCAAACGTCTTTCTTCAATGACCATCTGTAGGCGCTTTAACAAAAACTTTTCAAATACCTTAGATACTATCGGAAGGAGCGATATCGGTGTGTACGATTTTTGTCGTTTGGAGACTTTCCCAGTTTTAGAACCGTTGCCTTGGAACGCATAATAATCTTAGCGCGGCATTTATAATATGCATAAGCTTGATCAGGGCTTTCTTTGGCAATTCCTTGAGGTTATTAAATCATATGCAGGGGCCTTGTTATTTTTAAGATTTTTCATTGTCTGGCAAAGTTCGACCAACGACACGCTCTGTATTTTAAAGTTGTCAAGTAACCGTACCACCAAGGTCTTTTGTTACCGCCTGCCCGTCAAATGGCTTAAACGTTTCCTCCAGGTGCACGGCAAATAAATCCTCCTTCTCTTTGTCTCCTTTTGCCTATTAGCCATTGTTTTTCCTATTGGTAGCAATTGCATTTGAGGTTTTTTAATACTAATGGCTTTCCATAATGAATAATTCGAACTTTTTTCTGCAGTCAAGGCGTAGAGATCTGTCGATTTTTAAAATCTTTCCTGAGTCCATTACACAGATGGTTTAAAAAAGTTTTGTGCTGGTGAGCTGGGGATTGTTACCATTTTTTGCATGTTCTCCTCTTTTGGCGCATTAGTTCTTTTATTTCCGGCGGATATTTAGGTTCTCTAGTTACGACTTCTTTCCTCCTATAGGGAGTGTTGTTCCACGCGGCGTTCTGTATGACTTCAATAAATCTGCCGACTTCGTCTTGAACCCCAAAAGTTGTATTTCGAAATGAAACTACCACCGACAATAAAATTTGGTCCAAGTGAGTCCAAAAGATTTATAAAGTCAGTCTTTTTTGGTTTGTATCGCGGAGGGTAATAAATGGACGCGATACGAGTGCTTTTTTCTTACTAGAACTGTACGTACTTGTATCGCATCGGCCTCAATAATTGTATTTATGGAATACTCAATACAATCTTTAATGAATAGGGAAGACTCACCTCTAGCCCTTTCTGACGGATGGCAAACATGATAAGCACAGTATCCTTTTATTTTAACACTAGATTTCTTTTTCAAGTGCGTTTCGGAAATGAAGCAATATTGTTTTTTCGCAAGAATACTTCTATTTCGTCTATCTTTTCCAATAGTCCATTTGCATTGCATGTTAATATTTCAAACAACTGTTTCATATTCTTACTCATACACCTGAGTTCCTGTTTTGCGAGTTTTATGGTCGAGATTGCTCAATTTTTCAAATATAATTTCATTTGTTTTGCTTTGTACCTCAAGTTTCGCGAGAATAATAGAAAAAAACTTGTAAGATTGAATCTGGAGCAATATCGCTTTTCTTATTTTCTTGCGACGCGACTTGCGCATACGTTTGCCGGCCATCTTCTGACGGTTTTTCCTTTCGGACTTTTTCTTGCACAACTTTCGTCTTTTCCTTGACAAGTTTTCTTTTTATCGCTACTTTTCCCGTAGGAACTTTAGAATTTTTCTGTGATTTTTGGTTCGGGCGTAAGTTTTTTTTAATCGCATAGAGCCTTTTTTGGAGCTCTTTGGCCACTTCGCAGTCTCTATATTTCGCTGTGTGCTTCCATCCGCAATTTATACAAGTCGCTGGAGCCTGTTTATCTAGGTTGCATTTTTCTGAAAGATGATTACCGGCCCATTTTCGTGGTTCTTTTTGACAGCAACCTTGACAACGCTTACACTGCGGGATTGATCTAGTATTCTTACGCAATGACTCAGTTTTGATTACGATGTTTAGTATAGTATAGTTTTAATATTGTATAATAAATAACATATCAATATCAACCCCTAACCACGATTTCTTGTTGTCATTCCGTCTGCTGCTTCTCCTTCTTGATAATATTTACAGCGTCAAGAATTTTCAAGTTTTTAGCTTGAAGATCATTCAATGGCAGCGCAATGGCTTTTCTAGCTTGTTTTCGTAATTTGTAAAGATGAATACCTCATATAGGTTCATGAATTGCACGCCAAAAGAAAGGCCAACATCTTAGCGAATGGATTTGCAAATATTTCAATAAAAAACACCACTTATTACTACACATGTAATGGCCACAGAGCTACAAGAAGACCCAACAAAGGCCATGACGAAACAAGTAATCCATGGCCACCAAAATTAAAACATTCTGCATCATTACAGAATCGATTATCCATTCGCTCAGGCTTAAAATCAAAAGATCTTTGTTGAAGTGAGTGCAATGCATGCTACGAATGCAGGAGCTGACAGACGTCACAGTTCTCATCAGACTTCAACTTCCAAATAGAAGCCCTTGTCTTACCAAAATTAACAACGCAATTACCATCCGAATCAGGTGAAAACTTAAAAACTTAACGGATCCTAGCTACAACTTCCCTGGGTATATCGACATGATCGTAGTAGCTGATTCATATGGCGACATAATTATTGATGGTTTAAGATGGGACGCTGATAATTCGTTGATAGCTCAAGGGTCACATTTAGGCTGGCTCATCTCAGGCCGCACATCCGCAAAAAAATTATGTTGTTAGTATAACCGAGCCCAAACATCGGTGGATCGGCAGTTTGAAAGATTTTGTTAGCTGGAGAAAGTTTCACAACCGAGATATCAAAAACAAAGTGATAAGGAATGTGAACAAACTCAGCAAGTCTGCAGTCGAAAATTGAATTTATACTACTTATTCGTATAAACGAATTTTTGAAGCTGGGACACATGATCAAGGCAACTTCAAGCAACAAGCCACAGCACAACATTTACTATATGCCCCATCATGCTGTTCTCAAACCCGAGTGTACTACCACAATCTGCTAAATTTTCCACTGGGATCAACTTACGTCAATTAATGCTGGTGGGACCCAAACTCTAGGGAGATATCACAAAATAATATATCGCCAAATAAGGCTAAATAAGGATTGTCAGCGACTTGTATGGCGAAGTTTCACCGATCAACTCATAAAATAATATAAACTTACTACAGTTACTTATGAGACAGCTTTAGCTCCATACTTGGTAGTTAAAATTCTTCAGCAATTTGCTTAAGATGAACAAGAGAAGTATCCAGTCGCGTCAGATATGGTTTTCATCTTCGGAAATGGGCTGCTAATGATAGTTACTTAAGGATATTCCTCCTGAGTCACGAAAGTAGAGTGAAAAAAGCATCGTCAAAGAAGAAACATTTAAGACTTTTGAGATCCACTGGAGCCCTTTGAGTGACATATTTTAATTCAAGGTTCACATTGATGTAACTGCAAAAAAAGAACAAACACTTACAAAGCGGAAAACTCTATCGGAAGTAGCTAAGTTGTATGACCCACTTGTATGGTTGGCACTGGTTACTGTAAGCGCAAATATTTTGATGCATCAAACCTGTAAATCAGAGGTTGGCTGAGATGAACAGTTGCAAAATCAATAAAATCGGCTGAAAAATAATCGTGTGGTTGTCGAAGACATCAGAATTACGAGATGGATGGAAATTAAGAAATGCCTACTACTACGCAGCAGTAGTGTACTCCAGAGTAGTTTTACAGAGCGGATGCTTTTGCTGTAATAGACTAATAAGAGTAGTTTCGAATTGCAGAAAATTTATAACAAATTGTAGATCTACAAAATCAAGGCAAAATGAAGGATTGGCAGTGAGCGAAATTGAAGACGCGCGCAAGTTCATTTGTATAAAAGAATGGAGAAAACCTTAACAGAAAAAGTAAACTTCTGTCACTAAGCCCATACATAGATAAAGACTTGAGTGTCTGTTGGAACACGCAACCCTATCAGATACAGAGAAACATCCACAATGACAAATTTACCAAGTTACTAATAGAAAACACACACACAAACGCACGTTACACGTTGACCTTCGATTAACGTTGTCAACATTGAGACAATCCTTTTGGATCATTCAAGGAAAACGTGTCGTACGTCAGGTCATACGTATGTAATTGTGTAATATGTCAACGGTTCAGTACGCAAGCTATGACTCAAATAATGAGAATGTTGCAAGAGTAACTCCATCAAGTCCGTTTACCCATGCTTGTATCAATATACTGACCCCATTCAAGTGATGATCACCAAAGGACGAGGAAACCGATCAACAAAAGGTTATATCGCAATATTTATCTGCAAGATATGCGCCTGCGCACTCTGCTGAAAAAACCAACAACTTTCTTGCGCTCTCTGGCATCAATGAAATTCGCCCGGCACCTTATTCTCCGGATCTAGCGCCGTGCAACTTTTGGCTGGGGGAAAATCTTCACATCTAATGAGGAGATTATTAATGCAGTCAATGTCGAAATCGAAAAGCTCCAAAAAGAGGATTTTGAAAGCTGTTTTGAAAGATGGATCTATCGGCTGAAGAAATGTATTGAAATAAATGGGAATTATGTGGAGAAATTAAAAAAAAAAGATGAAGATTAAATATCTAAAGTTAAAATTATTTTTGTGTTTTATTATTCAATCAACTAAGCGAACTTTTGTTAGTCCCTACGTATTATAGAAACAACACTTCCGCTGCTATATAGTGAAGTGTTTAAGATCCACAAGGTACTATCAGTACTTTTTTCGTCTATCCTTTTGGTCAAAGTGTGAACTTGCCGCAGCATATTTACCTTATATCCATTGATAACGTTTGTAAGTTTGGCGATGTTATTTCTGCGGTGTTGCTAATGTCCAGAGTTGACTATATTAAGCTAACACTGCTACAGCTATTAGGATGTGTCCACTTATGGTTTACACAAGAAACAAATTGTAATTGTGGCACTGTTTTGAATGAATTGTATTGGAATTGATTTATATTGATATTCTTGTATTTTTGCTCATTAAAATGAAATTGGTTGAGCATACTAAATTGGACAGCGTCGTACTTTGTACTTTTGGGAAGTCAGTTGTGTTGAAATAGATATATAAGTACAATTCTATCATGAATTTTATCCCTGCCCAGCACCGTATTCTTGCAGCGGTTATAAATATTGCAGATTCGACATATTATCAGTTTACCAAGATTTTACTTGCAAAAACGAACCCAAGAAAGGGTTAAATTAAATTATAGTGAATGAACTGCGCTCAAAGAGTACTTCCCAGAGGGGTAAAATCTCTGTAAACTTCTAAGTCAACATTTTTTTAAGACGTTTTCTGTATGGACTCGTAAAATGTTGAAATAGGGATCCTGAGACAAGCATGAGATTGTACATTGAAACAACCACCAAGAGTCAACTAAGTAGCCCATGACGAAATATTTATTTATTTATTACGAACCCTCGAACTATGATGATGGCCGCCGCCCGTGCCATTTACTTAATGTATGCAAATCATTGAGTTCATTGAGTGGAGAGCCACTCTCTGCGGTGATAGGGAATCGTAAAAGATTTGTGTGCCTTCTTGCGGGAATGGGTTGCTATTTCTTTACTCAGGCTTCAATATTGTTCAAGGACTACGAGCGATATGCATGTGTGCGTGTGGTAATATTAATTAGTTTTATCTTGGAATTTGGGAAGTTGTTGTCCAAGAAAATCCGTAACGAAAGTCTTTAATGGCAGACGGTGATGTATCACTAGTAAATTGAGTACTAATTATTGTGTTTAACCTGATTTAGATAATAAATATAATCAATATAATGAATATGTCAATTTGATTGAATATGTGTGTGACAGAAACATGAATCCCAAGCAATCTGCAACAAAAGGGCTGTGGTGATCTAGCTGAAGGCAAGCACTTTGGAAACCATTTATGTAATTTGGAAGTGGTAATGGCTCAGTGGCTGTTGTCCGAGTTTGAATCAGACGTGCGTTAGCCAAAACTTGACTCGGTGTAAGTATGTGTTTCGAGATTTTGATCATCCTTGACATTGGTTGGTTAGTTGGTTTAAGAAGGTGAGCTTATGCTCTTCACTTAGGCCTCCACTGGGCGCTTTGTTTCCCCTCGTCTGTCGACCTGTATGAAAATTATTGTAATATGAGAATTAAGTGATGAGAGAGGATGTATGTATTGGGATCATGGGAGTATCAAAAAGGAGATTATGTCATATAGTGATCGGGAAATCGTCTTGTTCGTCTAGCGAATTGCAATATATCACCGATTCCTTTCTTACTGAGGTGTGTTAGATTCGGTATACTTGGGGATCCCAGTATCTTCAGTCTTAACCTCGCTATTGCAGGGCAATGGTAGAGGAAGTGTTCTATATCTTCCTCCTCCTCCTCCTCACAGTTGGTACAGATTGTTGTATCAGCTGGCCCGAGTCTGAACGAGTGTTTATTGAGATTGATGTGCCCTGTTAAAAGTCCCACCATCGCTCTTAACCGTGTTTTGAAAGCTCTTTGTGCTGTGTTGTTACTCGGTTCTGCCACTTTACCCGTGTCTAGATTCATCCAGTAGTTATTCAACTCCTCTCTAATCGTCTCATTAGAGATAGTTGTTAGAGTGGAACCCTAGGGTCTTAATAGGATTCATGCCCGATTCACAATGCAGAGTGAGAGCGAGACTAGTCTAGCGAGAGTTGTCAACAAAAGTTTCGATCTATGCAAATGTATGAAACAATATACAATGATGCGAGACTCGTTCTATCGCAACGCATTCTTTTCGGAAAATTGAAAAACTCTCGCGACGCGATTGCCTGTCAGCAGGCTGATGCGACTTTGTTATGTAGCCAGAAAGCGAAAGGACAAGAAATGTTGCCGTTGTTGCTTTTTCACTTTAACACATAGATAATAAAGGCTCGCTGTCAAAAGTATCGCCTTCATTGTGAACTGGGAAACGATTTCATGAGAACGAGGATTTCTCGTCTCACTCTAGTCTCGCTCTCCCGCTGCATTGTGAATCGGGCATCAGTTCTGTGTCACTCGCTCCTTTTCTTGCTAGTTCATCTGTCTTTTCGTTACCCGGTACACCTTCATGCCCCAGTACCCATATAAGGCGGATTCTATTGCGCCTGGCAAGTATGGCAAGTACGTTCAATTTAATTTTGCACTCCTTTATTAGTCGTGATTTTGACAAAGGTGAATAGCAAGTTCAATCGGTGGGTTAGTACAGAAGATGCCCCTGATTCCCCCGATATTTTAAAGCCATTTGTATATTCTGATGACCCGTTGGAGTTTCTTGTCATTCTTTCATTCGCCCAAGATTCTCTTGTTGGGAAAATTATTTCGAAGTTGTTGGTGAACTTAATGTGGTGTCATTTCTCTTATCATTTTGGTGATTTTTCGATGTCCCGTGTTAGCGCCTTCGTTGAAAAGGCCGATGGTTCTAAGTCTAGAGGCTGAAAGACCGGCAATCTTCTTCGCTTCGAGGTACACTGGCAGGATATTTAAGATCGCTTCTATGGTCGCTGTTGGTGTTGAGGATTGTGCTCCTGTAATGCCCAAGCAGGCACCTTTGTTAACAAGTCTCTTTTGTACTTTTTATTTGTCACTGGCCACCATACAACTTGACATTAATATAGTAGAGAAAGCCAAAAAAGTGGGTTTCTCCATTATGTCTGTCTGTATGAATGGCAATTTGACATTAATATAGTAGAGAAAGTCAAAAAAGTGAGTTTCTCCATTATGTCTGTCTGTATGAATGGAAGACTGCAGCCTAGACGGTTGGACGGATTTTCTTCAAACTTCATATTTGGAATCACCAGGGTCACAATTCGAGGTCAAATCGAAATTTTGATTCTAACCGCAAAATTAATGGTACTTTACGAATGGCGGATTTTGAAAAAAGTTGATTTGCTCGAAAAAGGTTCTCGCGATTTTGATCAAATTTTATATTTGAGTTATGTTTTTTTTTTAATTATTATTATATTACAATCTAGTCTTAGGACTAATGAGCGATTTGATAATCAAGTTATAGAAAATTAAAATTTGAAAAAGGATATAAGATACTATAATATAACATATAATTTATATTTGCCTTTTTCTTTTTTCTCTTCTTGTAATCTTTAAGTAATAATTAATATATGTAATAATAACTTTGAATTTTGCATATAAATATGAATACGATCACAATGAGTTAATAACATTAATAATACTCTAGGCATAAGTTGAATTTAGGCCACTCAAGGCGGTGGGGGTTTTATTCACTCCGAGCGCCCCTTGTCGCTCGTTGTTGTCGCCTTTCGTATTATCTACGTATCATTTAAATTTACATGCCTTTATCTACCCAATTCAAGAGGTTTACGCCGTCTTAATCTTCTGACCGAGTAATTCTGGTTTGCAAGTAGTAAGGCCTCAGGGTTTACGTGCTCTCGTAGCCGTTTCTCGTGTCTTCTTGCTGCGTTTTTAATTTCATTTTGGACCAACTCCACATTAAGATCCCTTTGGTGGTCGCTGTTTCTTATATACCAGGGAGCGCCTACAATGTTCCTGAGTACTGTTTTTGGAATCGCTGAATGATCTCGATGTTACTTTGTTTGGTGCGACCCCATAGTTGCATCCCATAGGTCCATATTGGTTTTAACATTTGCTTGTAAAGCAAGAGCTTGTTGTATATTGATATTTGGGAATGTCGCCCTATAAGCCAATACATTTTTTTATGTCGAATGTCTAGTTCTTTTCTTTTCTTTTTAACGTGGGCTTTCCATCTGAGCTTGGCGTCTAATGTCATGCTGAGGTACTTCGCCATATTTCCATAAGGAACTTCTCTACCATTAATATAAACTGGTATATGATTGATCTTTTTGTTTGTAAAGTCGACGTGCACTGACTTTAATTCTTTTAATTTGATTCTCCAGGTTGTCGTCCATTAGCTTATTTTTGAGATTGCAGTTTGCAGTTTAGCGACTGAATCTGCATTCGTGTTTGCAACTGCTGTGTCGTCGGCGAATGTTGCCATGATATTGCTGTTTAAATGTGGGATGTCTGAAGTATACAATAGGTATAAAACTGGTCCTAATACGCTGTCTTGAGGAACACCAGCTTGTATTTCTTTCAGTTCAGAATACGCGTTTTCATGTTTAATTCTGTAGTATCTATTAGAGATATACGAATACAATATTGTAGAATATTGCTTTGGCAGGCATTTTTTAAGTTTGAATATCAGTCCATCATGCCAAACTTTATCAAATACTTGAGCCACATCAAGAAAGACAGTGAAAGACTTTCTTTTCTTCTAGTGCGTTTTCTATAGTGTTGACTATCGTATGGACCTGGTCAATCGTTGAATGTTTCTCCCGCAAAACAAATTGGTGTCCCGGAATTAGATTTTTTCTTTCAATAATACTATTTAGTCTTTTCACCAGTATTTTTTCAAAAAATGTTGATATAATAGGCAACAAGGATATCGGTCTATAAGAGGATGGCTCGTGTGGTGATTTCCCTGGCTTTGCTATCATTATAACTTCTGCAATTTTCCAGAATTGTGTTTCTTCAATCTAAAAGAAACGTTTATTATATTTCTTAGTTTAATTTTTCGGTTTAATATCTTTTATTATGCTTTTTACCTCAGCTGTTGTAGTTGGCTCTATATCTTCATCTTCTTGTTCTAAGTCCATGTCCAATACGTTATCAGTTTCAACTGAGTTCGGTTTAAACATACCTTCAAGATATTCAGCAAATGTATTTACCTTTTGATCGCTATTCCTCGCCCATTTTCCATTTATCATTTTGATAGGGGGGATTTGTGAAGTTGACTTTTCTCTGTTTTTAGCTGCTTTCCAGAGGGAATAATTAGAACTTTTGTCATTCGATAATCTCAATAGATAGGCGGACGTTTTTCCAGCCTTAAACTCTTTTATCGTCCTTCTAAGCTTTTGTGTAAGCCTATTGAATATATTTTTGTCCTGAGGGGCTCTAGTATGTTGCCATCTTTTCCTTGCTTTCCGTTTTTCAGCAATCAGTTTTCTTACTTCTAGTGGATAATTATTTCCTCTCAGCCTTTCCTTATATTGTGGAGTGTTTTGCCAAGCAGAGTGTTGGATATCTTTTATGAATTTTTCGACATCATCATCTAAGTGTTGCGCACATCTCATCGATACTCTTAGTTTTATCCTTTCCTCAAGAATAGATTTAAGGCCATTCCAATTTGTTCGAGAGTTTGTAAGTCAGCCATTTTACAAGGATCTGATGGCCAATAAGTTGATTTCCCAGTGGATAAAGCCCTGCATCCCATATTTTTAATAGCGTTTAGCAGCTCTTTTCCTTTAGTAGTTGTTAATCTTGAGCCCCACTGAGTGTTTTTGGCGTTAAAATCCCCACCAACAATGAATCTACTACACATTTGTTTAAAAAATTGTTCATATAGTTGCTGTTTGATGGCGTGTTTGGATGGATTATAAATGCTAGCAACAGTTATGGCACAGTTTCGGGTTTTTATGTTTACTGCAGTTGCTTGGATTTCACTTGTTGGAAATTTGGACTCTTCGTGGTGTTGTATGTTGTCCTTTATCCTCGCAGAGTTATCTGGATGTATGGTGTGATAGACTTTATAATTCTTGATTCTTAAATATCGATATCTTCCCGGAAGAATGTATTAAGCGACAATTTTTCAGCAAATGACTTTTTGGCATGCTCTTACAAATTGTGCCAAGCGCCACGTTTTGATCCTGGTTTGACGTCTCTACCATTGATACAAACGACACTAGAGAGAAATAAAATTGCTTATTACTACAAAATACGCAAATAATTACCTGCACAGAAAGTTTTATTTGTTTCCTGTAAAATTTTGAAAATGCCGCTTAATACATTCTTCCGGGAAGGTATCGATATGTGTCTCTGGTGAAGTGTGCTTCCGAAACCAGGCACACATCTATTTTGTTGATGTCAAGGACTGCTTGCAATTCCTTTCTGTGTTGAAGCAATCCATGGGCGTTCCATGCCAAGATCCGAAGTGAACTTAACATATCGGTTTTTGATTTGAGTTATGGTGGATAAATACTATCAGATGGTGTATGGTTTTTTCAAAAAAAATACGTTTAAAGGTACTTTCCTTATTAACCGGTTTCTGAAAATTGCCTATTTCTCGGCTATGATTCAATCGCTTTTGTTCGAAATCAATATTTGAGCCAGAGTTGACATATGTATACAAGATTATCACGTAGCAATTAAACAAACGTGCGACCCAATCGTGCACTTTATTTCAAAATGAGAACCTATATACCGGTTATAATGGGCAATAAGTTAGAGTACTGCTGATCACAGAAGCCGGTAGGTGGATATACTCAAAAAATTAAAACATAATACTTAACGGAAAATTACTGGGCATCAGGTAACCGGTTTAAGGGGACCTGGTTAGGAAAATAATCATCGGTTAATTAAATCCATCCCTAATTATTTTCTCCGCAACTGCAAAAATAACCTCACAAATTACATCACCCATGCAACCCAACAAAAATGAGACATGAACTACGAAGCATTAATTCAATTGTGTGGCCATTGGTCTATCGATTTCAGTGATCAGTATATGTAGGTATTCTTTAGTGCTGAAGCTTGTCTACCTATATACGGTGTAATTGAAGCACTTAACACAGAGAAATATTTGATGGTAACTTGATAGAATGTTTCGGAAATATTTTTATTATAAGTTTTAGATTGGATTGGAAGATCGATCCCAATCGATTTAAAAATAATTTGAATACAACCCGAAATCGATGCAGCATTCTGTGAACAATGCTGCCAGTTAATGGTAAATTTACTATTTCGTTTTCTAATAATCGGTGTAAGCAATGAATTTGCCTTAAAAATATTAGAGAGACGAATTTCCTTAGAAATTACGAATAATGTGATTGTGTGCGCTTCAGGTGATGGGCATTACAATTACCGCTGGTTTAAGAAAAAACAGACATGCAAATGTTAACCTCAATCCTGGTAATTAAATTACTTGATGAATTTCCGCAGCTAAATTGGTTGAATAACAATAAACACTACAAAATTTAATTCAAATGCTGAAGCGGAAAGTATATTCTTAATTATAACCGATAATAAAAGTAAAAAAAGGAATAATTCGAACGATATTAGAAGTAACTGCAAAATTAGATCTTCTGTTCCCGTAAAAAAAATAGTACTTGTATGTTTTGCTAATTTTGTATCCCTTTTCTTTTATTAACTTTATCATTTTATTACTCCAACATTAACGGTACTTTACTAATGGCCGATTTTGAAAAAAATCGATTTTCTCGAAAACGGTTTTGACGATTAACAACAAATTCAATATTTTCGTTATAGAGGTCATATGCTATCAGATGGCGTACCACGTTTTCGCCAGTAGGTACGTGAAACGGTACTTTAATAATTATTAACTGGTTCTTAAAAATTGGCTATTTTTCGACTATGGCTCTATCGATTTTGTTTGAAATTGTCCATACTTTGAAATAGAAATATATAAAAAAAAAACCTTTTGACGGATGCATTTTATCTTCATATTTCACGATTTATTTTCTCATTTCAACTTCATGTGTGACTTCGGTATACAATTTGGTCAAACTTTTTTTTTTCGAATTTTGTCAAATTTGTTGCAATAACTTCATATTTTTTAATGAGGATTTGTTTTCTTATGCGGTTTCAATCGCTTCATGATACATTTAGACTGTTAAAATTGTTCACATGCGGTCACGGGAGCAAAAAGTTGTTAGACCGAAAAATGGGTTTTTTAGGTACCTTCCTCATTTTTAGGGATTAAAGAAAAATGCTTTATTGGTGCAGTGTTTTTGTATTTTCATTGCTTCTCAGAAACATTCTCTATCTAATTAGTACTTTGTTGGACCTCCTCCTGCTTTTATTACAGGTGCACATCGGCGAGACATTGACTCAAATAGGTTTTTCCATGTGGAAAGAGGTATGGTGTTCCAGGTCCGGATAAGTAAATTGTTTAGGTTTTCAATTGACTCTGGATGCTTCTTCGCAACCTTAAGTTTCATTATTGACCAGACATTCTCAATTGGATTGAGATCTGGACTGTAGGGTGGCCAACTTAATACATTGACATTATTTTCTTCGAAGTACTTTTTAACCTAAGAAAAAAAAAAAATTCAAATATTACTCTTAGTCATAAAAGTTCTAGCTTATTTAAAAGCTTGATATTAATCTATCATACTAAAAAAAAAAACAATTTTGGCTGTATGGCAAGGAGCATTGTCCTGTTGAATAATGAATCTGCAAGTATCACCAAAAAGCTCCAGCGCAGAGGGCTCTAATACATTTTCCAGAACACGTAGGTAAACTTCTGCAGTGACTAGGAAGACCATTCTACCTTTTTCATCTCCAGAGAAGCATCACCAGATCATCACACCTTCAGTTTTGGGGGGCATGCGTAAGATGCATTCAGAGCTCAGTCTTTCCTTTGGTTCTCCTCGCGCAAGAGTCCTCCCATTTCCAACATGCAGCTTAAACTTTGATTCGTCGGGAAAGATAAAATTATTCCACATGTCTTGAGTCTAATTAAGATGCTCTTGAGCTCAGACCAATCGTTTTTCTCTGACTCTTTTTGGAAAATCCGGCTTCAGTACTGGCTTGAGTGCTCTAAGTCCAGCTTTCACGAGCCTTTTCCTCACTGAGCTTGACGAAATTATTTTTCCTGTAGCTCGACACAGATCGTTTTTAAGATCCACCGAAGTCTTGAACCGATGCCGACGACTGTACAGCACCAAAAAACGATCTTCCACTGGGGTCGTTTTTGTTGGCCTTCCTGAGCCTTGCTTTCTGCTGGTAGTCCCGGTCTCACAATATTTTTTTAAATTCCATGCCACAGTTTGTTGAGCAACATTTAATCTTCTAGAAATTTCACGTGTTGTCAAATTGAGACCTGACAGACACAAAATATTAGCTTTGCACTCCGAACTGATTTTTCCCATTTCTTTCCACTAAATTACTTCGGTTCGTTTCGGACTGCTATCACGAGCTAAATGCACCTCTTATTGCGCCCGAAAAGGGTAATAAAATGTTCGACCAACATTTTTCGAACGGCACTGTATGCCTAGGGATATGTGATACTGAAAATGTATCGATACTTAAGTTTCGAATCGAAATAAAAATATCGGCAGTAGATAGCTGTTTATCAAGTCTCTTACTAGAAGTCTATTTCTGTCCCAACATACAATAGCCCCATATACTGCGGATTTTGGAACTTCATGGTTTTGAAGCGTACACAAATTTTAAAATTATTCACCCATGAAAAGAAGTGAATTCTAAAAGTATGGCAAGTTCAACTTGTAGCAACGGTTTTCCAAATAATTATTAAGGGAATCATTGCATTTTATTGTAATTTGTCACTCGGCTTTTAATTTTGAAATTAATTTGGAAAGCACTGAAACAAGGTGAACTTGAGCAATTTTTTACATTCACGCTTTTGATCAGATATAATACGAAATGATAGAATTTCGATTAAATTACTGGTTCAAATTAAAAAAAGGTACACACTGATTTAAATAAAAATGCTTACGAAGAAAGTTGTAGAGGATAGAGTTTTGAGCATTATAACAAGTTGTTTATTAACGAAAAATGAACACATATATCTTGGTCCAATATCAACAAGGCGAGCAGATGTCGCCTTCAACTAATCATCAAGCCGTTATCCGCTCCACAGTGCCTGGCCCAAAATTGGCCGCTGTAAACAGCGTCTGTTTCTCCTGGTTAGGAGAGGCTTGTATTACTCGCCAGCACACAGGGCAAGCCCCGCGTTTTTAATCTAGCAAAATGTAACCTTTCCTTTCTAATCTTTTATTCTCTTCTATACCCCTCCCTCTCTCCCTACCACTGGTTTTGGTATTCGTGGGAAATTTGCACTGGCTTGAGTTGACGTCGAAATGGCAAAGCTGATTTCTTGTTGTGTTGGTGGTAGAATTTCGACCGACCTTACATCACAAATTTGACCTGTTCTCATCTCCATTGTTACTGATTTTCTGAAATTTGAAATTAAGTATCATTAGACTATAAGAAATTAACAACCAACCCTTCTTTTTTCGAAAACTAAAAAATTATCATTTACTTAGCGAACTTGTTAATCCCTCCGTATTGAGACTAAAATTGAAAAAAAAGAGAGGCTCGCGAAACACCGAGCGGGTCAGCTAGTATATATTAAAAGTACGTTCCATAAATTTGGAATATTCTTTAAAGGCTTATTGCCCGTGGTCGAATGGAACACGCTACATATAGGTAGGTACTCATTACTTGTGACCTATGGTCCAATATGGCGGTAGACGCATAACCACATGTGATTTTCTTGAAGTTGTTTGCACAACTTTGTTGCAAGTACAACCGCCCACAAAATGCTTGATATAACTTTTTCAGAAGTGGAATTCGAAACCTGATGGACTATAGTAAAAGTATAGCTATACATTATACTTCGGGATAGCAGAAACATTTCATACCTTCCTTTTTTTCCAATCAATCGTAATTACTGTAATACAATTGATTGTAATCTGACACTTGTTATTTCTGTCAAATGACAGGTTTTCGTGTTTTGCAATTCATCAATTTAAATGAACTTTGTTATTTGTAACTTTGGGGCAATTTGACCCCCGATGTCGAGTATTGATTAATTTCATTCCTGCGAATGATGAAAGTAGTCTGGATTTACATTTGAATTACATAATGTATTTTCATATGTATTATCCATGAGCTACATGTAGACAGGAATGAAGGCGAGGAATAATGGAAATGTAATATCCATCTACAGTTCTCATTGATTCATTATGATTATGATTCTCATTGATTTGTAGTGGCCTGAGGGACGAGACACAATTCCATCCGTTGGTCGATTTGAAGTGTTACTCGTACATTTTTCCATACCCGTCCATGAAAATCAATAAAGTCGTTCTCCCTTTTCGCTTCCTCTTGCATACAAGCAACATTTTGATTAATGAAAGGATAAACCAGTGCGACCCCATCTCCTATCGAGTGCCCTTCTTCAACAAGTCAATTGCAGTAGCAATGGGAAACTTCACTACCACGATGAATTTTGACGCTCAGTGTCATTCTTGCTTGACATAAAAAAAGATACGTGGTATTAGTCCCATTCCGGTGTACACTTGTAATAAAATTAATTCGAACACAAACGTGAGACAGACGAGTGCATAGCGTGTGTTTACAACCTACCACCATGCCTTCAATCGATTTTATCTTTCCACTCCCTCTCAACATTGGTTTTTTCAGATCATGGCGAGAGGACTGTTTTGAAGTTCGAAAATAACGAAAAAGGTTCGCAAAACAATGTTTTCGTATGCCGGTGTGTTTGTCCCGAATGGTATTAAAAAGGCCAATAAGCTTTACCCTGATTCCCGATATGAATACCTACTTGTAAGTGCCTATCGTAAAAGTTCAATTTTTTTTTTGCCCCTTGGAATTATTTAGAATTATTGTCAATCCTGTCAACCGTATCTAACTTACCTGATGTGAATTTCAGGAGTATGAGGCGCATTGCACGATAGCTTTAAATTTATTTCTTGGATATTGATTTCGTTTCGGGTATTGTTTCGAGAGCAGGTGTATCTATAAATTTATTTATTTCATCTTTTTTATGTGTTTGTGAAACAAGGACCGTGTGGTGCAATTGACTGAGGTTCTGAATGATGGGGGCGTCGTAAACAAGGCAACGAAGTGAATTCGTTTTGGTAAACACACTTTTATTTGTTAAATTGATTTTCTTGTTTTTAGTACTCCTTAAGCAAAATGGTAGTGAACTTTTTTTTTGTTAACGAAAACAGGAGTCTGCAGTTGGCGGTTGCTATTTAAAAAAAAAAATCGGTAGACATGCCTAGTGTTATTATGAGTCATTGCATAAATTTGATAAATTGAACTCGATAAACCAAATATGAGTTATAATTCACATGTATGCCACAGCAAAGTGACGACTTTAAATGGGCGATAACGCTGCCATTTCGATGGCACATTGCTTTTAAGAATGTTATCTACTGGGTGCAATGAGGGAATAAACAAATTTAAAAATAATCTCATTCTGAGGTCTGTTCATTCCTATTTCTAAATCTCGCTATATTTGAGAAATATTGACCAAAATGTTCCATAACATACAGGGTGCGCCATCTTTTATGTCGGTATGTGAATAATTTAAAAAAAAAAAACAGATTTCCATATATGATGTATATTTATTTAATTTGGTCCTTTACAATTTATTTGGACTAGTTTTTGAATACAACATCAATCAAGTGGCCGCTTCTATTGACAAAAGCAAAATGTGCCCTTTTTGCTGCGTTGTTCATTACTTTTTCGAGCATCTCGGGCGGTATAGCTATAATTTCGACACGAATGTTTGCCTTGAGCTCATCAATGGTCTGAGGCTTGCTGGCGTACACTTTGCTTTTCAAGTAACCCCACAAAAAGAAGTCCGGTGGGGTCAAATCTGGAGATCTGCGTGGCCAGTCAATGTCTCCATTATTTGACAGCACACGTCCAGGGAAACTGAATTGCAGAAACTGAATTGTTTGTTGAAACCAGTAACCGTCCAGACCTTTTTCACATATTTGTGTGCAGACATAATGAGCAAACATCTACCGATATCGATTCCCATCGACTATTTCGCCTTCTCTGAAGAAAAATGGCCCAATGATGGTTTTGGCGCAAACGCCGACAGTCACTTTTTGGTCATGGAATGGTGTTTCATGAATCTCGTGTGTATTCTCCGTTCCCCAAATGCCGCAATTTTGCTTGTTAACGGCGCCAGAGAGTGCGAAATGGGCCTCATCGGTCATCAAAATTTGCTTCCAAAAATCTGGTTCAGTGTCAACCATTCGAGCGACTGTTTGGCCGTATTCCAAGAGACGTGGACGGTCTTTGAGTCAATTGCACTTTATATGGAAACAAATGCAAATCATCCTTCAAAATGCGCCGCAAGGTGATTCCACTGACGCCAAAATGCTGAGCGCGGTGACTATACGACACATGTGGGTCCTCGGCAACACTCCCTCTTACCGCTTCGACCAGTTCATTGGAACGTCTTGGGCATTGATGAACGGCATGTCGTCGATCTCCCACTGTCCCATGCTCAACAAAATTCGACACCAAATGACGAATAGTGTTGTCAGACGGTGTTTGTTGGCCACGATATTTTCGACGATATGCACGTTGAGTTAACACAACTGAACGACTATTTTCAATATACAGCGTCACTATTTCGGCGCGTTGTTTCGGTGTGAAAAGATTCATGGTTAAAATTGTACCAAACTGACGTTTCAAAAACAAGTCTACTCAAGTCAATGGGTTAATAAATATCAAAGTTAATTAATATTTTCATACCGACATAAAAGATGGCGTATCCTGTACCGAAACAAATTTGTTTAGGAGAAAATTCGTTTGTACAATTCTAATTTTTAAGCAGAAATCTCTACGTTTTTCATATGTATAGGTTGATTCCCAAATTCGTCATGCAGCTTCTTTTAAGTTGTGTTTACATATTAGAAACTAATCTGATCGATTGCGACAGCTAAGTATTTTATAACTTCATACGTATCAGCATTCGCGATACAGACTGACAGTTTAAAGGGCGCATGCCAGAACCCTGCAGAAATCGGATGAAGAATGATCCTAAAAATATGAGGTATCCCTATGCTATCCTAAAAACATTTTTTAAAAGGGGACACAGACCAGACTGTGTTGAGTCACTTTCGTTCCTCTTTTTTTTTTTTAGTAATTTACGCCCGCCAAAGGAGATATGAATACCTTTATACTATTACAGGGCACGGGCGTTGTGTAGATAGACAGAGAGAGAGAAGAACCAAACAATTATTGTTCGCGGCTGGATTTATGCCACTCGCCACCTTAAAATAAACCGTGCTCTTTCTGATCTATCTTAAATTAACCATCCACTTTTCCGTCTCTTCCACAACAAGTCTCGCCAGAAACAGTCGTTGCTATCTTTCTTAATACATTCCTCTGTTTTACAAAAGCCACCATTTCTTGCCCTCAAAACATTGACGTAGTCTAATTTCTACTTTATCTTAAGAAAAAATATACACTGCGATTTTTAAAAATTTTGCTAGCATTTAAAATTCAATTTCAATAAAAAGTAATGACTCCGTCCTCAGAAACACATTGACTTACCATATTCAGTCGTATATAGAATTTTGTATGTAGCCATCGGCTTCCACTACAAACCGCTCGTACATTTAGAAACATTCAGTTTCGTACGATGATAATATTTGCAAACTGTTCGTTGTTTTTTCCACTCTTCCAGTATGAGTCTTTGGAGCTCCTTTTTGTTTCGTACTGCCTTTGCTTTTCTAATTTGTCGTCCCAAGTGCTCCCAGAGATGTTCAATGGGATTAATATCCGGACTCTCGGGAGGTGTTTCAATGCATTTTCGGCAGTTGTTTAAAAGCCAGAGACGCACATCCAAAGCCTTATGCTTTGGATCGTTGTCTTGGTAAAAGTGGAAATTGTCCTTAATTCCCAGTTTGTCAGCTGAATCTTTTAAATTTTCTTTGAGAATGTTAAGGTACATAGTTTTATCCATATTGCCTTAAATAAATTTTAAATTTCCAACACCTCCCCAGCTCATAGCACCCCAAACCATAACACTTTCTCCGCCGTGTTTTACTGTCGCCGATAAGTTTTTTACAAGATAAGCCTCATTACGTTTCCGGTATAATTTTTCTTGTTTTTTATCATTTCACAAGAGTGAGAATTTACTCTCCTCGACGAATATGACTTTTTTCCAGTAGTCTAGCGACTTATTCTTGTATGCCTTGGTGAAATTTAGTCGTTTGATTCTATTAACCTCGCTGACCAAAGGTTTTCTACGACATACACGCGAAAAGTAACCTTTTTTTTTTTAAGTGTGCGCCTGATTGTAATTGGGTTTACATTGATTTCGTTAAAATCAGTAAGCATTTTACTTAATTCAACTGAAGTTAACTTGGGATTTATTTTTATTTCACGGAGAATAAATTTTTCAGAAGATCTAGCCATTTTACTGGGTCCTTTGTTACTAGATACATTCTGTACCCTTCCCTCCTCATAGTACCGTTTACAAATATATTGTACAGTAGAATTTTTAGATTTAATATTTTTCCTTTTTTGGCTAACGATTTTCCTTCCTTTCGATGAAAAATTGCTAACGATCGTACTTTTTCAGTTATATTTTTACCCATTCTACAAAATGAAAACATTAACCTAAAAACTGAATCCGAACAAAAAAGTATCTTAAATTTTTACTGAAAATAACGCCCTTTTAAATAAAGTTGAAAAAATATAGCTCTAAATATAAAAATCCCGACCTGTAGATGTAGATGACACATAACTTATGCCAAATGCACCGTTATGTTGTTTTACTTCAGTTTTTTGTCCTTTCCGTGAAGAACATGGAAAAATGACGTGATCATATGATAATTCATAAACCGATCTGCAATTCGTTTAACATAAATTAAATTTTTTTTTTTTGTGAAAATACATTCCGTACGTGTATATTATATAAGCCGCCACTTTTATGGCACTTTCAACATAAAAAAAAAATAAAAAATAAATAATTTGTTGCAAATGCACAAATAGTTGATTACTTAATTTGTTAACTGTTACTTAATTTGGTGTTAATAAAGCTTTTCTTTTCCTTTAATTGCCTAATACAAATTACTTCAATGTTCTATTGATTTCTTTGGCTTCTTGACAGACATACTCGTACTCGTATGTATGTACCTACATAAAATCAAATACTGGAACTATAGGCTCTATCCGATTGTGCCAGCCGTCTCCAGTTTTGCAAATGAAGTTCGTAGAGGTCCCTTATACTTGTGTGCGCCATCTTAGGTGAGATCTTCCATTACCGCGTCGTCCATCCAGGATAGATTCGAAAACTTTCCGGGAGTCGATGTTCATTCGCTCTACGTACATATATACGTCCTACCCATCTTAAGTGAATTCGAACCCGTATGACTAGATCGATATCGCTGTACAACCCGTATAGGTCATTGTTGTATCTTCTCCCCAATTCCCCGTCGATACAAACTGAACCACTAACACTACCGATTTTGATAAAGTTCATGCTAATGCGCCATTTACCAGGACTGGGGTGATGAGGGTCTTATATAAAGTTACCTCAATTACCTTCTTAGCACAAGGAAACAGCAGTTAGCAAGAATGATTCTTCGCTTGATCTTTGCGCTGGTGTCACTATTTAAATTTACAGAGGAGCCTAGGTAGATAAAGTCCTTAACTACCTCAAAATCATAGCTGTCTATTGTATTGTTTTTTCCATGTCACCGATGTTGACTGTACTTTTGTGATGACAGCATATATTTTATTTTGCCCTCATTAACTCTAAAACCATTTTTGCCTCTTCTGTTTCAATACTTCCGAAAACAACAGCGAAAGCCTTCCTTCCAATCATATCAATGTCGTCGGAGGACGCGAGTATTTGTACAAACCTTTCTAGTATGATGGAGCAGCGTACATTCTCAATCGTCATCCTGCACAGTAGGGCGAGTAGACATGGTTCTGTACAGCTGGTCTCTACAGATGTTATCATAGGCGACTTTAAAATCGATAAAAAGGTGGTGACTATCGATTTGGAGTTCCTGGGCTTTTTCCAAGAACTGCCGCAATGTCAATATCTGATCTATGGTGAATTTCCCTGGCCTAAAACCACACTGATAAGGACTAATCGGATTTTTGACATAAGGTTGAAGGCGTTCACATAATATGGTAGGTAAGATATTATATCATTTGTTGCGCAGAATGATATTTCTGTAGTTGGCGCAGTTCAGATGGCCCCTTACTTAAAGATCTGGCAAAAGATGTTGAGGTTCCATTTGTCGGGCGTACTTTCAGCCGTACCAGATCATCCCCAGCTGCTTTAAATATTATAGATTGGCATTTAGACCGTCGGCTCGAACAGCCTTGTTGGATTTAAGCTTAGATATTGCTGTCTTCGCTTCACTTTGGGTGGGTGGACGGAATTGTTGATCGCCGTCGTCCGGATTGAATGGAGCATTCTACCTGACAGCGGAGTTTTGTCGTCATCACCGTTTAGCAGCCTGCAGAACTAATATTTTCGAATTCTCAGCACCGACTGTGACTATTATATGTAGATTCCAGGTTTTGCTCAGGTTTTGTAGCCTTAGCATGCTCTTTTTACCTTCTGGTACAACTTTTGAACATCATTCCTATTATAACACCCGTCCATTGACCTCATCTGGAGTTTTTCATTTTCTTTCTTTTAATTTATTTGAATCTGGTGGACCCCTGTTCTCTTCTGCTTGTAGATTTCGTATGCTCCTTTCGTCACTCTACGCAGCATTGCTTTATAAGCTGCACTCTGAAGAGTGATGAATCAAAGGAGGGGTTTCTTTGAGGTGGATGCGAGAAACCCAGCATGAGCGGCGGTTTTGATGGCTTGCTAACAATAATGTCATTGCTAATCTGCGTTTAAAGTTGTTTGCATTGGAATTCTTGACAGATTCAGGAATACTCGATCGGCGAAAGCTCTGGCAGTTTCTTGCGATTGTAGCCGTTGGATGTTAAAGTTTCTCACTTACTTATTTGCTGTTTGGGATATACGCCCCAGTCGTACACTTTATTTCTAAGCCAAATATTAGGAAAACTGTAATTTTTGCACGGATTGAATTTTTCACTGAAACAGAATAGAGTCTAAAAAATATTGTGAATACTAAAAGAAACGGTGTGCTAAATCCCTCCGTTCTGAAGTTTAATGATATCCTTAGTCACGATACTTTAGTGCTAACTAAATTATTTTATTTGTGACTTTTTCCAAACTGTTAACTGTCATACTTGCAATGTGCATTTGGCAAAAGTGACAAAATGTTTGGTCTGCATCCTTAGAGCAGTGAGCTCATGCCTATTGAATTGCTTAGTCTTGAGATTAGACGTTCGTATCTATGCTTAACTATTATTTCAAAACTTATTGATGACAGTATTTATCAGGTTTTCTTAATTAAATTTAATTGTGTTTGCTATATCACAGTCTACATACTTTAGTTTACTTTAATAGTTGGTGAACCTCGTGTGGTGAAGCAAAGTTGGAAAATGGGAATTTCATGTGGTTTGGTGTTTTCCTTCAAGTTTTATGAAGGATTTAGAAAAGGGAGTGTACTGTTCTACATTCCTGAAACTTAACAATTATATATTAAAATTCTCAAAAGCGTGGCATTTTATCTACTGCTTTTAACAACATAATGTATATGTGTAAGTGTTTATTTAGTTTTCGAGAACTGTATATGTTAGGAATAAAACCCAAAATTGCAAACTCCTAGAAGTGTACAGAAATTTGTCATACAATGTACAATAGGCCATGTTGTACAAATCCGAAATAAAAGTAAAATGTTCACGGCTGGGAGAACGTTAGTTTGTAGTGTCTGCCTGCACAGTAGATATGCAAGTAAATTTTGATACAATAAGGTTGTATCGCTAGAACCAGTTGGAACAAAAGATTCATGAAGCTTTGAAACAATTCGAAAAAATTACGAGGAAATCGTGCACTTATTTTCTATCTATTCATCCTTTAACATTAAACTTCTGTAAGAATATTTCGGACTCTCTGCGTATAAGTTGTACAAAGTCCAAATGTCGGTACAACATGGTCTGTACACTTCACGAAGTCTACACAATATTTCTTTACAATTTCGGGTTTCGCATATGTATGTACATACATATTTAGACTATTTTATGATATTTGATTTAAGAAGTACGTGAAACGTTAATTTTAAATAAGTAGAGTTAGATAAAGCTGTAGTTTTTGAGATATTTCTGAGATAGTATGTATCTAATATTTTCCTAGGAACGAAACTGAACATATCTGTTCTCAGAAGGAATGTTTTGTCAGGTGCACATGAAGTAACGAGCTCAAATGTCGTATTTCTAGGGCCTGTCTGTTTGCCCCCCATGTCAATTTTTGGACTATCAAATTAAATAATATGTCATATAGGTAAATTTCTTAAAAACTTTTTTTCCTTTACATCAGCCCAACGATTTAGCCTTTCAAGCTAACAACTGCAAGTTCATACGAGTAAGTACTGGAGAACCAATATACTGGCCAACTAATCGAAAGATTGGTTTTTGTGTTACAAAAAAACATCAGTCATTCAAAACTTGAAATAAAATCCTGCTTAGAACTATCTTCTGACCACTCACCTGTTCTACTAGTGTATTCAAGTGACGTTACGGCCATAATAGAACAACCAAAATTCTATAACAAATAAGACAGATTGATGCGCATTCCAAGAATTGATGGACCTAAACCTATGTATAAATATGTATATACCTTAAAACATGTGATGACATTGAAAGAGCCATCATTTATTAGAACGACACAATAAATGGAGCCGCCTTCTGGACAACACCAAAAAATGCTCACAAAATAAATAAGTACAACACCCCTGAGTACACATATCAAATTGATTAAAGAGAAAAGAAAACTTCGAAAAAAATGGCAAACGACAAAAGCGCCTGCGGATAAACATATGTAGGTTCAACCTTGCAATAAAAAAAACTAACCTTGCAAACTTAAAAAACAACCTAATAAACCTGACATCAACTTCAGAAACAAACTACTCACTATGGAAAGCAGTGAAAAAAATAAAGAACCAAATACTTCATTACCCCCTTAAAAAAAGACGAACGGAAATTTGGCTATAGACAGCTATGACTTTAGCACAATACTTCTAGAACACTTACTCTAATGAAGACGTCAGCGCCCGCATCCCACAGTTACATTTCATTAGGACCATAAACATCTCTATAAAAAAAGTAACAATAAATGAAATAAATCAATTAATTAGACATAGAGTGAACCACAAAAAATCCCCAGGATATGACTTCATAACAGGAGAATTACTTGTCAAACTCCTAAGAAAAGCTCTCCAGTATCTGAGAAACATCTTCAACGCAATGATTAAACTTCAACACTTTTCAAAAGTCTGGAAAGTTGCTGAATTAATATCTATATCAAAACCCGCAAAAGACGCAACCATGCCTACATCATATAGGCCAATAAACTTCCAGTTCTGTCAAAAGTCTTTGAGCGACTATTATGTGGCCACATGGCACTAGTCCTAACAATATTAAATGTAATACCGGACCACCAGTTTGGATTCCGCAAGCAACACTCGACGATACAGCAGATCAATAGAGTGATCAATAAAATTTCAACAGATCTGGAAGAAAAAAGATTCTGCGTTGGAGTATTTCTTGACGTTGCCAAAGCATTTGACACCGTGTGGCATCCTGGACTACTTCAAAAACTTGAAAGCTTTCTACCTATTGACTATTACCTAATAATCAAAAGTTACCTAACGAATCGACACTTCTATGTAAATTACGAGTACAAGGACGTATCATCAAAATTATACGCAATACGAGTTGAGTACCGCAAGGCAAAGTGTGTCTTTATAACATTTACACCAGAGATATTCCTCTACCTACTCAGAGAACATCGATGATCTCTACATTCGCTGACGACACCAAACTGCTCTACTCAAACAAATGTCTACATTCAGCAAGAATCCATTGCAAAAGATATTAGATGATACTATGAAATTGTTTAAAGAGTGGCGCATACAAATAAACGAAAACAATACGGTGCAGGTTATATTCACAACAAAGGCAAATTACACACACGAACTTCTAAAAATAAATAACAAAAGTATCTCCATTGACAAAGTAGCGAAGTACCTAGGAATGAATTTAGACAGCAAGCCTATATGGAAGCATCATATACAGCAAAATAGGAATCAAATTATGAACAAAATCAGACAACTCTGCTGGCTAATACGTAAAGACTTTTTATTATCAACCTAAATCTTGCTTTATAAAACTATAATAAAACCAAGCACAGCTAAGAAGTCAAACATAAATATTGCCCAAAGACAACAATCAAAAATTCTACGAACAATAGTAATTGCTGACTGGTACGCCAGAAACTTCGACATACACAATGACCTCAAAATTCCTATGGTTGAGGAAGAAATAATCAATGTAATCAAACGGCACCTGACGAGGCTTATTTCTCATACCAACTATGATATGATTGCTTCCTCGATTTTGCAATAAATGTAATTTTGGCATTTGCTATTTCAATTCATTACCTTTCTTTATCTAATTCTGAATTCATCCTAAGAAATTTCAATTAAAACTCATTTTCTTATTTGTACATGAAACATTAATTAAAAAATATTATATATTTAAATTTGTTTGAAGGATTATACCAATTAAGTTTATAATGGCGTCAGTCAACACAAATCCTAAGTTCCGCTGAAATGTAATTCTTCATATGTCAAAACCGCACTGTCATCACTTAACATTTTTAGGTAAATTTTCCATGTGTGATTTTTATCGGCCCTTTTTCTTTTCTTGGTACAGGTCAGACAGTAAGGTTGTGTAGCGGGAAGATAATTTAATGTATAATGAAGTTGCTGAAAGGTCAAAACTTGTAATTAAATTATTTGCCCTGTTTACCTAAACAATTGCCTAAATAAAATTCAATATAATTAATATTCTACAAACAAATAATCAAAAACGCTTGATTATTAAAATTATATGGTAACCCCGACGTGATTCGCCATCTTGCCATACGCAATAACGATCATTTATTTTATCGCAAGTGAAAATGCCTGGAAATGGGAAAGAAGAAGCGGCTAAAGATGCCGTTGTTGCTGCTGTACCTTCTAAATAAGAAAGGAAGCTGGAATCGTTAAAGGCCCGCAGATCTGTTGCTGTCAAGCAAATTGAACGTATCAACGAATTCAACTCAAAAATCAATGAAGCCATGTTTATTTCCGAGTTTGAAGTGCGTCTCGAAGCTCTGGAAGCGAGTTTTAAGGCCTTTCAAACCCTTCAAGCCAAAGTGGAGGAAGCAGACCCTAAAAGAAGCAGTGTCTGTTATCGATCTTCGAGGAACCATATTCAATCTCGGAAAACAGCGCACGTCACATCAGAAAGGGTTGTATCGGATCCACCCAAGCAATGTTCTCAAATAAAACTTCCAGATCTTAAAGTAACTTTATTTACAGGTGAAGTCACTGAGTGGTTGTCGTTCCATGAGACATTCAATTCTCCCATCCATACCAATCCTAACCTTACCAACGTATCCAAATTCCACTATCTCATTTCGTTACTATCTGGACCGGCTGCTAAAACAGTTCAGTCACTGGAGATCACTGTAGGAAACTATGACGTTGCAATGAACTTGCTAATCGAAAACTACGACAATAAAAAATTAATTGCCACCGAACACATCAAAAGGATTATGTTGTATCCACCTCTGCGCCCTATCCTCCGCACCCTATCCACATTGGGACGTCCCGTCGCTCATTGGGATGATTTAGTGATCCAGATAATTCTGCCGAAGCTCGATGCGGAAACACTCAGCAAATGGAGAGATGAAGGACAATAGACAGAACGCCCAGCTATCAAGAACTCTCAAAGAGGAGTCTTACCCTAACAGAGGACATGTCACAGACAAGTACACCTCTGCATTCTAAATTAAATACAAATATTCGACCAAAAAGCTTCGCCATAGTACGTGAATGTGGTTCAACAACAGGCAACTTTAATTGTACGTTTTGCAAAGAAGCAGTTATTCATAGATGTTATTAGTTTTCAAACTTATCCCTCGGTCAGAAACATCAATTTCTCTCTAGTAATGCCTTGTGCGTAAACTGCCTTAAGCCAAATAATCCACCTCACAATTGCCAAGCTTTGAAATGCCGAAAATGCAACAACTTTCACCACACCTTATTCCACGATAACAAGCAACACAATTCATCGGCATCAACCAACTCGCCTACTTCCTCATTCCGATAGCCAAGGTCCACAAAATTACCACATTCATAGCCTAACTTCAACAACTCGTGAGGATGCACATAATTATCGGAATACGATTCTGGCCACTGCCATAATCCACGTCATGAATAAACACAACTCTCCTGTGTCCTGCCGCGTTTGCTCGACTCTGCTTCTCACGTCAGTCTACTTACGGAGCGATTTTCTAATCTTATTGGCACGCGCAGAAAGGTCACAATGACTTCTATTCACGGCATTGGCACAAGCCCATTACACTGCAAACATCAGGTCAGTCTGATAATAAAATCTCGGTTTAACGGATATGTTAACGCGATTGAAGCATTAATTGTAAATCGCAGGTGATCAGCTCCCTACATTGCAAAATACGCGTTTGGGATGGATCATATCTTGCAGTTTTGATCATAAAACCAGAGGCACAAAATTTGCATGCAATACTTTATTTCGAGAATCAAACCATATCACAAGCTTGGATCACATTTTAAAACTATTTTGGGAAGTTGAAAATCATAACACTCGGGAACACGTTTTGACAAAATCAGAACAGATTTGTGAAGATCACTTTTCTAAAAATGTTCGACGATTAGAAAATGGTTCTATTGAAGTAAGACTCCCATTTAAGGCCGACCCGCAGTGTTTAGGCACATCGTACGAATTAACTCTCCGCAGATTTCTTAGCCTAGAGAGAAAATTACATAAAAGTTCCGAACTCTCAGGACAATACATTTCATTTATGAGAGAATATGAAAGGCTTTCTCACATGGAGCTAACGGCTAAACCTGATTCCAAAACCCCGCATTACTTCATTCCCCACCACTGCGTCATGAAGGCAGAAAGCTCTTCCACAAAATTGAGAGTTGTATTTAATGTAAGCGCAAAGTGTGAGAATGGAATTAGTCTCAACGAGATTTTGCATGTAGGCCCGGTCGTACAATCGGATTTGTTTTCATTGGTGGTGAAATTCCGATCTCACCAACATGTGTTCACTGCTGATGTGACGAAAATGTACCGACAATTTCGGCTCCATTTCCTCATCTTATGGAGAGAGACTCCAAAGGAGGAAATTAAAATCTATCGCCTTTGCACAGTGACTTACGGTACTGCCTCAGCTTCTTATCTGGCCACCAAATCACTCATTACTTAGCAGAAAACGAAGAGAAAAACTTTCCAGTTGGAGCGGAGATATTAAGAAATGATTTGTATGTCGACGACATATTAACGGGGGCCAACACATTGGAACGGCTAAAATTAATTAAAAGGGAGGTGAAATCGATTTTAGCGAGTGCTGGTTTCGAGTTGAGAAAATGGTGCTCAAACGCCCTGCAGATTTTGCACGATATTCCTCCTGAAGAAAGAGAGCCCCTTTGTCAAATTAAAGAACATGATGTTGTAAAGACACTAGGTGTCCTGTGGGATCCTAAAATAGATTCATTTCTCTATACGGTTAATAACCAAGAATGCAGTAAAGTTACTAAGGAAGCAGTTTTAGCTTACATTGCAAGACTATATGATCCATTGGGTTTGATTAATCCCGTAATTGTATCCGCCAAGATCTTTATGCAAATTCTATGGAAAGAACGTTTTGATTGGGACGAAGCACTCCCCCAGTCACATTATCAGTGGTGGATAACATTTCGTACTCAACTGGCGGACTCAAGCCAATTAAAAATTAAACGACAAGTTTTGAAGGGTGGCATTCAACAAGCACAATTACACGCTTTCTCAGATAGCTCGGAGCGTGCATATGGAACCTGCATTTATGTGCGTTCAATTCAACAGGATGGACAAGTGCAAAATCGAAGGTTGCACCAGTTAAAAGTATAAGTTTGCCTCGATTGGAGCTTTGCGGTGCACATTTAATGGTTCAATTGGTGAAGCGTATAAGAGACATATTTCAGGATGGGTTTGAGAGTGTTCACTATTGGACGGATTCAAGCATCGTCCTCGCATGGTTATCACCTGAATCTCATCACTGGCAAACATTTGTGGCAAATAGAGTTTCAGCTGTACAACGTCTCTGTCGGTTGAACAGTGGCAGCACGTCAGCTCTAATTACAATCCTGCGGACTTAGTGTCGAGAGGGGCTAGTCCAAGTGAATTAAGGTCCTCAGAATTGTGGTTTCCTGGCCCAGTTTTTGAATTTACCTCGTGAAAACTGGCCCAATGAAAAAACTGTTTTCACCATAGAGGATGATTTGCTGGAAAGAAAACCGATCAAGCATACATTTTCTGTCCAACAAAAAAATTATTTTATTGACACTCTCAAACATAAATTTAATTATTTCAGCGTTGTGAGAACTACTGCTTACATTCTCCGATTTTGTTATAATGCAGTTGCTAAAGCAAAGATGAAAAGGGGATAAACGGGAGAACATACAATATTGGAGATGGATAGAGCCCTTAGCTGTATATTAAAGTTGGTGCAAGCTAGTCAATATGCGAAGGAAATTGCGTTGCTGGAGAGAGGGAAACCCAATTCCTGCTAAATCACATATAAGTTCGCTGAGTCCGTTTGTTGATGAAAGAGGATTACTTTGCATCGGGGGGAAGACTTAAAAATGCAGAGTTGTAATATGAAGCCAAGTACCCAATTTTACTTCCCAGCAAGCACATTTTTACGAATGCTTTAATTAAACATTTGCATGAAAAATACCAACATATTGGAGTTCAAGGATTAGTTGGAATAATTCGTGAAAAATATTGGCCTGTTCACGCAAAGGCTATTGTTCGGAAAATTATTAGAAAATGTAATCCTGCAATGGGAGATCTCCCTGTGTGTCGAGTCATGCCTTCTCGCACAGACTTTTGTGGGCCATTTCTGGTACATTCTCCTCGCCGTGGAACTGTAGCTGTAAAGGCTTATGTTGCTATTTTTATTTGTCTTAGCAATTCATTTAGAGTTGGTAGGAGACTTGACTATGTCCGCATTTCTGGGTGCTCTTAGGCGCTTTATAAGTCGCAAAGGTAGCTGTCGTGCGATTTACAGTGATAATGCGACAAATTACGTTGGAGCACGCAATGAGCTGAGGGCGCTCTACGATTTGTTCATCAATCAGGAAGCGAAGTCCGAGATAGGACGGGTTTGCTTAGAGGAGAGCATTGAATGGCACAACATACCACCTCGATCTCCCCATTTTGGTGGAATATGGGAAGCGGCAGTTAAGTCCGCAAAGCACCACATGAAAAGGATATTACACCTAGCTTCTCTTACATACGAAGAGCTCAACACCGTCATTGTCCAGATAGAAGGTATCCTCAATTCCCGTCCTATTTCTCCTTTATCCGAAGATCCCAATGACTTACAACCACTCACGCCTGGTCACTTCTTGACAGGTACTTCACTTGTAGCGCTTCCTGAACCAGATTTAACAGACAAAACCTTAACATATTTAAATCGCTGGCAACGAGTGCAATGGTTGATGCAGCAGTTTTAGCGTCGTTGGCAAACTGAATACTTGCAAACCTTGCAACAACGAAACAAATGGCATAAAGAGTACACTTCACTTAAGGTAGATGATATTGTTATAATTAAAGATGACAACCTTCCTCCCTTAAGGTGGAAACTTGGAAGAGTATTTGAAGTTCATCCTGGAGCAGACAATGTTGTTCGAGTAGTAACGTTGAAGACCGCCACCGGTATCACCAAACGAGCAGTTGCAACATTATGCCGATTACCAGTCTTTTGAAGAGCCTTAAGCTCTTCAAGAGGGGGAGTATGAGTATGTTGCCTCGATTTTGCAATAAATGTAATTTTGTCATTTGCTATTTCAATTCATTACCTTTCTTTATCTAATTCTGAATTCATCCTAAGAAATTTCAATTAAAACTCATTTCCTTATTTGTACATGAAACATTAATTAAAAAATATTAAATATTTAAATTTGATTGAAGGATTATACCAATTAAGTTTATAATGGCGTCAGTCAACACAAATATGTCAAAATCGCATATGTCAAAACCGCACTGTCATCACTTAACATTTTTAGGTAAATTTTCCATGTGTGATTTTTATCGGCCCTTTTTCTTTTCTTGGTACAGGTCAGACAGTAAGGTTGTGTAGCGGGAAGATAATTTAATGTATAATGAAGTTGCTGAAAGGTCAAAACTTGTAATTAAATTATTTGCCCTGTTTACCTAAACAATTGCCTAAATAAAATTCAATATAATTAATATTCTACAAACAAATAATCAAAAACGCTTGATTATTAAAATTACAATGATGTTTCCACCTTTCAGACCAAGAATTGGAAATAGACGGCGGCTAAAACGAAAAAGACCTATCGATTTCAGTAAGCAGTAATTAAAAAAAAAAAAAAAATAACCATCCACACAAATGTATAAATTATACATCTATAGAAATGCTTGACGACTTTCAAAATCAAACAAAAAAAAAAAAATAAATAAATTATTTATTAATATATGTACACTGATGGACAAAAGTATTCTTAAAATGGTATTGTCTGACAAAAAATAGAAAAAAATACTGAAGCCGTTATGTTTGATATTTCTTTTTTTATTATTTAAAACAATTCATTTTTGTAAATAAACAAAAATAACAAAACAATTCAAATTTCACATGGACAAAAGTATTCGTAATTCATAAAAACTTTATAAAATCATTAGAAAATTCAATTAATTAATGATTTGTTTGGTTCCCTTTTTACTTCAAAACTGCTTGCAGTCTATTTGGCATGGAGTGCACTAAATTATTTGTAACATCGGAGCTTATATTCAGACATTCCGCTTGCAGCAACTCCTAAAGCTGTAGTTTTGATGTTACGTGATGTTCTCTTACCCGTTTATCTGGTGATTGGGGTTGAGTGAGCTTTGAGTCGTTGTCTTGTTGGAAACAAAACTCGTTTCCCAAATTCGAATTATTAGCGCTTTTACGTTTTTTTTCTCATGATTTCGTCAATAAATACAAGTTCGCCCACACCTGAAGCAGCCATACACCCCCACACCATAACGCCACCACCCCCATGTTTCACAGTCGTTTGTAAGTTTTTTTTTGTTGCAACTCGGTGCCTGCCTTTCTCCACACTAAATCACGTCCATCTGACCGGTAAATACAAAACTTAATCTCATCAGAGAACAATGTTTTCCAGAAGGATTGGGATTTGTTTAAAAACTCCTTCGCAAAATCCAGCCTCTTCTTTTGGTTCGCCTTCGAAATAAGGGGTTTCTTTCTGCCTACCCTAGCGCTGTAGCACTCGGTTTTTAGGTCTCTTCGGACTGTTCGAGGGTGAACTTCTGTCCCAGAGCTTTTTTTTTTTTTTTATAATTCGCGCGCGCCAAAAGGAATATGAATACCTTTATACTGTTACAGGGCACGGGCTTTTAAGGACAAGGGGAAGAGGAGCAGAGGAGAAGCTTATGCACTTTGGCTTTACATGTTTGAAGGTTGTAGTGCTGGGGAAATACAGAGCTTGGTAGATCATCCCACATTCGTGTCGTTCGGATTATAAACGAATCCCTATATTTAACAGTACGACTGAAGTTAGGCTTTAGGGAAAACTGATGTGCATTCAACGCATATCGCGTATTGCGGGTGAAATTTTGAAGGGGAGGAATGCAATTGGCTATTTCGCTGGAGCATTTTTTGTGGAAAAAACGATAAAACACAAAGAGACAGGAGGCATTTCTCCGATGTTCTAATGAATGAATGGAATTCACAATGTCTCTATCGCGCGTTTAAACGCGCGATTTTGTACCCTATCAAGAATGTTCAGAACGGTCTTGGGTGCACTAGACCAGATATGGGCGTTATATTCCAGCTTAGGGCGAATGAATGCCTTATAAATTGAGGCCAGATCAGACGGGGTAAAATATTTCTTGCACCGTTTAAGGAATCCTAGACATTTTGCAGCATTTTTGGCGACCTGGAATATGTGATCATTCCATCGAAGATGGTTATTAATACACATACCGAGAATGGCAAGTCTTTCGGTTTCAATGATACAAGTACTATCCATGGATAATGGTTGAGGGTTTTAGTTTCGCTTGAGAGACAGAAGACAGCATTGTGTTTTGGAAGCATTAAATTCCACGCGGTTGATAGAACCCCATTTAATTATGATGTCCAGATCGGAATTTAATGTGTTTAACATACGTTGCCGTTCCCCTTCTACGGCCGAAGAGCAAGGACGTGAGTTAGGGAACGAATATGAAAAACTGAGGGTACTGTCATCAACGAAGGAATGGATTGGATTAGAAGTTGCAGACAAGAGATCATTTATAAAAATAAGAAAGAGAGTCGGAGACAGAACAGAGCCTTGGGGAACACCAGCATTTATTTGGTGAATTGCAGACTTGAAGCCGTCCAAAAAAACTTGTATTGAACGCCCCGAAAGGTAATTTCTAATCCATTGAAGAAGAGACTCATCGATGCCATATGCACGCATTTTCGACAAAAGAGCCTGATGCCAAACTCTGTCAAATGCATTTGAAATATCAAGTGCAACCATCTTGGTTTCGCCGAAGTGATGGAGAGACTGGTTCCACTTCTCGGTGAGATATGCCATCAAATCACAAGTGGACCTGTTGCTACGAAAACCATACTGCCGGTCATTAAGAAGTTTTCGTGAATCGAGATATTTCATAAGCTGACGATTTATCAGCGTTTCCATGACCTTGAAAAGAAGAGACGTAAGTGGAATGGGTCGGTAATTGGACGGATAGGAAGATTCGCCTTTTTTAGGGACGGGCTGGACAAATGCTGTTTTCCATCTACTCGGAAAGAGCCCTGAAAAGTAGGATAGACAGAAAAGCTTACGCAGAGGTTTTGCCAGAATAGAAGAACACCTCTTCAGAACTATGGGGGTGATACCATCTGGACTAGCAGATTTGTATATATTAAGACCTTTGAGTACTCCTGCAACTGTACGAGTGCGAAAGTGGACTTGTTCCATTGAAAATTTGATGCTCTCAAGTACAGGCTTTCTTTTATCTTCGCGCAAATTTTGGATGATGACGTCTTAGGGTTCTTCTTCACCATAACAATTATATTATTCTTATCCCTTGATGTTAGTTTACTGGGGCAACCTCTTCTGGGATTATTTCTTAAGTCTGAGATATTTTCATAACGATTTATAATATCCCTTACGGTAGTGTAGCTTCTCTTCACAATTTCAGATATTTCTTTAATTGATTTGCCACTTTCAACGAGATTTAAAATAATTTTTCTCTCTTCCACCGTTGTTTCTTTACTTTTTCGACCCATTTTCTTACACAAAATACAAGTTACTACACATGGAGCACTACAAATGTAAAATGAAGCAGTAAATACCTAGTATTTATAAATTTACTTCATTCCATGGGTGGACACATTTTTTAAGTCATTTTAAATACGAATACTTTTGTCCAAGCGGAATTTGAGTTTTCTTAACTCTGTTTATTTACAGTTATTGCGGAATTGGATTGTTGAATTTTGTAGTTTTATGATTATGTAAGGAACTAATCTTTTAAATATTAAAAAAAGAAATATCAAACATAACGGTTTCAGTTTTTTTTTCTAGTTTTTGTCAGACAATACCATTTTACGAATACTTTTGTCCATCAGTGTATATGTACTCATTTATTTATTTTTTTTTGATAATTTTGAATGTTTCGTTCATTGGGCCAAATAGAATGGGTGTAGAACAGATTAATAATATAGAGATTCTGACATCAAAAGATCTTATTATTAGTCAGGTCAGATCTTATTATCAGTCTTATTATTTAATGACAGGAATTCAACACATTGCTCAGAGTAGTTATAATTTGTGTGCTTTATTCAAGAACGCATTCAAATCAAATATATAGTCATTTCGTGAAATTAATTCTAAAGTTTCTTCTACTACTTGCGGATCACAATTGCAAATTGAATTCTTGCATGAACCATAGGCTACAACATTGCAAGACTAATATAGCAAATCCTGGACCTTAACAGGTCAAATGTACTGCTAAGACACCACCGATGTATTACAAGCATTGATTTCTGCAGGAGCTGCATAGAAGAGGAAAAGACTATAATTGACTTCATGTCCTTCCCTTGCCCATATCAGAAGGGATACTCTGGGAGATACTTCTTCAACGATCTAAATAATATGGGCCAAAACCTCAGAAGGAGTGTATAGTTCCAGGAGTAAATTTAGATCGAAATCCCAGCTCCACTGTAGTATCCCAATGGATCTACATATCAAGTGCATCTCAATGAGAAACACCTTCTACTTATCTATCTAGTAACAAGCATAGACAGAAAATATTCTACTCTCAATAATAAACAATTCGGTGTCATAATGGCACTTTAGCATCAGCACAGAAAAAAAAGTGACCCTTATGTTGACGATGTGTACCATCTTAGAAAAGCAACACAATACTCACCCTCATTTATAAGCATAATAATTTCTTTCTATTTATGCGGGGGGTAGCTGAAATTATAAAATAAATCTGATTGACACGCCTGGCGACTTGTTAGGGGCTGCCTAGGTAGATAGGAGTGAGTAGTGCGGCCTGCGTTGTGTCTGTCTGCGATAGAAACTTGCCTCGAGGCTTGGTTACTCGCTACCGATTACGCTTTAGAGAAACAGCTAAAAATGCGGCCGCAAGATTAGAGTGTGACATAGGTACAAATTTACAAAATTTAATTCATGTAAATTTTACTCTAAAACTTCGATTTTGGCGAAATCCGCAATGTTCTAGATATGTTGTATGCTAAATGTTTTCCAAATTGCATAACTCAAGACCTTGAAAATGTCACTTAGCACTTTCGCACCTATGTAAGGTCTTTAATTTGAGACGTATACGCAAGAATATACAATCGATTCAATTTGAGTACAATAAAAAAAATTCATTTTTCATCCCTGATTCAAGGATAACGTCCTTTTCGTGTTTGCATTATGACTAATTTTTAGTAATAAAACTGGATAGTATAACCGTATAGCACGCATACTTGCGTGCGTATTTGACAAGGTACTCTCCCTATCCCTACAGTTTTTAATGAACATAACTACCGTGGAATTTCTTTAAAGATAATTTAATTTATTTGCATTTATGAGGATAAATGATTGTAAGGTGCCTATATGAATTATACTCTTTTTTAATTGATGTTGGCGCCGTTGCTCAATGATTATATTCGCGATCACTGAACGGGAGATTCATGCTTCGAAGTTGTTCTCACGGTCCCACTTCACGCGAACGTCTGACAAGCATTCGGGAGTAATATTGTCATGAGAAGGTTCTCTCAATCGAAAAAAAAAATTGGCCTTCCGAAACGGCATAAAGTTGTAGGTCTCAACCACATATGTGACTGCTAGAAGGTAGGCCTGGTCCTGTATGTGCTGTTAGTTTCAAAATATTAATTTATTTATTTTATTCACAGCTTAAGGTGACCTATAATTTATATGCCATAATGTTCATTTAACATTTGATCAACATTTGAAGACCGAATCGATCTACTCGTACGCAGATAGACATATCAAAATATTAAGGTTCATTCATTTGTCCAGCCACTCAGGTAGCAGTTGATCATACATATGGACAGATAGACGGATAGAATTGAGAGACTCCCTCTTTTGGATTCCTCTATAATATACGAGTATAATAAAAACATTGATTGAAATCCCGGGATCAAAAATGTTGGCACCAATCATCATTTTCCAGAAGACAGCTAGCTATACATATGCATTAGCTCTTAGCCACGACCTAATACTTGGAGCCTTGTCCCAGAGCGATATCAAAGGAGTTGTGGAGGTAAACACTATTAATCCTCAACCGCCCACACTTGTCTCAGAGACACATTTTGATATACTTTTCCTTTTTCATTACATTTTATCATGACTACTTTATCTTAGTAAAAAAAAATTATGTATTGTATTGAACTTTAATAAGAAAGTTAAGACTCCACCAAGACTTGTCTCAGAACCGTATTGAAAAATACGCGAGGAATGCTTCTGCAATAGTAAGGCACTTTATCCCGATCTAAAAAACCTCCCGGGGGGACTGACTTTTGTCATCCTGAATGGGATTGCACCTAATCGTTCGACTAAAGATAGAAAAGAAAAATCCGCCATTTGTCAGATTTCAATACTTTTTTGTTTGAAAATATTACCTAATTTCTTGGCCTTAGCTAACTCTTACAGATCAAGAGGTTTTACCCGTCTTAGTCTCCTGATTACATTGACAGTATTTAATAGTTCTATCATTTCTATGTTAACTTTTGTGCTTTTGAGAAGTTTTTTTAATTTCATCTTCAGCCATTTCAATATTAAGATCTCTATGTAGATCAGCGTTGCATATGTACCAAGGTACATTAACTATGTTCCTTAGTACCTTACTTTGGAAGACTTGGATTTTTTGTAAATTTGTTAGGCATGTGCATGCCCACATCTGGAGCCCATAAGTCCATACCGGTTTCAAAACCTGCTTGTATAGCAATAGCTTATTATAGTTGGACAGGGATGAATATATCCCTGTATCGCATGTTCAACTCATCTCTCTTTTTCTTTACATGCGCTTTCCAACGCAGTTTAGCGTCTAGGGTCATGATTAGATATTTGGCTGTACGAGTATTTGAGTATTCCACTACATTGTTGTTTATGTATACTGGAATGTGTGGTACATTTTTATATGTAAAATTAATATGGACTCACTCTAATCTGCCATTTTTAGTCCATTGTGAAATACTGTTTATTGCCATTTGAAGCTTTTTGTTGCTATTTCGACAGTTGCTCCCACAGAATGAAAGTATTACCAATTTTAATAGAGCGTTATTTAATAGAGCTAAACAAATTAAAATAGAGAAAAACTTTTCTTACTTGTGGATTAATAGAGGAGTCATTTTAATGAGAAAACAAGAAGGGGAGAAAGTACTAAAAATTTGTTGTTTTGAGGACTTAGAAATTTTATCTTAACTTCTTTTTTACTATGATTAATAAAAATAATAATGTACTCCATGATTCTCAAAGCTGTCTTCCAAATGTCACTCTATTTTGTAAATTTCAAAATGAGATGTTAAAAAGTGTTTTTCATTCTAATAATTTACGACTTTCAATTATTCACCAAAATATTCGGAGCATGAAAAAAATTTTGATTTATTTCTAACTCATCTTGAATCTTTTATTAAGAAGCCTGATTTAATTTTCCTCTCCGAGACTCGGATATTTGAACATGAATAAAGAATTGTATAGTATACCCGGTTTTAATTTACATGCCAAGTGCAGTGATATGTACATATGCGTCAGGAGGAGTTGGTGTGTTTGTTAATAATTGCTTAGATTATGAGTACTACAGTTGCAATCTAGTAACTGCCGATGTGATTTAAATTTCTTGCACAATGCACGAAAAGAGTAAAGTCGTTTTTGTTGAGGAACTGAGTTGTTTATTGAGTGCTGAAAAAGTAAAAAACTTATTTACTGGATGATATTAATTTAGATATTTTAAGTGAAGCGCGGATAGTGCATGACTATCTATCGGTACTGTCGGCAAATGGGATGTATTCGTGCCTTGATGAACCAACTCGAATTACACACTCTTCTTAGACGTGCATTGATCATATATTTGGTAGACTTGATCGTAATCCAAATTTTACGCTTATCAGTTCCATTTCGGACTACAAGATTTCTGATCATTGTATGACAGGTCTTTTTTTGAACTTTAACAGCGAAATAAGGAAATCGAATCAACTATCACACGATAAATCTGTAATTAATCATGATCGTCTTATTGCATCTTTAATTCATGAAAATTGGGCAGCCATATACCTTGAAAGAGACCCATCTCTAGCTTTCAAAAACTTTTCCAATATTTTAAAAAGTCATATTGAAACATGTTCTCGAATAATTTCAAGAAGTAATAGGAAATTAAAGAGACTTAAACCCTGGATATCTGCAATTTTATTAAAAAAGGTGAACTATAAGAATAAATAGAGAATCAAATGCAGAAACATCCCAATAACGCTCACCTTCATAATCTTTATGAAAGAATCTGCAGAGAAATTATTGCAGATCACACTTATAAAGAAAATTACTATATCAATAAATTTCAATTAGCAAAAACTAATATTAAAAAAGAATGGACAATTATGAACGAACTACTCAACAAAAAAGTATCTCTGAATACAACAATTTGCATAAATTACAATGGTAGGGTGGTCTCTGAACCCGTTGAGATGGCTAATGTGTTTAATATGTTCTTTATAAGAGTGGCCTCCAATACACTTTCTGATGCAGGTTTTGATTCATCTGTTGATAACTGTTCGTCATGCTGCTTTAGCGGGGAAAGCACTCAAGTGCATAGTTTTGTTTTTGATCCAATATCATCTTTTGAATTGTTTAAAACCATTAACTTGCTAAACAATTCGAGTTCGACAACGAGGTTTAGTTTTTCGAATGATCTCATTAAGAAAATTTCACTCTATATTGTTGATGTGTTAGCTCACATCTATAATAAAAGTATTTACTGTGGTATTTTTCCAGACTGCTTAAAAATTGCTGAGGTAGAACTATCTTAGGATAGCAAAAACTTAAATAATTACAGGCCCATTTCTCTTCTTTCCGTTTTTTCAAAATTGTTTGAGAAAGTGATTAAAAGCAGAATCATCTCCTTTTTAGAGCGTTACTCTTTTTTTAGTCCAAATCAATATGGGTTTAGAGCTAGTATATCAACCGAGGATGCACTCTTAAAATTTTGTACCTACAATTATGAGAGCCTTAATAACAAAAAAATACTGCTGCGCTTTTCATAGATATCACCAAGGCATTTGATACTGTGGACCACAAATTATTACTAAAAAAATTGGAAAAAGCTGGTTTTAGAGGCTTCATGCTTAATTGGTTTGCTTCGTACCTTAATAGTAGAAAACAAGTGGTTAAGTTAGAAGGTAGTTTTAGCAATAGCCTGAATATTGAAACGGGTGTTCCACAGGGATCGGTGTTGGGCCCAGTTTTATTTCTGATTTACATTAATTCAATCTTCAATCAACAATTAAAAGGGTTACAAACGGGTTTGCAGATGACATAGCTTGTTCGTATTCCAATGCTTCCACTTTGGATTTATTTGCGGATATTAGTCATGACTTAGAAAAACTTAGACATTGGTTCAGTAGTCATAAGCTAGTCATAAGTGATAAAACCAAAATTATGATTTTTAGCTTATCGTCTAGTATTATTCAATTCCCTAAAATAACTTATCACAGTACTAATTGTAAACATGTGCTAGTTAGTTCCAATACTTGTAGCAAAACTAGTACGGAAAAAACCTTTAATCCAGATTTAAGCTGCTCATCGAAATGCTTCATAATTGAAAGGGTAACTACTTTCAAGTACCTGGGACTCGAATTTGATAGCAATTTAAATTGGAGTGCGCATACTTCCCTACTTAGAAAGTATTTGCTAAGAACTACTAACATAATGTTTCATTTAAGTTTGTTTTGTTCTCGTAAACTCTTAGAAACAATTTATTACAGCCTAGTACAATCAAAATTGCAATATGGTCTTGTTTGTTGGGGAGGTACATAGAGCAATAAAATTCAACCTTTACTAGTAATGCAAAAACATATTCTAAGAATTATTTGGAGAAAAAAACGCTTAGAACATAGTTTTTTGCTTTTTTGTAACTCTTAAATACTTCCTCTTAAACATCTTTACTTTTACAAAGTAATGAAAATATTTTACTTAAGGAGTGGATATTCATTGAATCGTAATCCCGCTGTTTACGGGCTTCGAAGCAACGAAAAATTCCTGGCAATTGTTCCACCGCATAACACCCACCACTTCTTAAATTTTTATAATTCAGTTGCACCTAGAATTTTTAACTCACTACCTCTGGATATACGTTGTAGTAACAATGCTCATTCATTTTATTGAGAAGTAAAAAAAATGGCTTTTTAATTTTGATTTCGATGAAGTAAATGATTTAATCAAAGTAATGCTTTAAGAACTGTCATATTCAATTTATTTAACGTTTAACATAATACATACTCTCTATGCTTTTGTTTTTCAAAAATCACCCTCTTCACCTCACAGCTTTTTGAACAAATTTAACTTAATTCGACACTAGTTGCCTTAACTATAGAATGTATCTAAATATTATTCAATACAAAAAGAAAAACACTTGTAGTTATCTATTTAGGAACGTTATATTAATGGATTTAGAGTATATAAAATTATTTTTTAAACTATGTACATATAATTTATTTTGACTTATTATAATGAATTGTATTGAATAAAAGAAAAAAAAAAAAAAAAAGTACAGCAGTATCATCTGCAAAAGTTATAGTGGTTTCTCCACTTTCATGCAGATCGCTAGTAAATAAGAGGAAAGGCGCAGGACCCAATACACTGCCTTGTGGTGCGCGGGCTTTAATTTCTGTTAATGTTGAGTACTCTGATTCTTGTTTAATTCTGAAGAATCGATCTGATATATATGACTCTAGAATTTTCAAATACTGCTTCGGCAGTTGCTTTTGTAATTTGTTGGTCAATCCTTTGTACCAGACTTTATCGAAAGCTTGTCAAGAAATATTGCAGAGCACACATTTTTCTCTTCAAATACTTTTTTCGGTTTTATCTGTGATTCTATGCACCTGATCATAAAGTGCTTATTTCTAAACGTATCTTTTGCAGATGTTTTACCAGCATTTTCTCGAACAACTTGGACAACATTGGTAGTATCGATATTGGGCGATATGAGGTTACTTCGCTAGGTAGTTTGCCTGGTTTTGGTTTCATTATTACCTCTGCGACATTCCACAAGCTTGGCACATATCTTAACTTGAATGCAGCATTCTGCGCTAGTTTTTTTTAAACCTTTTCGTGGAAATTGTCTTAAAATTTCTCCTGTAATTAAATCAAACCCTGGGGCCAATATTCAATATTTATGCGTTCTTTAATTTCTTTGGCAAATTCTTTAGCTTTACCGGCCGATTAGGTTTATCTTCTTCGTACCTTACTTCGATTCCTTGATAAACTTTTTCTTCATAAGGTTTGAAGACATCTTGAAATTACTCTGCAAAAGTGTTTGCTTTCTCTTGGCTGCTTTTTGCCCAGTTACTTTCTCTGGTTTTTACTGGTGGAATGTGAGCTATTGAGAGCGAGTAGTTGGTACTAGCATCATTTGTAAGACTTGTAAGATATGTTTTTAGAGTCTCATTATTAAACTCTCCTATAGATTTTCTGGGCTTATTATTTAAATTGTTCAGTGTGGTTTTGTCGCTTGGCGCCCTTGTATGTTGCCAACGTTTTCTAGCTTTCATCTTTTCTGTAATAATTTCACAGGACAACAGTTTTGTTTAATCTTGTTTGTTGTTTTGGGAGTTTCAGCCCATGCAGCTTTTTGAATAATATATAAATACTTCTTCTGCACTGCTTCTTCTAATTCATCTTCTGTTTGAATAGCTGATGTTAGCTGGATACTTTCATCCAACTTCTGTCCGAAGTTTTGGACTATGTTCTTTTATTATTATTGTATCGCCAAGTGTAAAAAGTATTGAGGAGTGATCTGATTGATGATCAGGCCCTTCTTCTACATTTATATTATTTGAAGATATATTTTTAGATATAAAGAAGTCGACAAGATCTGGGGTTTTATTCCTATCTGTTGGCCAGTGGGTAGGATTTCGCATTGAGTGATATTTTGCGCCATCTTCTTTAATAGTTTCATACAGTTATCTGCCTCTAGTATTTGTTAATCTAGATCCCCAATATTTATTCTTGGCATTAAAATCCCCTCCCGCGATTAATCTATTGTGAAATATGCAGAAAAGACTTTTAAACCCAGCTCTTTCTTCGCAGGCTTTTAAATATTTAGCCTTCCACATTTCATTACTTTCTTCTTTTTTAGATGGGTGTGTTCTATCTACCGTTTTACTTCTCCCAAAAGAGTCGTTACTAAGCAACAAATGCCCCCAGCAACGTTTCGTGCTAGAAAAAATAAAGTAAAATAATATTTTTTTGCAAATGCAAAAAATAATTAATTAATTCTTACAGATACATATATATGTACTCGTATATAAATACCAGCAATACCCGCATCGCCAGGCATTAAAAAATAAATGTTGTTGTACTTAGCTGTATGTACCACAACGGTATCGCACACAAAAAAGTCTTTTTTTCAATGTTTTTGAATGTTTTTGTAATTTTTTTTTTGCCTATCACCTTTGTACCGTAATTATCTACATTTTAGAAAAAAACAACTTAATTGGTTGAAAATTACGGGCGGTAGATGTACATATACGCATTTTGCCACTTAGTTTTATATATAAGAGATATATGTAAGTATTGTATAATGTGTGCCTGTGCCTACATATGTATATGTATAATACATGTCTAAGAGACTCGTGTGGGTCATGTAACTTTTTTTAGACTGGGCGGTAAAGGATTAAGTTAAACAAATGATGAACAAACGAAAAATAAATAAACGATTTCATTATGGGTGCGTTATTTTTCGGAGAAAATTGTTAGTCGTCATATTTTAGGTAACATTACTATAATAGAGAAACTCAAGAAAGTGGGTCCCTTAATTCTGTCTGCCAGTTTATCTGTCTATCTGTCTTGCGATTGCCAGGCATGCTCTATAACTTTTAACCGCTTTTATAAATTGTCCTCGTTTGTCCTCTATTTAACCATTGACACATTTTCACAATAAATATTAAGTAATTTTACTCAAGTTTACCATTTAAACTAATTTCAATTTGACATTCAATTGACAACTGTCTAAATGTCAAACTTGAAACGTTGTTGTGCAGTATAACTTGTACCATTTGTTTAGTAACGCCTTTGCAAAAAAAAAAAAAACATTATATCGGCCGTTTGGTGAGATGTATTTAATCGCTTAAACTATATTTTGTATTTTTTTGCAGGGTCATTTTAAAACAATGCCAGAAAGAAAGTGCGTATTTCATAAAGAGCTTAAAAAATGGTCCTTCATTCAGAAAAGGACAACTGTGAAGTAGATTGGTTAGTTTGTAACTGCAAAATTTTCATTGCAAAAGGAAAAGGCGAGACCAAGGACCAGTTGTTTTCTCAAAAGCACTTAAAAAAGAAATGGATTAGGTATGTCAAATGTGTTTGAAGCTTTTATTTTGAACAAATCAACACAAAAACATATCCAGGCTACCGAAGCAACAATTTCCTTGCCATCAACAGTCATTCCATTCTCTTGAATGGAATGACTGAATGAACTTTGTGGTACAAAGTTAAATAAAAAAATGTTTTTAGATTTAAAGCTGTGCAATGGAATTTCATGTGTCAGGGCAAAAGCAACTGTAATTGCTCCCTTTTCTTTCTCACAAGCTTTATCGGATATATGTACTCGTACATATACAGTAACGGACATAGAAATCCTCTCAAGTTCGTTACGTCGAAAGACATAGTTTTAAGTATTAGGTTTAACTTAGAGCGCCCGCATAGGGCCAGTAAGTTAGAATAAGAATAGTTAAGTTAGCTAAGCTAGTTTTGAGCGTTTTTTATCTAGCTAAAGTTTAATTGAATTACATAATAAAAATGCATTAAAAATGAAATGAATGACATAGAAATCCGGACAGGGTAAACAAATTATTTAAGTTCAATTATCTTGAGGACTAGCAGACTTTGTAGAGGCTGGAGGATCAGAGATAAGCTCACGGACTGTAAGACGAAGGCTTCAACAAGCTGGCTTGAACTGCCAAAAAAACATTTCTAAATAAACGAATGCGTCTAAAACGTCTCTAGTGGGCCAAAAATCATGAAAACTGGATCATAACGGATTGGAAAAATGTGATCTTATCAGATATTCGGCTCTGACGGAATACAGTACGTGAGGCGAAGAATTGGAGAAAGATTCAATGATGAGTGCGTGACAACAACCGTGAAACAAGTGGGTTGAAGGATGATTTGGGGATGTTTTCTTATCACGGCGTTGGACGGCTGACTAATAAATGGAACGGTGAACGCAGAAAAATATAAAAAAATATTGGAAGACCATCTGCTACCATCTTCAGAAAAACACTTATCATACTCAGATAAGCTGATTTTCCAAGACGATTCTGCACCTTGTCACCGCGGGAAATTGATAAGATAAGTACCATTCTTTTACCTTCCCCAAAATATTAGCAAAACGTTCGTAAAATTTTATTATTGTAAATGCATCCAGGTCAAAAATTCCCTAACCGGGAATAGTATTGCAAACCTGAACCCGATTGAGAACCTTTGGTCCATAATTAAGGCTCAGGTAGCGAAAAAGAAGCCACGGACAATAACCGAGTTGGACAAATGCATTGAAAAACTGGGGTATGAGGAAATCGCACTAGATACTTTACACAGCTTGATTACATCAATGCTCGACCGGATAAAAACCGTAATAAAAAAAAGGAGGGACAACAAGGTATTAACATCTTTAGTTCTGGGAAGTTTGAGAATCCTTTGGTCGAATTATGACATCAGTTAACGAGTGAGTGAAATCTATACGCTATCGAGTAATCGAGTAGCATTGCGATGATAATATAAGAATGGTCACGTATCGAGTGTACTTTGAAAATTGTACTAGTACAATTCTACTACAATGAATTGAGATGGCTGAAAAATGTCGAAAGTATATATTTTTGGTGAGGAAATGTTTTGGAGTTATCGTTTTTATTTAATAATTGAATATTTACTTTATTTTCCATCTTATGATCCAGAGGATGATCGCTATGAGTGTATTGAACGAATACGTTTAAGAGATAAAAGCGATGCCTTCTTTGTATAAGACTCTGCGTACGTATACAAAACTATAATTTTCTGAAAATATTTTTCACAACATATACTTTTGATTGCAGTTTTATCAAGAATTCAGGGTAAGTAAGAGTACACTCGTATTTGCAATGGAGAAGATAAATTTTAGAGGATGCGCCTGTACCGCTGTCCCAGATCATAAAATTTGCCAAAATCTTCTTTTGCAGAGGGTTAATTTTATTTGGATACGACTTGAAAAAATTTTAAACAATTTAAAAAAAAAAAAAAAATAACAATAAATAACATATTCCTACATATTTTCTCCCAAATGCACCTCAGCTCGTCAGCAGAAACCATATCGAATAAATAAATACACGATCACTGATGACAGAATTCCAAATTTCGATACTCGATACTCTATCTCTTAAGAGGTCATGCCAAAACAATATTTATCAGTCACGTGTTGCTCGATAACTGATCCGGTAATTTGATCCATGTTTCCTGTAATAAAAATCATAAACTGCAATAGCAATAAAAACTATCATTATGCTTACACATTTACTCACTTGTTTTTTTCAATGAAACTTAAAACATTTTGATAATGTTTATATTAAAGCCCTTTTTTCGGAATTGGTTTATTGTTTTCTGAATCTGAATCAACAAATTAGCGTTCGGTAAAGATGGATTTTGATACCTCCTGTCCGTTACTGTAGGTACATACATATAAGAGATATACACTACATTAGCATCAAGGCAGACGCCAGAAATCAATTTCCTTTCAAAATGTCTCCAGTTCTTATAAGGTGCATATTTTGATTTTAAGAATGGAGGTATCAAATGTGAAATCCTAGATCTAGCATTTGAAAAGGTTGGAAATTCTGACGCAGCATTTTAACTGATTTTAAACACACTTCATAAAAATAATATCTAGCCTAAATGCATAGGGTTTTGTAATGACAACTACAACACAAACTTTGGCGGAAGAGAAAGACAAGAAAAAAATAATGTTTATGCTAAATTAGAATCTTAAGTTAATTGAAAAAAGTATTGATATCCACTACATGTCCTCAACAACACGGTTTATCATGGCTGCAATACCAGTAGACTATACATAATTATTGTGAAAACATTTAATTATTTTTCAATATACAAAAGAGTTTGCTGAATTACTTTACGCCGCAATTGAACGTATGTTGCTTATGTTTGAGCCGCTGAAGCTTCATCTCAATCATTGAAACAATATCTATATTACAAGAAATCGTGGATAATTTAAAGGAAAGAATAGCAAATATGTTCAAATCCGCTTAAAATACGGTCGATCTTAAAGAAGCTAGCTGAGGCTGGTTTTGAAGAAGGAGCTAAGAATTTTGACTTTACAGTGTTACTCTTGCCCATACTGAATCATGGTTGGACCCATTTGAAGAGTTTAAAATATTTTTTTTTGGAAATGGAAATGTTATTTGGGAGTCTGTAGAGCAACATTTGATTTATGTGCAGGAAAAAGGAGCGAATATTGATGACACCAAATTGTTCAATCAGTTTTGTAATCTAAAACGATTTATGGATGCTGATTTAGCAGAAATTGAACACGAAAAAATAGTATTAATACTAAATGAGTGAATTTTTTAATAATTGTGGATTTGAAGAACTTTACTCGGAAGTTATTAAAGTCGCTCAGTTCTATTTTGCGATTCCGAGTCACAATGTAGACGTTGAGAGGATGTTTTCATTAATATATTCACATTGGACGAAGGAGAGAAACAAACTGTTACCCAAAACCATTAAGGTAAAAATTTTAACAAAATATAATTTCAACCACCTGAACTTCAGTCATTTTATGACTTTATAGTTAATTAGGATGATGAAATCTTGAAACAAATTCAAGCGAATGACAAATACAAGAAGACTTAAATAACAGACTGCTTTGCACTTACCTTATTAAATAGTATAATGTTCAATTAAAAAACTATATTTTTCTGAATTTCGTTTTTAAGTTATTTATTTAATAAAAATATAATGAAGTACCTATCATAAATGAACAAAATAAATAATTGTATTTTATTTTTTATTTTTTAGTAGGCGGTTTCCTGTAAAGTCCTGGATTTGAACACCTCTTGTCCTAGGTTAGCTTAGAGCATCCTGGCAAGCCTAGTCTGTCTGTTTGCCTGTATGTCTGTAAGTATGTCAGACTGCAGCCTGAACGGCTGGACGAATTTTCTTATCTAGCTATGTCCAACATAATTTCTAAAAATTATATTAGTCACACACATAACTTAATCTTCAACTCGTCAAATTTACATTGCAGTAGTGAACCTATTCTATGATATAAGTATGCAAATATAAACCATTATTTAGAAAATATTGTTGATAGAAAAACGCTGCTCAAATCGCACCGTACCACCACATTCATTCTTCATATTAGTGATTAGATTTGCCTATGTGCCGGTTGAAATCGCCACATAAGTAGCACTTTTTACTTCCAAACTCGAGATCTTTATTAATTCTGGTCTGTCGTCCGTACGTACGACCACAACCTAATCGGCTGGACGGATTAACTTCAAACCTCATATCTAGAGTCTAGGCCATAATTTGTAGCTAAATTTGACTTTTCACTTTAACCAAAATTAACGGTACTTTAATGATGTATATTTTTCAAAAAAAATAATTGGATTAGATTAGAAATACAGTAATATATATAGACATACAGTGCTATGCAAAACATTTTCAACTACAAACACCAAACATTAGAACGTAAATTTTGCTGTATAAAAATTACAATGACTCTTTTTAAATATACCAATAAATAGCTTTTGCGTTTGAACTTCTTTCACAATTTATTTCACGAGGTCTTTCACCTTTATGGCAAGACACAATGTTTCCACTTCCGGTAATACAATAAATCGCCGAGTTGTTCTAATGAAACGTGTTTTTAAGCGTTATTGTAGCTAGTAAACATTATTAATTCAATTTCGGAATAATATTTGTCTCCACAAATTTTTTTTAACAAGTTCTAAAACTTAGCTTATAGCAGTGTATAAGTGATGACCAAGTCCTATAAAGGTTCTGACCACTTCGAATTTACGACTAATCAAATATATGAACGAAAAAGTCAAAATAAAGACAAAAATATAGCTCACCATTACTTAAAACGATCATGAGGCAATCTCAAATGATGGAATTGCAGATGTGTTGCACAGGTAAAACTGATACGTCTTCAATACCTTCTCGACCACGTTGGAATTTGGCTATTAATTTTTTAACTCTTGTTTTCGATGTCGCAGATTCACCTAAAGTTGCCACCGTATCTTCGTGGATCTGCTTAGGGCTAAAATTTTTTTTAAACATGTACAAAGCTGATGTTAGGTCCTTATATGATCATTAAACACTTGGCTTAGCTCTCAGTGATGGTTGCGGATCTTGCTGAGTATTGAGATACTCAAAGTAAAACAGATACCTATACAAACAAAACAAAGAAAATAAAATGCGTATTGCACGCTTTTCCAATAAAAAAAAAAATTTTAAATTGAAGCGCTTAAAAGATGAAGGGCCTGAGCGACATTTTTTGAAATTTGCCTTTTTTTCTTACAGATGAATGTCCTATATGAAAATTTAAATTCCTGTCTTATCTTGACTCCTCTATCGCCTCTAGATTATTATTTAGCAAAAGATGAAGGTGTTATATGCAACCACTTTTTCAATAAACTTAGTGTTAAATGCGTGTATGCAAAAAGAAGTATACTTGAACTTGAGATTCATTCAAAATTTCTTTTCGTTTATTTATGAATAAAATGACAGACATTTGAACACACCGACACATGTGTCGTAGCAAGCGTTGTATGTATGGTTTATTTTTCTCCGTTTGGAATTTTGCTCTTTCTGTCTCTGCTAGCAACGTTTTATTTAAATGGGAAGCCGACGCGACGGGCTGGTTTATTCACAATTTGAAACAGGTCTAAACACAGGTCTATACAGCCAAATGTATTAGGCACCCTTTAAAATTCGTTATATCTTCAAAAAACAAAAAGTTCAATGAAATAAAAGGAAGCAGATATGATAAATAAATAGTTTTATTAGAGATTATTAGTATTTAGTTGGGCCGCCTTTGGCCTTTATGGCTGCAGCGACTCTTTTGGGCATAGTGCTGACTAGCTTGCGACACTCTTCCGAAGAAATATCAGTCCACTCTAGCTTTAACACATTTTTAAGTGTTCCTTTGATGAAATCGAGAGCTCCTGGACTCTACTCTTTAGAATACTTCATAGATGTTCTATAGTGCTGAGATCCGGAGACTGCGCAGACCGCTCAAGTAGGTCTACATATATTATTCTCCTCAAACCACCTCATAGTTAGTTGCTGATTTGTGGCAGGGTGCATTGTCTTGTTGGAATTTAACATTTTCCATGTTGGTGTCCCCGAAAATGTTGGAAAAAGAAACTTGAAGTACATTTTCCAACACATTTGTGTACTCGCGGGAGTCCATCCGACCATCACACATATCCATTTCACCCACACCGCCGTGCTTAATAGTCGGTACCACGCATTCTGGGTTGTACTAAGTTCACTTGATTTTGGCATTTTAAAAGAAAACATATCAAATTTCACTGTTATGCACAATAGAAAGCAAATTGGTCACGCGTCTCTCGATTTCGAGCAATGATCGCACACTGATCCTACACCGGAAGTAATGCATAAACCCGCATGAAACCTTTCTTAAAAAAATAAAGCTCGTTTACAACCTCATGTAATGACGCCATAATTCATAAAATCAAACTAATTACTTCCGAGAAATGATTAGGCAGCAAAGAGAAAAATACTGTATTTTTTTATGTGGTTTGTGAATTCAAAACGGGACTTAATATGTGTTTGATATGAAGGGTCTGAATTGGTGAAGTTTGATCACAAACGTGTCGAATCTTAGGCAATACATTAAAAAAAGTTAATATTAAAGCGTTCAGTTTTATGGTTTTAAGTTATTTAACTACCAAATGAACGCACAACGAATTTGCTTAAAATGTCGGAAAGAGGAAAAATACTTTATAAAGTATTTAAAGCAAATCAAGAAGCTACCCGTAAGAAAAAATACATCATCAGTTGTTGTTATTTTAGAAACGAAAATAATATTTTTTATGTTTAGTTTCAACTGAAAGGCCTGACAAAAAGACATTAGCTCGTGAATGCACATTTGCTGTTGGTAATGAATCTCAAAGTGAGATATAAAGCATACGCTTTTATCGTGCTTATGTAGGTACTCAAATTCTTTTATACATAGATACTGATGATTACATTGAACCTTCTGAGACTTCAAATGCTGCTTATCCAACTTCAAGAAGTGAAACTAGCGAAAGCGAGATGGATTTTTCATTGGGAGACAGTGAAGAATATGTGCCTGATCTAGAAAATATGTCAAATAGTAGCAGTGATACGACTTTCAATGAAAATGAGATAACGTTAGAGCCAAAAATAGAAGTTGAGGCAGCAGAAGTATCTGTAGCCGCAAAATCACAAAAAAAGCTAAGAAAAAAACAAAAAAACTTACTCAGTGGAAAAAACGAGCGGCTGCTTTGCTAAGAGCTCAAGGTAAGGAGTATATATCTCAAAGATGAAAGAAAAAGTTGTCAATACTGGAAACTTATGTGAAACTCGAAAAAATTGTCGTTATAAATGCTCAAAAAAATATTTATTTAAGTGCAAGAAAAGAGAAGTTATTTGGTTTCTATACGTTAGATACTAATGCGAAAAGTGCACTGTTATTTAGTGGTATTTAAAAGAAATCCCCAATGCGGAAGAGAAAGAGTTATACGAGTATAACGTTAATCTCAATGGAAAACCGATTAGAGTTTGCAAGTTTGCACTCTGTTCTCTGTTCCAAATCGGTATAAGAAAAATAGGAGTTATACAGCAAAGGCTTGAATCTGGCCAGTCAGTTCCGTCACTGGATAAAAGAGGAAAACGTTTTGTACGTCCAATTAAAATTAAGGACGAAGTGACGGCGTATATAGGGCAGTTTCCTGCTGCAGAATCACACTACTCAAGAAATAAAAACCCTTTCAATAAATATCTTTCACCTCTCTTAAGCGTTTCCAAAATGCACAAACTCTATATTGAAAAATGCGATCTCGAAAACAAAGAAGACTGCTATTATATAAAAGAAGCATTTTACAGAAATGTTTTTGTCACAAAATTGAATCTTTCCTTTCGCCATCCACATAGTGACACATGCAGGACATGTGATGTTGGAAACAACATTGCTAAACATAGGTTAAGCTACAAGTCAGTATTTGAAAACAAAAAAAAAAAAAAGACGGAAAAGGCGCGTTTAGACTCAAATGTTGGCTATTTAACTGTTGACTTACAGCAAACAATGCCCTTGTCGAGGCTCACAACATCAAAGACATTTTATTTAAGGCAGATGTGGTTTTATAATTTAGGAGTCCATTCCATAACTTCAAATGGAGAAAAACCGTATATGCTAACGTGAACAGAGGATGTAGGTGATAGAAGTAGTCAGCTCTAAATGGAATTTTGTTCAACATAATAGCGACATTAAAGATAAAAACCATCTTATTATATGGTCAGATTCATATGCTGGACAAAATACAAATTTTAGCATGATCTGCCTCTACGAAGCGTTGATACTGCAGGGATACTTTAAAATAATAGACCATAAGTTTCCAGAGGTGGGCCACGCATTTTTGGATAGTGACATAGACTTCAGCAGAATCGAAAAGGTATTGCAAAAGCCCGAAATTGTGTATACTGCAAAGCAGTATCAATATATAATAAGAGCCGCAAGTACTAAAAGCGTGAATTAAATTAAATTCGACAAAAAACGTGTCTGATGAAAAAGTTCAATTTAGGGATTCTATAGAGTGGATTCGAGTGGAAGAGTATGGTTCATACCTCTATAAAAAATGCTTCGAGGAAGCTGCACCTTTTAGTAAGGTAATAATAGAAAAAAGCAATAACTGTCCCACTGAAAAATTCCTATTTTATGCCAATGGAGAACAAATTCAAACAACTTTCTGAGGAAAAAATAAAAATAAAAATTGGTAACTCTATTTCTCCAAAAATTTTCAAACTCTATTCACCATGTTATGTTTCATGTAAGAATTTCAAATCCTTTAGCTATTTTAAATTACCTCACGTTTAAGTATGATTATTGTAAAGCCAATTTTAGTGGATCGATGAGCCACGCTGATTTTGTTTCTTGGGATTCAGTTATGAATAATAATGAATTACCCGATTCTTATAATTGTTTTATAAAAATGTTAAAAGAGGCAATTGATTTGTTGTATCTAAGATTGCAATCAATCAGAATTCTAAGCCACCGTGATTTAATAAAAGGCTTTGTAATATTAACAAAATGGAAAACAAAACTCACAAATTATTTCGCAATTCGCGGAATGATTCGATATTACTTAACAATTATATTTGGCTTCTAATGAATTTCGATGTTCTTAACAAGTTTCTCTATAAAAATTAGTCTAAACTAAAGAAAAAGAGTACATTTTTTGGAATTTCATCAAAACTATGATAAAAAACATTCGAATGGAGTACCTAACAACAAGCAATGTTTAGGAGCGACATTTTCCGATCTGCCTACGATCTGTAATTTTTTTCAATCAGTCAATCAAACACTTCTTCACTACTTTTAATACTAAGTCCTCAGTGAATTCGGCCAACATCAGTAGTCTGCAAGTAAGTATTACTGATCTTGAAGAGGCTTTATTGAACTTCGATTCAGATATTGCTATATATGCTTTCCCTTCCTTTGCATCTACTTTTTAACCGCTCACTCGAAAAGGGTGAATTTCTTCCGGATAGGAAAAAGTCTTTTATTCATTCATAAATCGGGACCAAAACAAAAAATGACTAAATATCGCGCTATATGCAAAACTTCTAAAATTCTGAAACTATTTCAAAAGCTAATTTATAATAATCTGACTTTTCTTCTAAGAGATATAGTTTTTCCTCACCTGTACACTTTCGTCACTGGTAAAAGCACAACCACTAGTAACCGAATTGAAAAATATAGGCTTTCATTTAAATGTTTTGAGGTGGTTCGAATTGTATTTAAATGGATGCACTAAATTTGTGCGGTATGCGTTCAAATTCATGTCACATCCGGGGTTCCGAAAGTAAGTCACCTTGGACCACTCTTCTTCTTAATCTTTATTAATGATATTTCAGACGTAATTTTTAATTCTCAGCGAAATTGACTGTATCAGATTGCAAGAAGACCTCCCAATGATGTACGAGTGGTAAACTTAAATTAATAATTGCCAATGATTTTCATTTTTCCTCAATTCTTCCGCTACATATTTTTCATACAAAATAGGTAACAAGCTCCTTGTAGGAATAAATGAGAAAAAAGACCCATTAAGCTCAACAATGTACTTAGTAACATAAATCTCGACTTTACACACATTTCCATCGATAATGCTCTCGTTATTTTCTACGCCGAAATTTCCAGTTGTTTCAATTGGATCTATATTTTCCCCAGAAAAAAATTTCTTTATCTCCACCCTGGTACAACAAAAAGTTTCGGTCACTTCGTATACAAATTTTGGCAATTATACTTTAAATCCAAATCTCACTCCAGCTTTTCTAATTATCTACACGGATGCACTGATTTGTTTGAACTCTGCGAAACTCATTATCTCGAATAACCCTGTTCTTGATACAATGCAATTCAATGTAATCTCGGACAGCAAGCGCTTTTGCCAATTTATTAAAGCCAAAAGAAATCTGGCATCCATTTACACTCAAATTCTATGATACTCTGCACAAACCTCCCTTCGCTCTGTGGATATAACTTCGTCAACGGTTTTTAATAAATTTAACAAACACAAGAACGATTAATCAGCCGGTCCAGATGGTTTGCCTGCCGTAGTTCTGAAACAATGTGTAAACCCTCTGACCCAACCTCTCACTGCCCTGTTTCAACTATCAATCTCTCAGGGTGTTTTCTCTAGATTCGTACATTAGCCCTATCCACAAAAACGGTATAAAACTGATGTATTTAAGCGTACTTAATGCAGTGCTTATAACATAATGTTCTTTCACTGCAAACCAATCTTTTCTGCTAAGCAATATGGATGCCTCAAAGGCCGATTGACAACCACTAACTTAATAGAATTTGTATTTAATACACACACAAAGTCCGTTTTAGATCTTCAGAATCTGATACTATTATAGCAACTTCGGCGATCCCTCAAAACAGTCATCTTGAACCATTCAACTTTATCCTAACAATAAACAATACTGAATGTGCCATCAAGTACTCTGTACTATCCGTCTACTCGTATGCTGATGACATGAAAATCATTACACACATCTCTCGCTGACTATTATTTGTATCAACAAAACTTCTAGAGCTAAATGTCGACGAATGTCACTATACTTATTCCCGTAAGCGCCTTCTACAACCACCCAGCGTCTAATTCATTCGTGAAGGGCAGGGCTTCTATCCTCTTTCGTTTCAGCTCGTCATTCGGGTGTTATCTGTGATAGTGAAATTAACTTTCGTTCTTTAACTCAGCACTCAATTTTGTAAAACGGTGGTCTAAGAAAATTCACGGATCCTTATGTTACAAAATACCTCTAATTAACTTTGTAATATACTCCTCGAGTATGCTAGCCAAATACAAAAAACATAACAAAAAATAATTTCAGAAGTTCATAACAAAAGAATCGAATTCGTCCGCCTTGCCTTACGCGCATTTTTTTTTTGACTGATTACTATAACTTATCATCCAATGAGGATTGCCTGCTGAACTGTAATAGTCGGAAGCAATCGGAAGCTAATGTCATAATTCTGCGTTAAGTTTCCTTCAGTGCTGTCAATTGTTCAAGTAGCCCATAATAGACGTATGTGTTCGGAAGCAAAAGTTCTCGTCCGATCACCGAAATCAAGCATCGTCGGGCGCTGTTAATAGTTAGATAGGGGACCGCTTGTCAAATTTTCATACGTACTCGAATGGATTCGCTCTTTCGTAAGTGAATAAAAGTGAACGAAAACAATACAAATCCTTTGTATTCGTACTGTTTCGGAAGTGGTCGTACGAAACCATTTTTCTTCATAATTCGGCCTTTAAGGCTGACTAACTTACAGTCGTTGGAAAAATGTTGTAATGTTACTTATACAGGCTTTATTCATGAGTTGTTAGTTGGTAAACTTCATATCTGAGGTCTGTGGCATCACAATTCGAGGCGAAATCGGAATTTTTACTCTATCCTCAAAATGAACTGTACTTTACTAATTCTGAAAAAATCGATTTCCTCGAAAACGGCTCTAACGATTTTGATCAAATTCGATATCTGAGTTATGGTGAACATATGATATTAGATGGCGTACCAGGTTTCGACAGAAATTACATACAACGGTACCTTACTTATTATAAGTAAAAATTGGCTATTTTTCAAATCAATATTTGAGCAATATTTGAAATATGAAATATAATGGCATACCATGTTTTTGAAAACTGTCAAAGAATTTTTTAATTTTAACGGTTTGTCAAAAAAAAAAAAAATATAACAGGTAAAACTAAATCAAATCTGAGTATTTGGGATAAACAACATGTGTATACCTGTGTATGTAGGTGCAAGATTTTTCTTCGAAATGTCGTGAATCTATATAAATATGTAAATAAATAAATATACTAGGTCAGCCATCCCGACTGAGTCCAAAGTGCATTGAAACATAATCTACGGCACTAGCTACAGCACTAAACTCTGAAATAGAGTCAGATCACCAGTAGTAAAAGTCCTATATTCTCTACTATACGCAATGTTTGGGGTTTGCCCTTTGATGGTAAATTAATACGCTTCATTCAACATTTCATGCATAGTAAGTAGTATACTCAAATCTATTAACCAGTCGGTTTATTCCATTGCTCCTTTTCCAGAGTAAGGTGGCACAACAAATATAAACCACCCTTCTCACCGCCTACAATTCAAAACGTGACACATAAAAACCGCCCGTTCTCATTGAATAAAGTAGTTGGCAGCAACAACAGCGGAAAAATTATAATAGCAGCAATAAACTTTATCACATTGTTAGAAAACAGGGAAAGTGGCACACAAGGGAGTCCACAGAACACTTTAAATTTTGAACAAAATCTTATTTCTGTTACGCATCCTGTTCGCTCCTGTCGTCGTATTTTTCCATCGTCGAAATTCCACAAGAGAATGACATTCAAATTAGTTTTCTCTTTCCCCAGACAGGAATTTCTTTCATACTCGTATTTCCGATTCCGTCTCTTTCATGTTGCCTTTCTATTTTTTTCAGTTTTTATTTTTATGTTTTAACTTAGCATAAGTTTTCGAAAGTAATTTAAATTTCATTTGAGGAAAAAAAAAAAAAAAAAAAAAAAACAAGTAAAAGTAAACAAAAAGCCAATTCATTTGTTTTACTTGAATTTGAATTAAAATTGTGAAGAGGATGATGGGAAAATAATAGCAAAATTTAATACAACTTTTTCACATCGAATGAAAAGAGTAACATAAAGATCTGAAATGAGTGGGCGCTTCGGTGCAGGGCTGTATTGACGAATTTATGTACATAATCCTGTTTGGATACTGTTTTCCAATTTTTCATTTAATTTTTTTTTTTTGAAGAAGGGTATTTTTTGAAGATTTTTCTTTTCGATTTTGTTTTATTTAGTTTCTTTCTATTGAAAAAGAAGTGTTGTCATTGCCAGTCAATCGAACGAATGTTTGTTTTATCACAAGAGAAAAAGTGATACTTACTCCTTTTTCTACGGAGATGTTCACCGAAAAGGAATGCGCTCTGTTGCTCAATTTTTGTTTCTACTTATTACTTTGTAGGTTTTATATTTTTTATTTATTTTTTTATTTTTTTAAAGGGTAAACCAAATCCCAAAAGAACTAAGACTCGATTTCTGCCCATTGTACGTACTACTATGCGAAAACCCATTTTAATGTAGTGGTTAGAGAAACCAAGATTTTATTAATTTCTCTCTTATGCTCGGTGGAGCTGTTGTTTGCTGTTCCCCGATGGTTGTACCTACACCGTTCGGGTCACAAGAAAACAATATAAGATACTCGCAATATTATCATTGAGTTTTAATAAAGATTTATTACACACTAGTAACTCTGTTAAATTAATATTGAATCTTCGAGTATGTCTAGCCCACATATTAGGCCATCATTTTACACAATATGGAACAAAACAGAACAACGATGAGCCATTTGGTGAGCACAGTACACCTATAACTGACACGACACATAAAAAAAATATTGATTTATCTTTATTGGTTTAATATATAGTAATATGTTTATGATAAATAATTGGTCCAGAACACTCGGTACATTAAGCACATTCATGCTTGACCGATAAATATAATACTTTAAAAGTCTTAATATCACCTATCTATAACACTACGATTTTTGATACTATACATTTTTATTTCAAATTATCTCAAAATAATAAAGACAACAGTACAATCTTCGTTTGACGGCTTTGAAATACGTTCTTTCACTTTACCAACTACAAAAGTAATGACACAAAAAACGACTAAATTATTGCCGGTGTAATTTCATTCCCCATGGAATTCCTTCGACCAAGACATTCCTTTCTTTTTGCAACTAATCTTTCAAATGAAATACAGACAGTAATTAGTGTCAGAGAGCCAACTAATTGAATTTCCCACAAAATGTTGGGATATCTACAATTAAATTGTTTCATTAACCAGATCTAAATAAATGTTGCATCTCTGACCGAGTAACTAACCTTTCAGTGAAATGTCTATTGCTCCTTCGACACCAGTCAATCTATTTTGGCAAATCATGATCAAAACCAGACAAGAGTTGTCTTCCTCCCGAGGGAAAACATAAAAATTCCCAGCAAACAAATTAATTTGCCCCTAGCCAGGAATTGTACTACACTACACAGCATCCCGAAAATTAATTAGTCGAATCAATGAAAGGATCTTCCTATTCCCCACTTGCGGGTTGTCTATTTTCATTGCGCCTACGTTTTTATACAAGTCATCAATTCAGCATGATAAATACGATAAGATAAAATAAAAAGGCAGTGAATGTTAACCTTTTAAGGATAACCGCGAAAGTGGGTGACATAATAACTATCGACGAACCGTGGGTTCGAGCTGATAATATGGAGACAGCTTATTGAGAGAAATAATTTACTATTTCGCAAGAAATATGTACGAAAAATGACTGTATCACAACTCACTGGTAGTAGAGTTGTGATACGGCTGGAAATGCAAGCTGATCGTAATAATGATATCTGTTTATTTTTCCGGCTTACATCGTGCAATTAATTGTATTTAAGGGATTGTTCCTTTTCTCATTTTCCCTCCCATCCGAGTAGCAATGAAACAATATAAAAAGATGATGAATTTAGAATAGTATCATAAGAGAGTGCGTCATGCAAAAACGTTTCAAAATATATCCCAGAGGTTTCGAGTTATTTGGCTTTATAACATGGGTGTCGTGACATAAGGTGAAAGCATCATAAGGCCATATAATTTCGAGACATAAGACCATATGGCTGTAAAAAGTCCACCACCATTTCGAGGCGAATCAAACAGTACTTGTGTGGCGCTAAAAAAAAAATACTATGAACATCTCTTCGACTCATACACCTGACGGCCTTCGGCCTGTTTTTCTTGTACTAATCACACCCATCTGAAAGTGACGTAACACCATAATGGCCGTATGTCGCTTTACGAAAGCGGCATAAGGCCATACCTCGAAAAATGGCCGTCTGACCCTTTCGCAAAGCGACATAAGGCCATACTTTGAAATATGGCTTTATGTCACATGGCTCTATGTCACGGCACCTATAACATGCATGGCGAGTTTTTTTTTTAAATACTACCTCGTTTTGCTTGAAAACACTTATAATCAAAGCCGTAAAGCTCTGAGGGAATAGTTGAGTGGTGACCTTGAATGTCCATGGAGGTTTGGAGTTACTGGGCACTATAATATTCATGGTTTAGTTTTTAAAATATTTTACTTAGTTTTGCTTCAAAACTCTTATGATCAAAGTTGTTAAGCTCAAATCCTGGTGACCTTAAATATCCTTAGTTTTAAGGAAATAAGCAAAAAATCTGTTTTTTTATATAGAAATTTGTACTTTAGAGATTATCAATGCGTAGACTAATATCTTTCGAAAAACCAAACGAATTAATGAAAAAAGGTCTTGGTGTACAATACAAAACTGAACTGTTTTCTCATTTATTCACGTTACAATTAATTCAGCTGAAATAATTCGGTTATCTTTATAACAAAATATTGAACATTGCAATGAGATGAAAAGTGCAATAAAATATTTATTACTATACATTACAATAAGATAATAAGTGCACAATTTATTGAGTATATCAGTTTTATAAGACTTAAAATTATGCTGACTGGGTGGCGCGTTTGTTAGTCATGTTTTAACTCCACTGGGAAATGATTTTTAAGTCTCAACTTGGTTCACCGTGGAAATGATTGTTAACTTTAACCTTCATGAGCTACTTGTTTCAAAGTTGAAGACGGTTAAATTTTGTACATCGCCAAAACAGTTGAATTTACGAAAACTGTCACCATGCAAAAAGTCGTTTACTTTTTTATTGCGTTTTCGACTAGTTATATCAAATATCTCTTCCCATTTACCTTACAACCAAGCACATTCAAAACCATGAAACGTCTTCCTCACTAACCCCTTCAACTTAGAACATAAGCGTTTTCCTCTTACGTATCTTAAGTTGTTATCATGAAAAGCGAGGTAACATTTTTATAAAACTCATTCTGCATAGACTTTTTAAAATCAGTGTCCAACTTTTGCAAGGGCTATAGACAATAATGCAGAACTTAGTGAACTTGGTATTTCGAGTTTTGATGTTAATGTGTGAGTATCTTTTCACGACTTCTGGAAACCCTCGGGTGATCTGGAAATTTCAGCATTACCCTTGGTTGGGATTTTGTTGGATTAATACGAGGAATTAATCGACGAAGAACAGTGATGATTCAAAAAAAAATAAAAAAAAAAACCAGAGAGATTCAAATTTATGTACAATATTTATTTCAATGGATATCTTACAACCTTCTGATGCCTGCTGGGACCAAAATCCAAGTGAAAGAGAATCGCTTGTTTCGAAGTTCATCTGTAGTTACACATACCAGCATCCGATTACACCTACGCAGTGCAGGAGAGCGTGCGTATGTGTCATCACAATGTAGGAGCGTGTGCGCTGATGTGTGTGTCAGTGCAAGTGCATCGCGTGATCCTCAATGCGTGCAATTGTTGTTAGGATGCAACTGCAGAAAGTGGTTCGATTCAAATGATGTACAGTGGGTCACATAATTTTTAACAAGGTAACAGATAGTAACAAACTATTTAAACGAAAATTTAACAATAATAAATAAATACAAATTAATTGAATGAGATTAGTCTTAAACATTCCGGCCCCCCTGGAACGAGTTTCAGGACATCGGGAGCACAGCCAACTTTGAGATAGGACGCACAAAGGTACGTCCTATTGGTGGTGATTGTGGCAACACGTACGCGGTTATCTGCACCTGGAGCAACATCTTGGATACGTCCCAGAAACCATTTACTTGGTGGAAGGTTGGGCTCCTTGATAACTACTACATCGCCGGGTTTGACATTGGTTTTGGTGTGTTGCCATTTAGAACGCTCTTTTAGAGTTGTGATGTACTCCATCTGCCATCGTTTCCACAAACCTTTGACCATGCTTTGGATATGTTTCCAATGTGTTAAGCGGTTTGGCGGAATATCTAGGAGATTGGGTTCTAGAACAGCAGTTAATGGCTCACCTATAATGAAATGCGCTGGGGTTAGTGGGTTTATATCATCGTCTGACAAAGAACACAAAGGACGAGAATTTAAAATTGCTTCAATTTGGGTCAAAAGGGTGTATAACTCTTCAAACGTAAGAATAGAGCTTCCAATAACACGACGTAAGTGAAGCTTTACCGATCGCACCCCAGCTTCCCACAGCCCACCGAAATGTGGTGCAGATGGAGGTATGAAGTGCCATGAAATACCATCCTGTGCAAGAGCTGCAGCGATGTCATCGTTGTGTGCTTGAGACAATATGGCCTTGTGCATCTCGTCCAAGCAGCGACGGGCACCTAGAAAGTTACTTCCGTTGTCGGTGTAGATGTTTGAACACTTTCCACGTCGAGAAACAAATCTCCGCAATGCAGCCAAAAATGCGTTTGTGGTGAGATCAGTGACCAATTCGAGATGAATGGCTTTCGTTGACATACAAACAAATAGTGCAATGTATGCTTTCGAAAGCCTCGGATTACGTCCACGGGAAAACTTGATGGTAAGTGGACCAGCATAATCACATCCAGTATTGGAGAACGGTCGACTTTGTTGAATCCTTTGCGCTGGCAGATCGCCCATCAACTGAGTGCTAGTGTGCTTCCTTTGCATAAAGCACGTTTTGCAGCTGTAGACTATCTTCCGGATAAGATTCCGACTGGCCAATATCCAATACTGTTGTCGAACAATAACGAAGGTCGCAGATACACCAACATGCAGATATTTAATATGAAGATCCTTCACTATAATAAATGAAACATGATTATTATTAGGGAGAATAATAGGGTGTTTAATATTATAGGAAACAGATGCTTGTTTTATTCTTCCTCCTACGCGTAGAACTCCGTTCTGGTCAACAAATGGAGACAATTTGACCAGTGGAGATTTTGTTGGGAGATTTTTGCTGCTGGTAAGATGATGAATTTCATCTGCGAATGCTTGTTGTTGAATATGTTTTAAAATAGTTAATCTGGCCTTTTGGATTTCATTGAGGCTGAGCCCGAACACATGTCGATTTGATTTAGGTATTTGACAATTTGATAAAAAACGAAGACAATATGCGACTATCCTTTGCAATCGATCCCACGAAGAGACTTTGATGATGAGGTTTTGCAGAGTGTCATTTTCTATCGTTGCAGTGAGTGTTACTTTCGGTAAGCGCCTTTCTTCCACGATAGCGGCCTCACACGTGGATTCCTGTGAATTTGACTAAATTTGACGGAAGAATACCGCGCGATGCACAGTCTGCTGGATTTGATTCGGACGCGATGTGATGCCAAGAGTGTCGCGGAATCGATTCGAGAATAGCAGCTGTTCGGTTGGCCACAAACGTATTCCATCGACGAGGCGGTGAAGAGAGCCAATGTAGCACGATCTCTGAATCGCACCACGCAAAGACCTTGGAGATTTTGGTTGATATCGACGATTTTACTAGGCTGAACAACCGAGTTAATAAAAGAGCGGCACATAGCTCGAGACGAGGGATCGTGACTGGTTTGAGAGGAGCAACTTTTGTCTTTGCTGCGACTATAGTCGTTTTGATTTTGCCTGAATCAGTCTTGCAGCGAGCGAATATAACGGCTGCATAAGCCACCGAGGAGGCATCAGAGAAGCCGTGAAGCTGAATTTCTTCAGATACTAATGAAGAGATATTTCTAGGAACCCGAATCCTTTCAAATAAGTGAAGCTCTTCACGGTAATTTATCCATTTGCGACTTAGGTGAAGAGGTAATGGATCGTCCCATCCTAGTTTTAACTCAGATGACCAGAGCTCTTGGAACAGGATTTTGAACAATACTACCGAAGGAGCTAAAAAACCTAATGGATCGAAGATTCGTGATATTTCCGACAGTAAAGTTCGTCTTGTCGGTGAAGGTGTTTCCCGCGATTTCCCCATGTGAAATGAGAATTCATCACTGGCAGGACTCCAAAACATTCCTAGAACCTTTATCCACATCTTCGATTGCTCAGGATTAGTCCACGAGAATTCACAGGCATCTTGAGGTAGGTTGGATGGTAAAGGCCAACAATTCGATGTCCACTTCCGGAGTTCTAACTTGGCTTTAGATAAAAGCTCAATCAATTCGCTCTGTAGACTAATTAGGCCTTCTACTGAGCTGCTGCTGGTCATCACGTCATCTACATATACGTCGCTTAAAAGGACCCGAGAAGCGACAGGGTATTCAGCCTGATAATCTTCAGCAAGTTGTTTCAACACACGAACGGACAAAAATGGAGCGGGGGCAGTACCGTATGTGACGGTACACAAACGATAATGTTTGATCTGTTCAGCAGGAGTTTCATGCCAGACGATGCGTTGAAAGTCAGTGTCCTGATCATGAACCCATATCTGACGAAACATCTTCACAATATCGTCCGTGAAGACGTAGCGATGTTGACGAAAACGCAAACAGACACCTACTAAATCTCGCTGAATTGGAGGAGCAATTGACTATTCAATGACCGTCCTAAGGAATGCTGAACCATCGAAGACTACACGCAATTTCGTAGAGGAGCTGTCCGGTTTGAACACTGCATGGTGCGGTAAATAGAAATGTTTCCCGGTAGCCTTGTTCAACTCCTCCGGAGGAATTAATCTCATGTGGCCTAGCGTCAGATATTCCTGCATAAACTTAGAATATGCCTTATGAAGTTCCGGGTTTAATTGGAAACGACGTTCCATAGAGTTCAACCGAGATACCGCCAATTTCAATGAGTTTCCGAAATTTGGTGATAAAGATTTAAAGGGCAATTGAACGATGTACTTTCCCTCCGACGAACGGGAAAATGTCCTTCGAAAATGGATTTCTGCCTGATCCTCATTGAAGCATCGATCTTTTGAGGGGGTGACATCCTCCAGTTCCCAAAACCTTTGCAGCAGAAGATCAACATCAATAGTAGAGTGGAACGACGAAAATGAATTGGATTGACTAGGGTCAAAAGCTTCACCGGATATAACCCAGCCAAACGATGTATTTTGAGCAACAGGTGTACCTATAGGACCTTGAATTTGCTCTCCCCTCAGAATTCCCCACAACTTATCGGCTCCTAACAAAACATCAATAGCACTTGGTTGATTGAAATAAGGATCAGCTAATTCTAACCTCGAGATTTGTGGCCAAGAAGAAATATCAACGCCCTGAGAAGGCAGATTCGAAGTCAGCTTTCGAAGAACAAATGCGTCGACCGATAAAGAAGATGAATTACAACGTGAGTGCAATTTTAATGAAATACACCCTTTTGTGTACCCTGCTTCGGTGGTTGATAAGCCAAGAATTGGTATGCGAGCGTGTTTGCGACGAAGACCAAGCACCTGGGCAAAGGATTCTGTAATAAAAGAAACTTGTGACGCCGAATCAAGCAAAATCCTACAATTCACAAATTTCCCTTGATTATCTTGAGCTCTAGCCAGTAAGGTTGGGAGTATGGTCTGTTTTCGATGGCCAAGCTCAAGCGAATGATTGTTAACGATAGGTTTCGGTGTAGAGTGGTGTGCGCTGGACGAGGCCGGTAAATCAGATGAACGGTTGTTCGATACAGATGGTACAGGTGCAGAATCGGATGCTGATGAATGAACCAAAGAATGGTGACGAGATTTACATATCCGACAGCGAAATGTGGATCGACAATTGTTGCATGAATGACCGCTGCGAAGACAATTGAAGCAAAGCGATTTGCATTTCACGAAACTTCGACGCGAATCGATATCTAGTGACACAAATTGCGAGCATTGTGGTCAAATATGATCACCGTCGCACTTGGGGCATTTCGATTTTTTTTCAAGGGATGCAGCGAAATGAGATTTTACCTGACCTTGTAATTTATTCCGCGATACTATCGGACGAATAAGTGATTGGCATGATTCAAGTGCATCACACCTCGATTGTAAAAATATCAAAAGTTCAGCAACAGTACAATCGTTACGAGAGCCGACTTCCGCTGCCCACGCTTGTTTCGTTTCATAGTCCACTTTATTTAACAATAGATAAATTATCCACGGATCGCGACCGGCTTGATCAATTGCATTGAGTCCCCGAATGACTTCATCACCATCAGATAACTTTCGAAGCATCTGCACATTGCCCGTATGAATTGACGGCAAGGACAAAAACGTTTGTTTGACTGTACAATTAGATGGACACGATCATACCTATTTTTAAGGCGTTCCCACGCTTCAATATAATTTGAATCGGAGATGGGTATATGTTTTATCAGGTTTGCAGCATCATCGCGTAAAAACATTTTCAAGTAGTGAAACTTTTGCGTGGTTGTGAGATCAGGTTTGCAACTGTGCCCGTAAACAAATCGCGGAATGATGGCCAATCCTTATAGTTGCCTGAAAACAGTGGAATGCTAATTTTTGGCAGGTTAATCGTTGAAGAGTTGGTTGCAGTAGACTTCAATCGATCCAACAATGTCGATTGCTGGTTCTGCAAGAGTTCAACTACTGACTTGTCCGCCCCTTTTGAAAGAGACTGCCTTTGATGGATGGCTTTCATCAGACTGGAATGCGCGTTAAAATATTTATTCTCATACTCGTCGAACTCAATTTCTAGTTCCCTAACTTCATCATCATTCGCATTGTCTAACAGCTCATGATGAAGCGACGAAAAATCTGCCCACACTTCATCTAATTTACTCACACTAATTTACGCATTTCGATAGGTGTTTTATCACCAATTGTCTCTATAAAAGCTACCGCGCGCGTTAGTCGACCTTTTGCATGACCACATTTTATCTTAAGCGAATTCGTTTTACACATAATTGGATTGAAGACGAGAGTTCGATATTAAGCTGAATTAAACCAAAACGAAAGTTCTACGCGATTAATCTTCAACAAATAATTCACTAACGAATTTAATGAACTTTAGGAAGCAATTATGTCTACCGATAAGTCTATCATAAATGCACAAAAAAAGAAAAAAAAAACACAGGATGATTCAATTTTTTTATGCGGCTGAGAAGGACCAGTCTTTTATGGTTGGGATTTTGTTGGATTAATACGAGGAATTAATCGACGAAGAACAGTGATGATTCAAAAAAAAAAACAAAAAAAAAACCAGGGAGATTCAAATTTATGTACAATATTTATTTCAATGGATATCTTACAACCTTCTGATGCCTGCTGGGACCAAAATCCAAGTGAAAGAGAATCGCTTGTTTCGAAGTTCATCTGCAGTTACACATACCAGCATCCGATTACACCTACGCAGTGCAGGAGAGCGTGCGTATGTGTCATCACAATGTAGGAGCGTGTGCGCTGATGTGTGTGTGAGTGCAAGTGCAGGATGCAACTGCAGAAAGTGGTTCGATTCAAATGATGTACAGTGGGTCACATAATTTTTAACAAGGTAACAGATAGTAACAAACTATTTAAACGAAAATTTAACAATAATAAATAAATACAAATTAATTGAATGAGATTAGTCTTAAACAACCCTCTTTTAATAAACGGAAGGCAGCTGAAAGGCGATTGCAACATATTATTTTAGTTTATCTTAATTTTAAGTTAGAATTATACAAAAAAAAAATATTTTAACACAGCAAAACGATTTGGTTGACTCTGTATTTAAGTAGATGTTGTAAACATTTGTCCGATTTCTTACCGTGTTTGCAAACAATAAAAATTACCGAATGAATACAAAAAATAAAGTGCATGACTGGGTCACAAGCAGTGTTGGTAAGTTACGCGAGTTTTACAAATTTTAATTAGTTACGCGTAACTAACGTAACTAATGCAACTAATTGGATTAGTTACGTAACTAATCCTAAATTTTGACAGTTCTTCACAAAAATCTTCATATCAGAATATAATTGGAAGCAATAAGTCGCGACTTTTAAAAGTTCTTATTTTAAGTTACAAAATGTCTCAATCAAAAAATAAAACAAAGCGTCAGGTCAGTCTGGAAGGCCTGTTTCCAATTCGTACGAGGATCTCGGATTCATACCGAAAAGATGCGCTGAAAAGGTGTTCAAGATTGGAGGTGTTGGGCAAAATTTGAAATAACAAAACACTGCTCTGCAACGATTGAAAGGACATAGGTATGCTTTTAATCTACAAACGGCATATATAGTTTCACTAATATAGCTATTGTGGTCTATAGGAACACTTGCAAGATGCCTATAGTGAATTCCGAACGCAATTCTCATGAAGAAACATATATTTTAATTGACGGAGATGAACCAGTTAGAATAAAATTAATAGTGTTACGTTATCTGTCACTCTGTCAGAATCAGGAGAGAAACATTTTAAGTCTTTTGCTGATTCTGATAGTTATACCCACAACATTCATCAAAAGTGTTAATTCTTGTAAGAATGCTAAAGTGTGAAATATTTAGATTCAATTGTGTGATGGAATCGTATTCACGACAGTTTCACAAACGGTCAACGATTCTGCAGAGGAAGTTCTTCCAGTCAGAGCCAGCATGGGTTCATCAGATAATCAAGCATCAGGAGAATCTTCAGTTTCAACATGGTCTTTGCCGTCAACATTTTCATCTTTACCTTCAACTTTTACGGGCATCCAATCTTTTCCAAAACATCCTATCAATTCAAAGTTGCTTAAACGATACCGACAAGAAAGAAAAGGAATAAAACTGGAAAGCTTTATAGATAAGATCAGTGAACTAGAAATAGAGGAGGTCAGTAAAGCTTTATCCAAGTTTTCTTCGGCTGTAACATTGCTTTCAACGTTGTGGAATCGAAATTGTTTTTGGACTTTATAAAAATAATTCGCTACTCAAATTCCTAACAGGAAATCGCTTTCCTCAAAGTGGCTTGATTGTTTGTATAATAAATGTAAACAAAAATCATTGGCAGCTACTAAGAAAGACTCAGTGCTTTTAATCGATGGCTGGAAGAATTCTTCGTCAAATACAAAGACTATCGTTTGTATACTTCATGATTGTTCTTCTGAAACCAAGGTGTGTATTATTTTTACATACGAAAGCTATTTCATTTGTATTATTATACATTCGTTCTATTTTTAATAGATATTTCTTGATGCATGGAATCTCAACGGAATTTCAGAATCAGGATATAAGTTAGCTGAAATTGTTTGTGAAGCTATCGATTTGGCTAAAAAGGACTACAACGTTGATGTACTCGTCGTACCGACAATGCAAGTAATATGAAATAGTCATACTGGCAATTTGTTAGCAAATGATGTGCTCGACGTAAAACTCAATGACAAAGTCACCACAATTTTGAAGCAATTTAAGCAACCAGATCTTGAACAGTCAAAAATCAATAAAAATGGAACCAGAATAAAGCTACCATGTGAAACACGATGGTTTTCATTAATAATTTGATTCCAATTCAATGTCAAAAAAAAAACATTGAGTTGTTTGATCCAATTTGTCAATTGATAAATAATTGTCAACATTCAACTGCTTCATTGGCTGATGCTGTCAAGTTTTGGTTAGAAAAAGTTATTAAAAGTTCCAAAACAATTCGAAAATCACTATAAATCCCGTCTTGATAACTCGCTTAATATTTATGCACTAGCGTCTTACTATTTGCATCCTTTCTATACTAATGACAAATTAGATAACAATCATCTTCTTCAGATTAATAACTTTCTTTTTAAAATATTGAATTCTGATGGACTAAACGAATGGGATCTTTTTAAATTCAAAGATGGAAGTTTTAAAACTTTGTATGAAAAAAATTTTATGAATCCAATTTTGTTTTGGAAGACAGCTGATTTCTCTGCTCTCAGTCTTTCAAAAGTTGCATTTAAATTGCTTAAAATTCCCGCTTCATCTGCAAAAATTGAGCGTACTTTTTCAAAATGGTCATTAATTCACACCCCCTTTATGAATCGGTTGTCTTTCGAACAATAAAAATGTATCTTTTGAGGACTTTGACGAATTAAATTGATTTCATACCTATGTATTTAAAATACATACATTATCTTAATTCTTTATGTTCTATATTTTGTTAAAGGTTTTTTTATTGAATAAAAATATTTGTTACTTATGAATGTTATGCTAAAGTTTGTTTATCATTTAAAATATTCAGTCAACAATTTTTTAGGTATATTAGTTACATAAGTTACATTAATTACGTGAAAAATGAGTCGTTACTAATTACAATTAGTTACGCGTAACTTATGAGTAACTTACTCAGAGTAACTTACGTTGAAAACACTGGTCACAAGTTCGCACCTACATACATCTGCAGAAACTCGGATTTAAAATTTAAAATAAATCATTTAATTTTCTTTTTTTTTCTAGAAAAAATCAGTTAAAATTAAAAAAAAAATAATTTCGACAAGCCTTGGTCAAATGTTGCTTAAATATCGATCGACAAAACCCTGGTACGCCATCTATTGGCATATATTTACCGTAACTCAAATATCGAACCAATAGTTGCCCTTTTAGGTGTAAGTAAAACATCGTAATTGCCGAAGTTTCGCCTTAACTGCTTTTCGTTGACTTGTGTAATTTTTAAAATGTTGCTTTTACACAAAAAACTATGATAACAAAATTGGTAGCTTTTGAACAAAATTGTTAAATCCATTTTCGAGGAAATCAATTTCTTCCAAAATTGGCCATTAGTAATGTACCGTTAATAATTAAAAAAAGGCAAACCCCACAGGCGGACCAGTAGGGATGCAGTAAAGTTGTGATCCTTCTACTCCGGATCATGACTTCGCCGTAAGGAGAAGAAGAAGAAGAAGTAATGTACCGTTAATTTTGGGGTTATAATACAAATTTAGATTTTGCCTCGAATTATGACCCTACTGACCCCAAATATGAAGTTGAAGGCAGCAGTCAACTATACATCCAGACAGATACAATTGAGAAACCCATTCTTTGGAGATTCTAGAAACTAGAAACTGAAAATATTGCTCTTATAAAATACGAGTATGTAAGCGTTGACTTTCTCTACAATTCGCCCATACATTATATAGGATCACGCCTTTTGCTTTTCCAAAGCTAATTACTAGAGATGTGACGGATATCCGGTAAGTACTCGTTATCCGGCCTATCCGGCTTCCTTTATAATATCCGACCGGAGCCGAATAATATTTTTATATCCGGCCGTTTTTCAGTAAAAAAAAACAAAATATTAAGTTTTATGATCTGATTGATTTTATTTAACATACTCGTATAATAAATAGGTGGTTTATCTAGCAGTTTAATATTGGAAGTTCACTAAAGCCAAATTATGGTGAATGGAAATTAGTTTTTCTGCGTTCAGGGGTAATAAACGATTACGTTTGTTTTCGTATACGATGCCTGCTTCAGAAAATAGTCTCTCACTGTATACACTGCTACATGGAGATGAAAGATAAGTTTGGGCAAATTTGGACAAAATTGTGTACTGTCTTCCATTTACTGAGCACCAAGCCCAAAGATCACTATTCCGTTCAAGCCTAGCTCTTTTGAGATATAAGTCAAGCTCATTGGTGGTATCACTTTTGGCAGAAAACTTAATCTGACTATTGCCTTCCGCAAGCTCTTTAAAACAGTCCCAAAAAGTCTCATGAATACTATCTTTATCATCAGCACGAGTTTCCTCACTACTTAATGATTCGTCGTCATCACAGCTCATTCGTAAACTATACAACAATATTCTTTAGCGGGCTCTCTCAGCCTGAACCGGTCCAAGGAAACTTGTCGTAAACCTTGGGTCCAGAAAAGTTGCTAGCAAGTAATTTAAATCTTCATCAAGGCCATTAAATCGATTTTTAAATTCAGTTTTGAATGAACCAATCATGTCCATTAAATTGTAAGTTTTTCGTACAGTTTCTTCTTTTTCAAGGTATCTTATTAATGTGGCAACATGTGGTATTACTTCTGAGATGCAAGAAAGACCAGAACTAGTTATTTCTTCAAAAGGTTTAAGAAGTCTTATACACTGTTCCAATAGATCCCACTGGCACGCTGTGAAATTATATACTGTGTCGTGGTCAGCAATGTAAAGAGAAATCGCTCGCTTCTGTTCCAGTAACCGTTCTAGCAAATAATAAGTAGAGTTCCAACGTGTACTAATATCTTGATTTAGTTGATGTTGTGACAAATGTAGTTCCAGCTGAAGAGCTACCAACTTTTCTTGACCTAAGCTCGAATGATTGAAATGTGTAACAATTCGTTGTGCAGCTTGTATCATCTCCCAAACTTCAGGCTGAGACTTCAAAGCTTCATTTATAGCTCGTTGTAGCGAATGAATAAAACATTTAGCAGAATGATATCCACCAACTCTTACACCTTTCACCATGTTAGTTCCACTGTCATGAACAAGGAGATGTATTTTCGATTCAGTTATATTCCACCGAGTGGCGATTGCATTCAGCTCTTTCGCAATATTTTCTCCTGTGTGGGATCCTTCAAAAGGATTTATTGCGAGTACAGCATGATCTAATTTGAATTCATAAGATATCCAGTGAGCTGTAAAGCTCAGGAAACTTTTATTGTTGTTTCGACAGGTCCATATATCCGAGGTTACAGAAATCGCAAAAGCTTTTGTGATTTGTCCTTCGATTTTAGATTGTACGAGTATTCGATTATGTATGTCAGGAATAATTTTTTCAGATATATATTTCCGAGATGGAAATTCTAAAGCTCCACAATATATATGGGTTGATTGTCTAAAGCAATCATTTCCGCAATCAAGTAATGATATTCTTTCGATTTCGCATCATTAATGTCCCAAGTTAATTTTCTTTCCAAAGTTTCTGTTAAAGTTAACTGAGTTGATTTCTTATTTTTAACAAAATTGAAGCACTTGTAGAAGGAATAGGTATAAAAAATATTTTATTTTGATGTTTGCGAGGAGGACAACAAATGAGCTTTATATTTGCTGTGTAAAAAATATGAATATCTCGTGGAGGAGAAGGAAAGAAAGCATGTTTAAGTTGGTTTTACTTGTACTGGTCTGATTTGAGTATCAGACCACCAAACTGTTATACTTTTAATTTGGGCAGATATCCGAATGTTCGGCTATCCGGCCGAGCTTCAAGCTGAATATTCGGTATCCGTCAAAAACGCTATTCGGTACAACTCTACTAATTACCTCAATGGTTAAGTCTTAACTTGAATATCCTATCAGAATCCGTGAACTCAAACAAAATTGAAAGCCAAGTCCACTTTTCTCATAAGAAAAGTCGTAACAAAAATTTTCCTGGTAAAATCTCTTAAGTGAAGAAGCATCCGCTAAGTAGATAGAAATCACTGCGTTTGAATTATAAATTTCACAACACGCCGTCTTTATCAGTGATGGGATACAAGATGAGGGTATCATATCAATCGCTTCAGGCTGGTTGTAATTTGTCTTATTTGTTTCATTAGCATTCCGTACAATATTATTCTAACACGGAACACTAATTTTAGTACCCAAGATGCGATATATCAAACAAATATGTAGAGTTATGTATACAAAGGTTCCCCAAAAAATATAAAAAGTTTCAAATTAAAATTTTGGACATATGGTCAAAATATTTTTTTCGATTTTCAACGCATTTTAAGAAAATACCAATTTCTTCGCTTCTTATCGATTTAGCCAAAATCTAAAATACGGGCAAACAGGACTTATGAGGCAAGTACGTGCGACAGTCGACCCCTTTATTTATTTGTGTATTCAGGATTTTTCAAGCTATTATTGACAAATTTCATAAACTTGTTTTCTTTCACAAACCAAAACACTTAAATCTGGTACAAGAAAATCACCATCCCGTAGTGTACGCACATTAGGATTTAATTTTTGTATGCGTATTATATTACAGTTATTTAGCAGAGATCTTCAAACCAAAATCCCACAATCACCAAATCCAAAAATTTAATCCCCAAATTTCTGTGAAATATCCAAGAATTAAGATTTTGAATTGAACAATTGAATTTTTGCGGGAGTGACACCGAATAACAATTTTGTTGCACTGTTAATTTACTTTTATTTTATTTTTTTTATAATTTGGGTGCCAAATTGGATATGAATATCTACCCTTTTATTTGTTCAGGGCACGGGCGTTTGGGAAAACGGGGGAGAGGAACAGAGGAGATGCATGTGCACGTTGGCCTTAAATGTAATCATCCACATTCGTGTCATTCGATGGGCATTCGAAGCATGACGCGTGTTGGGGGTAAAGTTTTGAAGGGGAGGAATGCAATTGGTTTTTCGCTGGAGCATTTTTTTATAAAAATTAGCGATAAAATAAGGAAGGACACAAGACATTTCTTACAATGTGTCTATCAGATATAAGTTTTAACGCGCGATTCTGTACCATGTTTAGTATGTGCAGACCGGTCTTGAGTGCACCAGACCAGATAAGGGCGTTGTGGCCATCAGACGGGGTAAAATATTTATTGTACCGCTTAAGGAATCCTAGACATTTGGGTGGATGAATGCCTTATAAATTAAGGCCATCAGACGGGGTAAAATATTTATTGTACCGCTGACGATTTATCTGCGTTTCCATAACCTTGGAAAGAAGGGACGTAAGTGCAATGGGTCAGTAATTCGCTTCGATCATCCATGTGCTTTATTTAATATAAACCTACCTCTCTATTTGTTTACCCTATCATGAAACCCTATGAAGATTATGGCCTTTTGGAATTGTTGGAGGTTTCGTAGCGCTCGCTGTTAGTATACTTTTAATCAAAAATGTGCAAGAAGCATGAGTTTCTGTATAATGACGCGAAAATTGTCGTTTTATTTAAAAACCGGGACCATTTGATCCAAAGCGACACTACTAAATGTAATTTTTATATACATATATATATATATATATATATATATATATAAACACTCCCTTTCCTGGGTATGGAGAATTTTGGGATAAGTACAACCCAAATAAAAAAATAAGATCCTACGTGCATGTGGTGACGCTTAAAGGGCCATTTTGGAAACTAAATACTACCTATGATATGAAATTTCTTCTGTTGCTCTCGAGAAAGCCACATGTAGATATGGAACAAAAAGTGTTTGTTTTGATCTACCACTCCTCTGATACTCATTCTCCAGACTATTATCTGGATAATAAATATTATCTCTCTGATTATTGAAGACGCTTACGAGAGCGACATTCATTCACAATAAGCTGCATATCAGATTTAAACTTATTTCAGTTTTCCTTCAGTGAGAAAGAGACGTCGTGTCATCTACATAAGCCCACAAGTCGTATTCCTTAATGATTGAATCAACATAATTTATAGTCTATATATGTAGATATGTATATATCCAAAGCAATTTTAAACGTAGAACTGAACGGTAAACCTGACAAAATAACAAGTTGTGATTTTTGGAAGAGGAAGACGTGTGACCAACGAGAGGTGTGGATTCACAGGAGAAGCAGTAGAAATGATCAAGACTTACAAGTACTTAGGAGTATTGTTAACACCGAAAAACTGTTTGAAGCACCGAAGAAAGTTGAAGAAACATAAACATAACTTGAAAGCAATGGTTATGTAACGAAATATTCACTTGAAATATTCATTTAATTTTATTTTATGCAGCTTAAACATAAAGAGTATACAGTTTAAAAAAGTAAGGCTGTTATTTCGTTGTCTTTATCAAAACTAACTAAATTATTAGGTGTATGCTTCACATAGAGTCGGGCCTACCTACGATATTCGTCACAATGCTAAACCACAATCCAATAAAATACTGTAATACCCAAACTCGGATACCCAAAGGCCTTTATGCGGGAAGACGAAATTGCCCTTTTTTATGGGTGGGAATGATATACGACTCTTGAAATTGATAGGGCAGTCACAATTTCCAAAAATTGCTGACATATCGATATTCAACAAAATCGTTTCTTCAATATCCACAGACCATAGTTATGAAGTAAATCTGTGCCGACAGACAGACAGAATTTACAGACACATTTCAAGTTCTGCCAGTAACGTCAGAATTGATTAAAATCTCGAGTTCGAAAATTTCCACCATTCGTGTTGGCATGGTGGGATTTTAGGAGCCCTTTTTTTTATCAATGATTTTTTTTTTTTAAGTAAAAGAGTGTATAAAAGATGTGTTTACTAATTCAATTGCCTGCGCGGAAAGATTATTTTCTAAAGCGGTTCTCATCAAAAATAAGTTAACTACATTTTTTTTTTTTTTTTTATAATTTGCGCGCGCCAAATGGGATATGAATACCATACTTGCTTTCAACTCTAATCGGAAGGAATGAGCTAGAACCTTGGAAACTTTACAACAAAACGTTAAACAACAATTTGAATTAATATTTATTATTCACTGTAAATAAATATCGTTGTATGAATCTGAATTTCCGGAGCGAATCAAGAATGGCTGCGACAAAACGTTCCGCACTTCACTTCATCGACACAATGCCTATCGAATTCTCCCGATGCGAATCCATTAAAAAATACCAAACAACGCAAGCGCTCAAGTTAGCGCTTCTCCGGGAATTAGTAACAGTTCATGTTAGCCACCCTGTATATATATATATAAAAAACAATAAAATTGAAACTGAAGTCTAAAGAATGCTATTTGATAACAATTTCAAATGATTTATGAGCAATAAGCATTAATAAGCATTTCTTATACATAACCTCATATAAAATATATATAAATAAGAGAAAATTGGTCGAAACCTCCAAAAAACGGTGTAAAATATTTATATAATGTCTGATGAATTAGTTGGAAGTGAGACGGAAGCAGATCTTTCTGAAATGCTAGCTTTCCTTCTGAACACAAAAATTAAAGATACATACAAATTATGACACTGAATAATTAGCTTTCGGCCAAATTTTTTTTTAATTTAAATGTTGGTGGGGGCGAAAGCCCCCATTTATTTGGCTTATTACAAGCTACAACTAACTTAAGGCTAAAACTTAAACCTAAAACTTAAAACTAAGACTTAAAGTTAAGGAGAATGGTGAAGGAGTTCGGTTTTGAGGCAGGGAGATTAAAATCAAACTGGGTAAGGTTTGAGTTCACTTTTCGCAGCATACGGGAAATTGGTTCATTAGATCCATATGAAGTGCGGTGGGACGGTAGATAGAAAAGACGAAGGCATCGTAAATTTCGTGGGTTGGTATTGAAAAAAATTTAATTATAAAGAGATGCACAATCGACAGAGCCTGAAAGAAGTCGATGAATGAAAAGAATGTCTGCAGCATCTCTGCGTTTCTCTAGAGTACTCAGGTTGATGAGGTTGAGGCGGTCTTGATAGGGAGGCAAGATAAATGGATCGTTCCAAGGAAGACCTCGAAGGGCAAATCGAAGAAATCGACGTTGAACATTCTCGATTCTGGTCACATGAACTTGCTGAAAGGGTGACCACGCTTGACTGGCATATTCAAGGAGGGGGCGAACAAAGGTAATGTAGAGGGATCTGGTCACGTAAGGGTCGGAGAATTCTTTGGACCATAGTTTGACAAAGCCAAGAGATGAGTTAGCTTTACGAATTATCTCATCAATATGTGAACGAAAATTTAGTTCCCTATCGTACAATATTCCAAGATCGCGGAGAGATTGAACGATGGATATAGGTTGCCCTTGGAGAAGGTAAAGGCGGGCGGAGGCACGTGGTGCTTACGTGATAAGGTAATGGATTGACATTTGGCTATATTGAGCTCTAAGCGATTTTGTAGGCACCAGTTCGAAAAACTATCAAGGTCTTGTTGAAGGAGGCAGTAGTCATGTGGTGAAGAGATGGCTTTGAAAAATTTGGTATCATCAGCGTACAGAGAGAGGGAGGAGTGTTTAATAACCCTCTCGACATCGTTTATTGTTAGAATGAAGAGAAGGGGACCTAGATGGCTGCCTTGCGGAACACCAGAGGTGGCCAAGAAGGGAGTCGATAAGATGGATCTGAAGCGAACTCTGTAAGAACGGTTTTCCAGGTAAGAAGATATCCATTTTAACAATATGGGTTCGAAACCGAGGGCAGACAATTTGAAGAGGATTAAGTTATGAGATATCTTATCAAAAGCCTTACTAAAATCAGTTGCAATAACGTCGACTTCTTTGCCATTCTCTAAGGCAGACAGGGCGAAGGACATGAATTCGACTAAGTTAGTGGTAGTTGATCCACCTTTCAGAAAGCCGTGTTGGGTGGGAGAGATAAGAGACTTGCACTGAAAGCTTAAGGTTTCGTATAAAATACTTTCGAAAAGTTTGGGTAGATGAGAAAGTTTAGCAATGGGGCGATAGTTTGTTACCTCGTTCTTTGATCCCTTTTTGTGAATGGGGGTTATGAAGAGGTCTTCCAAATCTGAGGGAATTCTCCTAGTGATAGAGACAAACGGAAGAGGTGAGAGAGGGGGAGGGAGAGAATGGAAGAGCATTTTTTAAGAAAAATGGCAGGGAGACCATCTGGGCCGGGTGAGAATTCATCATTAAGATTTTGTAGTTTATTTTCAATTACAGCAGGATCAAAAAGCAGGGACAGAAAGGGGCCAACGGAGAAGTTAAGAAGGTGAGTGAAGTAAGAGGGGTCTGGTTCAAAAGAGTTGTCGGTGAAGGATTGTTTAAAATAGGTGGCAAAAAAGTTGGCAATGGTTTGCGGATTAGTTGAAGATATGTTTTCAAAAGAGAGGGACGGAGGGTAACCGTCAGATTTTTTTTTTTATAGTTGACGAATTGAAAAAAATGACTTAGGGTCGTTTATAAGATTTGCTTTCGCGTTAATTAGGTGCCGCTGGTAGAGAGAGTTATAAAGATGATTGAATTGAAGGTAGGAACCTAGATAGTTGGAATAGTCGAAAACAGAATTAAACATTTCTCTGTAAGAAATTGTGAGGGCTTCGTTTAAGGATAAGTTAGCAAACTCAAAGGAACATCTACTCAGATAGGTATTTATTTTGCGAAAATTAGCTTTATGAAAATCGTAAGAAGTGTGAAATGCAGGAGGTGTAGATTGAAGTGGAGAATTGAGGAAAAGTGAAAGAAGAAGGGGAGGATGTAAGTTATCAATAGTTGACAGAGTTAGGGGACAAAGCGAGACTGAGGAGTTAACGGGATCAGTAGTGAATATAAGGTCTAATCGCCTTCCCATGTAATTTAAGACATTACTAACTTGACATAGACTTGAATCAGTTAGCCGATCTATGAAGAGACATTCCTTAGTGGAGTTGGCATTTGAAGCGATGAAAAAGGATTCATCATCGGAAGGACTCCACAGCAGCAGAGGTAGATTAAAGTCGCCAAAAATGAGGATGTCATCGAGGGAATCAGATAGGTCGATTATTTGATCAATCGCGTCTATAGCAAGTTGGTAAGATTTGATAGATTGATTTGGTAGAATGTAACAACACATAACGTACAGGGATCGGTGTGGAAAAGTTATTTTTATTATAATAAAGTCGACCTTAGAAGAGGAAGAAATGGCAATGAGAGAAGAGTCAAGGTCATTATGAATGGCCAGTAGCACGCCTCGAGAGGGAGAGTCTACCAAGGGTTGGGTAGGGTCGTCGTCTCGAAAAACATTAAAAGTAGGGGGGAATAATTCTTGACTCTTTATGTCGGGGATCAGATTGGTTTCAGTCAGAGCATAGATATCGAAAGGGAGAGCATGGGATTGGCGCAAAACAGCTTGGGTTTTCGAGCGTAGGCCTCTTACGTTCTGGTAGTAAAATGTAAGAGGAAGATTGTTGTGTTGAAAAAAAAAAAAACAAATAAATTATTGGAGTTTTAAGAAATGCAAAGAAAGATAAATGAAAAGAATCTGATGGTAAGATTCGCAACCCAGAAGGCAAAGGTGGAAAAGAACTGATAAAATGCATATTGCAGCAACATTATTAAGCCTACGCTGTCTTTCGACAATGTACAGATCGTAGAAATTGGATTAAGGTAGCAAACACAATTTTTTTTTTTTTTTTATTAGTAGAAATAGAAATAAAAAATACAAATAAAACAAAATTAAAGCGAGGAAGTGAGAAAAAGTGCAGGAAAAAAGTACTTCATCTCGGGAAAATTCTAAGTTCAATTTGACTTAATGTCTTTTTTGATTGAAGTAAATCAATAATTTGTTGTCAGAATAAGGTATCGGCTATTTGAGGACAAATTTGAAAAAAAATCTAAAAACTCATAACTTATGCTAAAAAAAAAACATATGGGCTACATATACTAGTACGTCTATAGCCCATATTTATTGAATGAAACCACCTTCCGCATCGATAAAAGCCTCAATTCTTGACCAGAAATGTGATCATGATTTGGTGATATGTTTTCCAAAGTTTGCAATTAAAAACAGCAATTAACTGGGCATCAAGTTGCAACAAATTTTCGATATTATCCACAGTTATCGGTAATAGTCTATAGTATGTCAACTAAAGGGCAATAGGATATTTTTCATATATTTATCTTTAATTTAAAATTTTGTTCAATGCTCATTGAATGATCAATTTAACAAAAGAAAAGCGGGATGATAGTAGAAATAATAATTTTCTTTGGACCTCAAAAATAAACACGATATCGAACCTATATTTGTAAGCTGGTTCTCATAAAATAAAAGGCAACAATTATCTTTACCTACAAATCTACGCCTCAAAAGCTTCTTCTAAAACCAGTATCAGAATATATGTCCCATAACGGATTCAAAAGGATCAGTCCCCCTAAAGCCCTTTTATAGTTTTATCTTAGTCATATTGACAATATTATTAGAAGAGCAAATTCTGCGCTAGGTTATCTGAAACATTGGTCCAAGGAATTCTCAAATCCTTACGTCACGAAATCTCTGTACTTCACATATGTAAGACCTATTCTAGAATATGCCTGCCAAGTTTGGTCTCCCTATCTCGATACACATTCGTATCGAATTAAATGTGTCGAACGGAAGTTCATTCGTTTTGCTCTATGCGAACTCCGTGACCTAACAGATTCAACCTACCTCCTTACGAGCATCGTTTGAACTTGATAAACATGCAATCTCTTGAAAAGCGTAGAAAAGTTGCCGATATACTATTTGCACATCAGCTATTAGCAGGCAACATTGATTGTTTGGCTGCTCCAAACCACATAACTTAGCACCAATCCGCATATTCTTAGGTTAGTACCTCTCTTCCGCCTCAAGTTTCACCGTACGAATTACGGGTGTAATGAGCCTATGCCTAGAATGCTACGCATGGCTAAAGACTGCCATAACCTTTTTGATTTACAGTACAGCAAAAACTCCCTTTATTCCCATCCTCACTCGGGTTTTGATGTAGATTCATACTTGCTTTCCAAAGGTGACAAGTGAAAATGTTTACACTAATTGGCTGATTGGAATTACCATGGAACGATGTGCAGATCCTTTCATCGCCTGCAAAACAAAACATCCGTAATGAATAACAACAGCAATTCCTTTTTATTCTTTTGACTTTGTACGCGCGCATTCGCCGTTTTACTGTACCGCAACAATTGTTGCAGTTTTATTGCCAAAGCTTTTATCTCTAGGAACTCAGAGTGTTGCAGATATCTCTATTTTTTCCTTACTTTACACACATACGAATACTCGTATGTACAGACAAATTTTCTGCGCTAACACTTTGATAGTTCTTAAGTTGCTAACGACTTTTTAATGCGATGGAGCTTTATTGCTCACATAAGGAAAGGAAATAGAGTGAATGGATGGATGGTAGTGAGAAATTGCGCTCGATGGGAGGCGGTCCCGCCAGCTAAGACTATTACCAGCCCTGGCTGTAAAGACGTATTTTACGCTATTTGGTTTAAATTAAGGATAACATGTTTTTGCAGGTAATTTTGTTGCCCGAGCAGAACATGATTTAATTGCATGAAAGTAGTTAGTTGCCAACTTAAAAGGGTTGCTAAGGAAATAAAGTTGGAGCTGGGTCCTACTCTGTAGTGAATGTTGTCGGCGGAAATTAAATACACAATTAGTCGATTATTATGCTTCGCTGAGCATTGTTTCTGATGACGGAAGCAGTAGCAGGACCATTACAATTCAAATTGAAGTGGTCGTCGAAATGAATCTTCAGAGAGGCATAGAAATGAATTATCCGGCTATAATTTCCAGTATTTAGTTAAACAACATTTAATACAAAGCAATTGTCTCACTATCCAAACCAATTTTACCTTCTCGTCACCCACGTGGAACCTCTCCAACGAAACCGAAATTTTGAAATACTCATTAATTTGTTTGCAGAACATAATCAACCAAAAATAATGCAAATTCTTGTTTAACCCTTCATATCTCTTCTTCTCTGGGGTCTAAATATAATCCTTTTTTCCCCAGAATTTCTACTCCTACGCAAATCTGTGATTTGCCCCTGATTTGAATGAAAACTCAAGCAACCGAGCGTAATTTCATTTTCATTTTCATGGAACTTTTGCCAGAATATATTACTGATCTTACTGGAAATATTTTGATTTCATGTTGGGAGCGAGAAGCAGTTCAGTAATTGTTGACATTTAACGTAGAGGGAGATGATGTAAATAAGTGTCTTATAGTACTGTTTCTAGTGGCACTAGTGTCAAATACATGCAAGGAAATCCCAATTCGACTTGTAACGTGCATTTAACACGTGGTTGCGTAGAAGAAGAATTCACAGGCTATTGTCATGAGTACTCAAGTACTTCATCGTCAGGTTTTGTAAATATTTTGCACTGTGCAACTATGCAGTATATTTTGCTAATATTACCAATGAAGCTTGTTGAGGAAATTTTTTTTCCGTTTTGGTTAAAATCCAAATGATGACAACGATTTCTTATCTTCGTAAGCTGTTTTTGCCTTCTGCACTAAAAATTATTGTTTTTCATGTTACATGTAATTCTGAAAATGTTATCTTTTTGTTGTATACTATATTCCCTTTTTGCCTATATGTATGTATTTGTTACTTGCCAAGTTTTATTTTGATTTCCATTTTTCATATTATACAAGACAGGGCCTTTTGTTTGGAGGATGCTTTTTTATTATATTGTTCTATTCTCATGAGTCAAGGCGCTCTTGGTAACAATAGCAATGGCTTGAACACGAATTTGCGAATCTTAATTAATATTTTTTTGCAAACAGCGCGATGGACTGCGCGTATGTCATATTAACGCACAGAGTTTGTACTGTTAAATAGATGAATTTAGTACTGTAAAATAAAAAATTTAGATGTTGTATGTGTATCAGAGACATGGTTTATACCGAAAGTTAAGAATTCTGTATATGATTTAAGTGGATTTAGGTGGTAACAGATATGGTAGGATTGGCTCTAGTAATGCGATATATGTGCGTTCTAGTATTAAATGTAAACTTGTTTTATCGTCCCCTCCCGAAAGTAATACGCAGTATTGCTTTGTCGAAATTGTTGGTGATAACGGAAAAACTCTTCTGGGGGTATATTATCGACCGCACAAACAAATAGAAATTTCTCCGTTTTACTCGTTGCTTGAAAACATCTCAACTCTCTATTCGGATGTAATTATTTGCGGTGATTGTAATGTTTTAAATAGAGAAAGCACTACTTCAATTCTGTGCAACATGAAATTCTTTAGCTTAAATCTTATAAACTCATCAGTTCTTACCCACTTCACTAATACCAGCAGTACTCTAATTGATTTATTTTTCTCTAATAACATTGACGACGTCTTTTTTAATCAATCTTCGGCACCAATGTTTTCTAAACATGACCTAATATTCACATGTTTTAACATTTCTTTCTCGAAGACCCCATGTTCAAGCCATGTACGATGTCTTGAAAGAAATAACAAATTAAACATACCCCGGTGACAACAACGACCCAAGAGAAGATGTCAAATTCAAAGAAATTTTCAGTTTTTCTGTTCTTTGTCAAACAGTTCCTACACTGTAGTTTTCATGCGAAAACATTTGGTCCTTTCAAACCGGAAAATTTTTATATCTAAATTAAAAAAGACAAGTGCATTTGTGTAAATTAGGTACCATAGACAATAAAAATTATTTTACATTTTTGTGTTGTTTTGTGCATGTGCAAATTAAGTCGAAATCGGGTTCCCGCGTCATGAAACAAAATTGTTGCAGCAGTTCGTCGAAGATCATCACAACCATATCACAGATCTGAAGCAGTTCATAGAGGTGCATCAAAGATTTCATCAGTTCAAGGCAGGAAAAAAAAAACATACAGGTATGTCGTATGTAGACTTGCAGAAAAAGTTAGTGTCTCAATTACAACGAGATTTTAGCAATTTTAAAAAGACAAGTGAATCGCGCCGCACGGCAAATTATCTGTCGACACGGCTTTCCTTACTCGAGGAAAATTTAGTGCACTCTAGGGGTTATCACAAACAAATTATGTGTGGGAAGCTGGAAAAGGAAGAAAAGGATGAATTGGCTGTCACATATGACCAAATTATGGAGATTTACGTGGAGTACAGATGTGAATTGCTAGAGGCCTCGCAGAAATGTGCACCAGCGTCAAAGGCACCTGAGTCTCACGCACCGAAGCCACAAGAGTCCGCTGGTGGAAGGGATTTGCATCTTTCAACGGTCAATATTCCTTTCTTTTCTGGTTCCTCCACAAAATGGCGAGCATTTCACGATGTATTCGTGTCCCTCGGCGATTCCAACGATTCTCTTAGTAACGTCCAAAAATTACACCATCTAAAATCAAGCCTTGGCGGTGAGGCGGAACGGCTCATCCAACATCTCGCGGAAGACAATTATGAAAAGGCGTGGGATTTACTAAAAGAGCGCTACAACCATAAACGCATATTAGTAAATGACCAATTGAAATTATTCTTTGGCCAAGCGACGTTGACTCAGGAGTCCGTCAGTGGCATCAAATCCATGCTGGACATCTCGCAGGAATGCATTCACAGTTTGGAGAACTTGGGTGTCCCTGTAAGACATTGATATGTCATCTTAATTTATATTCTCTTTCAGAAAATGCCAACTACTACGCAGCAACTGTGGGAGGAGAGAATGGGCAAAAGTAAAAACTTGCCAACGATTAAGCAGTTTGAAGATTTTTTGGAGACGCGTTTCCGAACGCTTGAAGCGGTAGATATACAGCCATCAAACCGCGCAAATACGAGGCTTGGATTAAAGCCGACTAACACAGCTAAGGCATTGCATGAGAAGACGCAACCCAAGGGGCATTTTGAATGCCAGGTATGCCATCAGGCGCAACACTCTTTGCGTAACTGTAGGCGTTTTCTGAATTCGAGTATGGCGCAAAAGTTGAATTTAATGCGGCAAATCAAGGTGTGTGAAAATTGTCTCGCATATAGCCACACAAAGCGTGACTGCCCCAGCACTAAAAATTGCTACTTCTGCCAGCAACGGCTTAACACACTATTGCATCCAACGCCAAACCATCTCAACACACACCCTCAAATGTATTCACAGCCAGTCAATTCAACACAATTTACACAACACAAACGTTCCAGTGGGACAAGGGCAAATTAATGACGACGCCCCAGCATTTCATCCAGGAAGTGAACCAGCCCGATATTCTGCACAACTAGCACGAAATGCATTTTTTGCAGCTCAGCACGGTACCCAAGTGCTGTTAGCAACAGCTCTAGTGAAAGTGAGGCATCTGATGGAAGGTACCACGGTCTGAGAGCCTTAATCGATCCTGGATCAGAGACAACTTTCATCACCGAGTCAGCGGTATAGCTGCTGAAGCTGAAAAAGCAGCGTGGTCTGGTCAGAGTATCTGGGCTAGGGTTGGTCACCAGCGGCACATACAAACATTACGTCGGACTTAAGTTTGCATCACGACATTCGACGTATGAGAGTGCTACAGAAGCACGCTTTTCAAGTCGCCAATGATACTCAACCGGAACAACCAGATAACAAATTTGGAATTAGCAGATCTAACTTTCCATGTACAATCGATTTGCTCTTCGGATGTAGTGTTTATTCCGACATCATCCTCCCAGAGGTGGTCAGATTCCCAGAAACCAATTCACTCATTGCTCAAAGGACCCACATTGGATCATTCTGGGAAAGGTATCCGACGGAGATCATTGTACTCTTCGAAGCTACATTCATCGCGTCGATTTTGATGATGAGTTGCGAAGATTCTGGGAAATGGAAGAGTAGCCTTTTAATGTTCCACCTTTGAAAGAAGAACACAAAGCGACTGCCGAACAGACGATATAAAGTCGCTCTTTCATTCAAAAAGGGAAAACAACCTGCCATGGGATCCAGCATCGAGCGCGCTCGCAGAAGTTTTGCTCAGCTGAAACATCGATTCGCAAGCAACCCAAAGCTTCAAGCGGAATACAGTCGATGTATCAGCGAATACCTGACTCTACAACACATGGACAGAATTAATGCAAGAGACGATATTCTACACAGAAAATTTCATTGTTTCTTGCCACACCATGCTGTATTCAAAGAGACTAGTTCCACGACGAAGCTGAGAGTCGTCTTTGATGCTACAGCTAAAAATGCAGATGGCTCATCATTAAATGAGCATCTAATGGTAGGACCTAAAGGAAATGGAGGCGGTATCTCTACACGTTCACCGCCGACATTGAGAAGATGTATCGTCAGGTTCTGATAAGGCCTATCGACCGGTACTATCGATTAATCTTTTGGCGACAACATCAATCAACCACAGCCCTTAAGGGTGTACAGACTCAACACAGCCATATTTGTCGATAAAAACCTTAAAAAAGGCGGCCAAGGCTCTGAAGTATCCAGTAGGGGCAAGCGTGGTCGAAAACGAAATGTATGTTGATGACCTCATAAGCGGGGCTGATACACTCCGTGAAGCACTGCAGAAGCAGGATGAGGTGCGTAAGCTTCTGCTATCTGCCGATTTCAACCTCCGAAAATGGACGTCAAATGAAAGGGCACTTCCACAAAACGTTTCCGAAGAAGACTGCGAAATTAAGTTTGATCTTCCTTTCAGGGAAGCACAGGTCAAGACCTTAGGGATCCAATGGGACCCAATACAAAATTTGTTTTCATTTCAGAACATGCAACACAGCAGCAACGAGGTTACCAAGAGGACCATGCTGTCAGTCATAGCCAAGATGTACGATCCGCTAGGCTGGATATCACCGTGCATCATCTTGGCAAAAGTGATGATGCGGAAGCTGTGGTGCAAGGGTACGAAATGGGACCAACCAATCCCACCAGAGTTAACAGATGAATGGGAAAGATTCTGTCAGGAGCTACCATGTATCCAGAATGTGAAAATCCCAAGGTGGATACACACGCACAAAGAGTGCAAGGCTTCCACTAAGGCATACGGAGCTGGTATTTACATAAGGGTTTTAGATAATAACGACGAAACCCACATGCATCTTCTAATATCAAAAACCAAGGTGGCCCCACTAAAGCAAGTCAGTCTACCACGTCTTGAGCTCTGCGGTGCTGTCATCCTAGCATCACTCATAGACTACACAACTCACATACTGCAATTACCAGAGGCAAGGCTATTTGCCTGGTCTGATTCCACCATCACTCTAGCGTGGATCCTTGCGCCACCCACCAGATGGACAACGTTTGTAAGTAACCGAGTCGCGGAGATCCAACGCCTCATGAATCCTAACATATGGAGACACGTTCGGACACAACACAATCCAGCTGGGGGGTTTCGCCGGCAACGATAGCGTCCCAAGTTTTGTGGTGGGAAGGTCCCTCATTTCTGAGATCGGAATGGAACTTCGTTGTACCAGAGCAACCAACACTACAGGAGCCAGAAGAGGAACGACGTACAATCAAAATATTCTGCACAACTAGTAGTCAATATATGTTAGTTAGCAGCACGATTAACAATGTTCGAGCCATGTACGATGTCTTGAAAGAAATAACAAATTGAACATACCCCGGTAACAACAACGACCCAAGAGCAGATGTCAAATTCTATACCAATAAAGTACATAAAGGTTAACATGAATTTCACTACATATAAATACGATTTGAAATGCATAAAGAAACTTACTGGTTTATAACGTGGATGAATACGGGTGTTTTTATTTAACCGGCTCCAAGTGGTTCTTTTTCTTTTTTACGGAACAAAGAAATTTTCAGTTTTTCTGTTCTTTGTGAAACAGTTCCTACACTGTAGTTTTTCATGCGAAAACAGTAATATATAGAAATTTTAAATCAAGATCTACTTCGAGATGATCTATAAAGAGTGAATTGGCAGACTCTATATAATCGTCCGTCATCTAATGAGCAAATTAATATGCTGAATGATGTAGTTCTTGACTTGTATAATAAACATGTCCCGATTAAAACTAAAGTCAATAAGAATTCCGTAATACCCTGGTTTTCCTCGGAGATCATGAAACACAAAACAGACGTGATTATGCATTCAGAAGATGGAAACGATTTAGTTTGCCAGAACTCTATAATCATTTTCGCGTGCTTAGAAATGTTGTAAACTTTAAAGTACGAAAGGCTAGGCGTGGTTTTTATTCCAAGCACCTTAATAGTAATTTACCATAAAAGACTCTGTGGAAAAATATCCGAGATATTGGAATTGATAGAAAAGATGAGTTTGATTTCTCCGAAATTGATTTACATAACCTTAACAACAATTTTGTGCAATGCCCTATGTTGTCACCACTAAACATGTGTTCCACTTATATGTCCATTTCTGCGGGATGTTTTGAAATTCGTCGGGTGGAGCAGACGGATGTTGTTAATGCTGTGATATCTATTAAATCCAAATCCACCGGGATTGATAAAAGTCATCCTATATATATTAAAATCATCTTACCGCTTATTCTTCTTGTATTGACACATATATTTAATACTGTTTTAATGATATCTTGCTTTCCTTGTGCATGGAAAACAGCTAAAATAATACCTGTTTTAAAAAATCTGGTATCTCACAAACATCCCCTGAATTTCATCCAATTTCGATCTTACCATTTCTGTCTAAAGTTTTTGAGAAAATTGCTAATATCCAAATATCATCCTATCTGCAGGACTTTACTTTGTAGACACCAATCTGGAGATGGGATCTCCATGTTCGTACTGTTGCAGGGAAAATATATGGACGTTTACGTAATCTGGCTATGTCACAGCATTATACACCTGTTAAAACAAGATTAATGTTAGCTAAAACTCTTATTGTTCCAATTTTATCATTTGGGTCTGAAGTGTCAATGCAATGCAATGCCGAATCAAAAAGAAAACTTAATATCGCCTTTAATAATGTTACTCGTTATGTTTATGGTTTAAAGCGCCACGATCATATTTCGGCATACTAAAGTATCCTGGGATTACCATTGGATAAATACCTAGATTTTTGTACTATAAAATATTTACATAAAATTGTTGTTTCACGTCATCCAGAATACTTATATGAAAAATTAACTTTTTCAAATTGTATTACAACCGAACGACAATTTTGTGTTCATGCAATTCGCTTATGAAACTCTCTTCCTCTGGACATAGGAAGACTCTGTTTTGTTGATTGTTTTAATTTTTCTCTCTTCAACTACTTGGCTGGCAACTATAGGCGTTAGGGCTTCTAAACGTTTGATCACTTAGTTAAATTTCTATTTTTTACTTCATTGTTAAATGTTATTATTCAAATTGTTCACAAATTTTCTATTTTCTTCCTTCAAATATTATATATCTTTTAAAATTAATATACATTAAACCTTTAATCATATAAACTTATAATAAAATAATTATCATGATCACATTTACGTCATTATAGATACTTCTTTGTAATCTTTGTAAATGTTTGTTAAATTAATCAATAAATACTAAATACTAAATACTAAATCGTAGCGTACTACTCAGTGGTGTATTATACCGTAGGCGGTACCAAGGGCCCCAACAGCAGGGGTAATTCTCCTATGTATTTAAAAAAAAATAGATATGAACATATATCTGATACACATACCTATATACACATACCTAAACCTCACTCTGTAATGTCATACTGTTGGTAGATTGACCAAGTCGATGAGTTTAGTTAATCTACGTATTGCAATAGTAAACACTGTTGAGAAGGAACGTTTCGAATTTAGTTTGATAGTGAATGCAAGAAATACAATTCGGAATGTTCCCTCTCGACAAAGAGAAAGCCGTGCAAAATCAAACCCCTAGTCTCCAATCGGTCTACAAGCTTGTCGCTGAAATTCAAGCATGTGACGGGAGCTTCCGCCAAAACATGCGAGTTACAAGACATATATTTAAATTTCGGAAGAATATATGTATACTTTATAGATAAACATTTACTGCCGCTTTGACTCGACGATTTGGGCCCTTGCCATTGTGACGTTAGCGAATAGGAGATGTCAACAGTGCTGTCATCCGCGAAGGAGTGAATCGGATTACGATTAACAGATATGAGGTCATAGATGTATCAGGTTATCACGTATGAAATGATAAATCAGAAAACAGAAAGGAAGTTGAGCTATTGGTTTGAGTAAAGCTTTTGATAAAATCTCTCACCATATCATTCTCCTCAAAAAGCTCTGGGTTTTCATCCGGTTCTGCATTGTGATTTAAGTCTACTAAAGAGCTCTTCAGCACAGAGTTATTTTCAGATCATTTGTTTTAAATACAGTCAGTGCAGTGCGACAACATGGGTACCACAGCATAGCCATCTAGAACGTATGATCTTTATTTTGACTACAAATAACGTGAGAATATGTAGACACATTTCGTCTCCTGGCGACTCTCTTTCACTGGAGAATGACTTAAACAAGTTCTCCATTCGGTGTGAAATAAATCTAAAGGGTTTTTGAAATAGAGACATAACAGTTTTGTATTTTAATATAAACACACCCTTAAACTCCTTTTATGATCTGTCAATGTCAAAACGTTAGTCAAGGCTTACGTTCTCATCATAGTGAAGTTCATGAACGAGCAACGTTTGGAAATCATTAAAAATTACTACCGAAAGTCTGAGTCGGTGGTCGCAACTTTAAGGGCGCTTACTCCACTTTTCGGTCGTAATAATCGTCCCACCAGACAGACTGTGCGTGCTATAGTGGGTAAATTCGAGTCATCATATTCACTATTGAATGTTACTGTGCCAATGAGATAACGCACCGGTCGAAGTACCGAAAATATCGCAGCCGTAAATGCTTCAGTTCAAAATGAGCCAAATCAGTCGATTCCACGCCGTTCACAGGAATTGGGAATCTCTCAGTCCACATTGCGGCGAATTTTGAGCAAAGATCTTGGTCCACACCCTTACAAGATCAAACTAACTCAACAACTGAAGCCTCTTGATCGTTTGAAGCGCCGAAACTCCTCCGATTGGACTCTGCAAAAGTTTGAAGAAAATCATGAATTTCATCGAAAAATTATTTTCAGTGATGAAGCTCATTTTTGGCTTAATGGCTTTGTCGATAAGCAAAATATGCGTTATTAGCAACAAACCCACATGTGCTTCAAGAGACTCTATTGCATTTACAAAAAGTGACCATGTGGTGTGGATTTCATGCCGGAGGTGTGATTGGACCGTATTTTCTCGTCGATGTTACGGTCAATGAAGTTCGCTATCGTGCCAGAATTGGATGGACTTGACATCAGTGATATATGGTTCCAACAAGATGGTGCCATATGCCACACAGCTGGTCAAACAATTGATCTATTGAAGGAGAAGTTCGGTAATTGTTTAATCTCGAGAAATAGTCCGTTCGAATGGCCAGCTTGCTCATGCGATTTAACGCCGATGGATTTCTTTTTATGGGGTTACGTTAAGTCGTATGTGAAGAAGAAGAAAACAAAACGGAAAGTGCAACTGAAAACAAAAAAAGACAGACAAATTTAATTCTGCTTACATCTTCGAATATTCCGTAACAACTCCACGGTAAGGGTCTCAAATCGACGCGTCATAGCGGCATGTACTGTCTTCCAAAGTCAACTCTTACATTGATACCATTATCAATTGAGGTGCGGAAAGCTGAGTTGAGTTCACATAGCTGCCTTCTGTCCATGAAGTGGGCTATTAATGTGTACAATCTCAGAACATTTTATCAATGCTTGGTATGGATATTAGCTCAAATGGCAAGAAAGTCGTGCTCTACAGCATATAGCACACTTGAATCTGCTGAAACAGATTATTAGGAATTTTAAAAAGCTCACAATAAAAAACTCGAAAGCTTGACAGCTTAAAAAGAATGCAATTATTCGCTTTGCAAAGCTGTAAAGCCACTAAAAGGCCTAAGATCTCTGCGCCGTCAATCAACAAAAATCATAATGAATGGGCGAAGGGAGACAAAGAGAACGCACATATTTTTGCCGCTTATCTAGAAGAGACTTCTAAGGCGCTCGATGGTCAAACACTTATTCATAATATTAATGCTTCGGAAATAGCACCTGACAATCACACAAGAGCAAGTGCAACGCTAACGGAACTCAAAAAAGAAATAAAGAAATTAAACCCTAACAAGCTCCTGGTTACGACTTAATAACCGGAGAAGTTATAAAAATATTGCATATAAGAACATTAGTTGCGCTTAGATTGGAATACGCCCCGAGTCAATGGAAAGTTGAGGAAGTCATACTAAAGCCTTGTGACAAAAAGTAAAGTATTTCACTTCTCTCAATTATATCCCACATTTTTGAGGAGATATTATTCAAGCGCTAACAGACTGTTATTGGAAAAATAAAATATCAGATATGTATTATAATTGAAAAAACTCTTGAAGAAAAAACGATTTGCTCAAGTGTATGTATCACAAGTCTTTGGTAAGACTTAGCATACAGGTTCTGCATGTACATACATACGCTTATAGAACATACTGACAACATATCTCGGGAATAAACTTTTCCTTGTCCTACAAGGAAACGAATACTCGCAATTCAAGGGGATACCGCAAGGTAGCGTTCTTGGCCCGCTTCTGCTTTTTCTATGTACCGCAAGAAGAAGGCACCATCTTAGCTACATTTGCTGAAGACACTGCTATCCTAGCAATATGTAAAAAGATAGAAGAAACAACTGCAATCGCTCTGAATAATGTACAACTACAAACGCTCTGAATAACAGAAATCGCTCTGAATAATGTAAATGAATGTACAAAGCCCTGGCGGATCGTCCTCAACGAAACCAAATTTGCTCATGTAAATTTCACTTTTAAAAAAGGGAACGGTTGCCGGTTCTTATAGATTCGGTCCGTATTCCGTTCGCAAACGAGGCTAAATACCTCGGAATGACAATCGACACAAAGCTGAAATGAAAGTTGCACGTGAAAATGAAACGTAAAGAACTCGAGAATTACAGAAAAAATGTACTGATTTCTTGGAAAATATTCCAAGCTTAATTTTGAGAATAAGCTGCTCTTATACAAGCAAGTGCAGAAGCCGGTTTGGAGTTCACACTGTGGAGCTATGAAATACAACTCTGGGGTTGCACCAAGAAAACTAATGTCAATATTTCACAAACTTTCGAACGTAAAATGTTAAGAGAAATTGTCCGTGCACCGTGGTACGAGTACATAAGAAACGACGATATCCACAGAGATCCCGAAATTCCTGCAGTCGAAGATGAAACCAAAAACTTCGTGCGTTAATAATAATAACAAGTTAATAATACAGTCCTACAATTTCTGGACGAGAAATTTATTACGTCGTCTACAAAGGACCACTTAACTCGATAAAGATTAACCGCGTAAATAAAACGACACAAGCAAGAACTTTCATTGGAAAGACACCTGCCAAACGTCTTTATTTACTTTATTTATTTGCAGTAACTAACAAATTTATATCGAAGAGAGTTGTTTTTGGTGAATCTATTTTTAGGTTATTTTAGTACTCCTATCAAAATTGTTTGCTCTTTGGCAAGTGGTCAAGCAGCACGAAGAACAACTTTCACCCACAACTGACTATACTCAAAAATTAATTATTAACTAATTATTATTATTAACTAAAACTTAGTATACCAGGTCCACTCAACTCAACTCTAATTTAAACCTCAAATTTCTAGGCCAAATGGTTGACAAGTTATGACAGACGGACGGACAGACAACTGACTCTCTCGTTACAAGGGTTCCGTTCTCATTTTGTGTTACCTTGTTAGTACCGGAACCGTAGAAGATAAAAAAATTAAGAGCACGATTGGGTCGCATGTAATTGCTTCGTATGTGCTATTCGTTTGTAAATCATTCAGATTTCAAATTGAGGAAAATTCGGTAAGAAGCAACAAAATGGGCTTTTCTTAAAATGCATTAAGAAGCATGTGTCTAAAATTTGAATGCCTTTCCTATGTAAGAAATAACTTAGATATCAATTTTGAATAAAATGGTCTTAGCCATATCCGAGAAATAGCCAAATTTCAAATTCGCTTAGTAAAGTACCGTTATTCGAATTTTTAGTACCAAAATTAATTGCAAAGGTTCATTTTACTCAGGATATGAATTTTTATCAAAATCCGCCCAGCCGTTTGCGCCATACATACAGAGAGACAGACAGACAGAATTAAGAGACTCACTTTTTTCAGTTTATCTATTATAGTAATACCAAGTTTGATTAAAATATCGGGATCGGAATTTTTCAGGAGATCAATACTTGCCAACTTACCAATTGTAAAAATAGCGAAATCATATTTAAATCGGGAAATCATAAGAAATAAAAACATTGCACGTTTCGTGATAAACCACACCATCTGGCAAGCCTGGATAGTGGTCAATGTTACATATGTATGTACATATGTATGTATGTTTGATCGATAAGTCTCTAAGAAAATCCTTACTTAATTTTTAGTTAATGGCCAATGTGAAAGCGTACAGGCCAGCAATATTGCTGAGTTTTTAGACAGTATTCATATAGTATAGGATAGTTGTGTTTTGTCCATGTCAATGCAAAAGCATTTTCATTCTGGGGAACTATTATTGGGAATGTCAGGGTAAAAACGTAACTATACCTTAGGGCTATTGTCCAAAAGCCCAAAAGATCCCCTTCCGGAAACGACGCCATCTTGGTTTTTGCCACCATATTGGGTATTGTTCGTTTTCCTCATTTTCATGCAAGTTTTAATGACCCACTGTATTCCTTCTTAGTGTTCCGTACCAGAATAGTATAAACGGAACACTAATGGATTCCACACGGTGTCTGTCTGTCCGTGTGTCTGTCACACGCTTGTAACTTTTGTCCTACAGAAATTTTGCACAAAAATAGAATCTGGTGGACCATAAAAAATAATCGAAAATATAGTTTTGTGGGGGACTTTTGGGGGCAAGTACTCTAAGAAATAAAAAAAATTAGACATCATCATGCGACATATCAAATTAAAGCTGAACCCCAAGGAGTCCAAAAATATGTTTTGTGATAAATTTCGGTGCAAAAAAAAAAAAAAAAACTAGAAAACCCCGGAATTGACGATGTCCCCTCTACCTCCGAAATTATTAGTACGACAAATTTGAAAAATTTAGAGTATTTATAGTAGTTATATGTAGGTAAACCAAAAAAAATACTGTCATAGATAAGGTGGGATGCGAATTCACCCCATGGTATCTTACCCCGTCTGCATCCGATTTTAATAATTTTAAGGCAGACGTATCTACGAGTACATGTTTAACGTAACAAAACCCAGATTTTATTGAAATCCGTTGGGTGGTTCTTAAATTAGGCTTGGGAGAAAGATTATTCGAAAATATGTTAAACCATTCCCCATATCTTACTCCCACTCTATTTGATTTCAATCAAATTCAAGTGGAACCACTAACATATCAGTCTATGTGACAAGTTTCGTCGAAATCCGTTTATTAGTTTTTGAGTTAGTCGGCTAACAAAGATGATTTAAAGATTTTTGAAACCCCGCCACATTCCACTCACACTTGGACCGACTTATACATGCATACAAATTAAATATTATCAAAACGTCGTTAGTTGTTCTCAAGTGAACGGTGTGACATGGAACAAAAATTGTTTACTTAAACTGACCCTTTCAAGTATGACCTCTTTTCCTGCTAAGTAACCAGAAAAAAGAGATAGGTAAATAATAACGGTACAGAACACTACCTGCGCGAGGTCCGACTTGTACTTGATGATTTTTTTTTATTTCTGTTTCCTTTATGAAGGCTTATGCAAAGACAATTATGTCCCTCATCAATCACCCGAATTTACCTATAGACTGTGAAAGTGTGCGCCCTTTTTTAAGCGGCACAGTACACAAAAAAATAAACAACTCAAATCGGGAAAAACGGATATTTTTCGCAATCGATTCCAGTGCATCTCCTGAACATATTCACCAAGTATCAGCGGTTATTCTAATTATATGATATAATTTATAGTGAAAATATAATATAATTATACTTTTATTGAGTTTTGCTTCACTGTAAACTTACGTTAGTGTCTATCATGAGCCTCGTTATAGTTGTTGATACAGAAATAGCTCCCCTCCATAGAATGAATATTTTTCAAGAAATTGTCAACTAATTTCCGTATTTCAGATGGTTACATAGTAGCTCGGATGACCTACAAAGCTGACAATGTGTATACTTATAATTCGGCAGTAAAAACTTACTTCTACTTGCCTTATTTACTACTATTTTCAAAAATGTTAAACCTTTCACAAATTTAAAGAGTTATATTCGCAACTAACTTGAGTTATCTGGACGCCACCCTTGGAGTTCACTGAAACTTAATGCCACCTGAGTTTCAAACCAACTACACCACTCTGTCTTTCTCTCTGTCTATTCCCCTTTCCACAAAATGCCCGTGTCCTAAAAATTATAAAAAAAAAAACTACTAAAGCAGACCTCGGGAAAAAAGTAACTTGAAAACTTTCCAGCATAGTAACTTTTTTTTAATTTATTTCCTTATAGTAGATGCATTAAAATTATAAATTTTAAATGGACATGGATGCAAAAATACTGATGCTGTATTGTGGAAAAATTTAAAATGTATAAAACAATGCTTTTGACAGTTACCATGTTCACATTGTGCCGCTGCTGCATAGCGTTTTCAGATTTAATATTAAAAAGATGCTAGAAACAAATTATGTTGCAGCGCAGCGGAACACATTTTAAATAGAAATAAATCAATACCAATTGAACCATCAATTCAATTAATCATTCTATGCCAATATTTGTGTGTTGCTAACTTTCGGGGATATAATCCACAGCAAGAAAAAAATATCTCTATGTAACATATCAAATGAAAGGAATATAGTATAATTATGTAAAAGAAATTTTTCAGATAAAGTTTGTTCACAAACCAAATAAGCCTTGAAAGCTAGCGATGTCCCGAACCCCTTGTTGTATCGCCAAAAGAATTGATGTGACAAATTGGGAGTATGGAGAATCATGAAAAACCTGCACGAAAAATAATAAAAAAAAATCTATTGCCACAAACGGCTTTTGAAATAGCTTGGAAGATTTGCGGTTTAAAATCACCTTACCATATCGTATCCCTGCTTGATTCGATTTGACAGTTTTCACACTTAATACCAGAACACAATGGTGGCTCTGAAGCTGAAGCTTGAAGTGAGAAAGGCAATTTAAATTTTGAGAATATTTAAGACTCCTCCTTTCATCCAATTTCAGGTGGGATAACTGACGGACGTGGGACAAAAATTTTGTTTTTAATTTTCGAAATACAGTGAGTTGCCTCCTTAAGTCTGTGTTTCTTGGAGCTAGAGAGAGTAGCTCAGCCTTCAGCGGAAGATCACTACGGGGCCCGATTTTTGATTTTTGAAATACAGTGTGTTGCACGGTATCCGCAATATATTCTAATTATCTAACACAAGCACCCCAGGAATACATTCCTCAGATTTAAAAAAAAGACAAGTTGCATCTCAATTATTCTATAGTAAGGGATAATTTTATATGGTAAAATGTCTTTCTCATATAAAGAAGCCCACATACGTCAAGCCCAACCACTTGTTAAATGCTACACACCCTAGACTTCTGCTGAACTTTGTTAATTTTCTTTAATATCGCGGAAATACTTTCTCGGGTAGAATTTCTTTCCGTAATTACACCAGAGATGTCATATGACCAATCTGTGTCAAATACAAACATTAAAGCGATTAATGCCCGATTCCACCAACCACTTTTATATTTTATAATTTTAAAATAACATATTTTTAGTTGTGATATTTCTTACATTTCAGAGTTTTGAAATTAGCTAGTACCAATCAGGATGTGGTAAGAAATTTGTTTGCATAACTGTTAGGATTCTAGAATCATCATTTTCGTCTTTATCTGACGATGAAGATTGAAGAAGGATCTTTCGTCGACGAGTTCATCGAAGAAGTCCAATTGAAGAATATAACGATGTGGGTTTCAAATTCAGAAGATGCATTTCTATTTCACTCTTACAACGTACTTACTAACAGCCTGTTAGATAAAAGTTTACCGTCCGTCCTTGATGAAACAGAATTCAATTTGAGAGACAGATCAATTTTAAAATGCTTTTAGGGTATATTGGTTATATTGAGCATAAGTATCCTGTGTAATGTAAATCTACGAATCTATACACCCAGGTATTCAAAGAAGATTAACTTATAATAGGGATATAATGCACTTGTACTCTCATTGAGTAGTTTATTTATTCAGCTTAAGCAGTCCTTCAGCAAGGACAAGAATACATACGTGCATTGAAAACAATCCCATTGACGGCTGAACTAATACTCTTCTGCCTTCCTGGATATAAAATTGAGCACTCATTGCTTCTAGTTTAAGTTCAATGCCGCGTAAAAAGTACAAGGATCTCAAGCAGTTCATGTGTGCACATGAATTACTCCTTGTTATACATTTTTCTTGAGTGGGGTATACATACTTAATTTGAGTGTCAAAAAAAACAAAAAATAATTGTATACGAGAGCTACTGTGTGGATGTTTATTCGCAATAGGATTTTGCTTTGCATATCCTGTGGTGGTTTTGTTGCTACTTTAATGTTATCATTGCTTTTATTGCTATGGTACAGGCAAAGTGTATTTCGATACTCGATTAAAGTCAACGAACTAATAAAAGAAATTTCTTAAGAGCCTGATGTCAAACATTTATGTGTCTGGATGAGAAGTGTTTGATGATGGTGGTAATCAAAATAAAGTTGTTAACCCTTCTTATATTAATTTCTTTCACTACTGAGACGTTGCTGTTGAAACGTATCTGTTTGTACTTTATAAAGTTGTCGCTATCTCTTCATCTGAAGAAGCGAAACATAATAGCCTACCATTCGTTAGGTATTTCATTCAATTAATTTATTGATTTTGTTTCAGAAGTTAACGAAATTCTTTTCGATTTGGGCATTGTATATGTTTTATATGATGAACTTTATGCAAGATCTCGCAGCAAGCTCAAGTCGGCGTAGAAGGATCTTGCATAATAACGTGCAGAATTTACTTGCTACTGGAAAAGCGCTTTATATATGAAAGATTAGGAAATGCGGTATGCACCTGTTCGAAATTCTGCGATAGCTCAGTGGTACAAATGTTCAGCTGAACACTGATCTATACTGTTTCGCTTGTACAACATCGATTACCTAACGTGCAACACCCAGTCGAATTCTCGAATATTTCTCTATCTGCGGTGATATGGCCAACAGTATGACTTAATTAACACTTGAGATAAAGTATCTTCGATTCTCAATATCTTTTTTCAAATTCATCTGGTTACTATAAACAAATTGTATGATTTACTGATACGATTTAAACTTTAACGCAATCAATTGATATTTAAGATTCGAAAAGAGTAAGTTGAATTCGTTGAGGGCGATGACACTGCGGAACACTTCCTATGTGATTGTCCTGCCTTTGCCCGGATCAGGTGGCAGATCTTTGCTGTTTGTGTGGTTAGTGCCGATGACCTAAACTCTTCATCACTGAAGCGTCTACTCGTCTTTTTACAAAAGACGAAAAAAAAAAACACATTAAAATGGGGTTCTCCGCCTGGTTGTACAATGGACCTCTTTTGAGTCTGAATGCTCCAGTAGGGTGTACCCGCCCCGACACAAAAAAAAAAGTTGAATTGGAGTAAATAAATTAGATTTTTAGAAAAAGTTGACGAAATAACTAGTTTTTCAGCAACGAGCCTATTTTTCGTCAGTTACGAGCCCCATGATGTTTTCAGTAGCGACCCTCTCTGTTTTCAACCAAAATGTTCAACTTGTATTAAAGTTCCTTAAGTAGAAGCAACTTTGATTAAGCACATCTTAGCATCCTTAGTTTATTTCCCTTAGATTTTTACATTTACCCATTGGACGTTAAGTAATTTTTGTTACATAATTGGGTACATACATAAGTAGTTTTGGGGCAATTGCCCCAATCGGTTTTCTTTAAATTCTTGTGACTTTGTTTGAGAAGTTTGTATGTAAGCTGGCGTCAAGCATTTTTTATTTTTTTATTTTACACGTGTTAAAGGGCATATGAATACCCTTATACTAATTTTTAGGACACGGGCGTTTTTTGTGGAAAGGGGAAGACACAGAGAGAAAGACAGATTGGTGTAGTTGGTTTGAAACTCAGGTGGTAGTTAAGTTTCAGTGAACTCCAAGGGTGGCTGTCCAGATAACTGGGGAGTATTTTTGTTTTCGCTATTATTGTCGTTGCTTATGATTCACAGTATTTTTTTCCGTCCTCCTGATGTCATCATCACGATCAAGTTGCATTATAGCCATATGACCACCCTACTGCCAGTGTTATGTTAGTAAATGTGGTCTTAAAGTGTTCTGCTAGAATTGTTTCCTTTGTGTAGGCCGTTCTGGCCAAATTTCCGTTATTAGTCCTAATTGGTGCAAGATGAGTTTTTTTTTTTTAAATTGGTTACTAGCTTGCCATAGGGAATAGTTTGTCGTTGCCGTTATTATCAGGTTCCTTAGGTATAGGGGTCTTAATAATCACTCCATATTAGTATTTATATTTGTCTAAGTGCATCTCATCGAGTACCCCTTTTTAACTATCTATTTGAAATGATTTATGAAAATTAGAATTGATTTTTTTTAACATTTACATTTTTTTTTCATATACTCGTACTATTTCAAATCCTTGAATTTTGTGTTGGTTCGGCGGTATATGGTTAAAACAATAAAACTATAAAAAAAAGGGCACGTCTGGGTCACACGTACTTACTGTATATGTGTTCGTCATTCTCAGTCAACAAAATTTTAGTTTTCGACAAATGCGTTGAAAGGCTAAAAAATTGTTTTTGCCATATGCCTACAATTTAAATGCAATGTTATTACATATGTGGAAAACGACTTAGATATCAATTTTGAATAAAATTGTTCCAGCCATATCCGAAAAATAGTCAATTTTCGCAAATCCACTTATTAGCGGATTCGAATTTTTAACAAAAAAAAGTGAGTACGCAGTTATATTGCCGACATCCATGTTCTCTCAGATGTTAAATTTTACCGAAATCATTAAAGCCGTTCAAAATTGGTAAAAGGTACCGTTAACTTTGAGGTTAGAATGGAAATTCCGATTTCGTCTCTGGGCATTATACCGCAGACCACAGATATGAAGTTTGAAGAAAACCCGTCCAGGCTGCAGTTCGATGTACATATAGACAGACGGACAGAATTACGGTATTTACCTTTTTTAGTTCTTCTATAATAGTAATACCAAAATTAATCAAAATCTCGAGATCGAAAATTTTGACGAAAAAACACTACTTATAGGGCAAGTAGGTAAAAAACTGGCGCCCGAGCAGGGACCGGGCAGCGTTTAGTATTCTCAATTTATCACTACGTTAATGCATTAAGTCGCGAGTAATAAAGTCCATTAGTGTTCAATTATGCAATAAAAGGCCTTCAAGCAACACCAATAAATGACACAGTGACTATAAAACAAAGGTCATCAAGCAACACCAATCAATGACACAGTGACTATAAAACAAAGGTCCTCAAGTAGCACCAATCAGTGACATAGTGACTATAAAACAAAGGTCCTTAAGCAGAACCAATCATAGACATAGTGACTATAAAACAAAGGTCCTTAAGAAGCACCAACCCATGAGAATATAGTTCCTCCACCAGCACCACCAGCCCGCGTCCTAAACCATCTCCGCAAGAGGAAACAAGGCCCCCCAATAGAGAAATGAGCTAATCATAGTTGGCAACCACGCTTCGCGGAATGCTTGCCAGATTTCAAGTAGCTTCGTAAGGTACAACTATAAATCATTATTCCAATCTAATATTATAAGTATGAATTTAAAAATGAACTGTGAACGAATACTTAAGTGAAACACTAAACCCGCAAAATTAAATAAAAGAATTAAGAAATGCATAATTAAATTTGGAAATTAGAAAATTAATTACATATTAATAAAAAAATTTAGAGTAAAATTGTCCAGAATATTCAGAAATTAGTTACATTTATTAAATCGAATCAACATAGATTAAATTAATTAAAACAAAATTTCTAACTAGAATCTTATCCGGCCCCTTTTTATTAATGTCCCATATACCCCTGGTCCTAGATAACCATCCATTTTTAACACTGGCAATGTATGATAGTTGCAACCGAAGCTTTAGACAGTCTCATAACAGCAATTCGGCCTACAATTTTTACATAGTGAAGCACGACAAATATTTCAGTCTATAATAAACCCTAACACTGATTGCATTAGTGGAGTAGATCAAACAATAAACTCAAACCTTCGCGGAAATATAAATGAATTAGATAAGATACGAGATGTGGTGAGATGTTTAAGAGATTTTACTGGCCAACCGGAATAGTTCTACTCCTGGAAAAAAGTGTGGATTGCATTTTTATAACTTTACAAAGGTATGAGGGGAAGCCTCAAGTACTTCGAAATATTGAGTGTAATGCGGAAAACAATAGTTGATCAATCCGATGTGGTATTGGAATCCTACAATACCCGGTTGGATCGGAAATGTATTTCTCGTTGCTACACTATGCAGACAAACGGGACATGGAAACTCTTGAATGCAAATGACCTCTCACTTGTTCAGAGAAATCTTAATATTCGGTGATCATACCATGCTTTCTACTCTCATCTATACCTTATATTGAAAAGAATAGGTTGTATAGAGGTCAGCAACAAAGCTCTAACTATACTTACACAAATATATAGGGATAAGGCCCCATATACGATTATTAGAGGATTACTTGCAATTTTCATAGAAGTGAGGGAATCCACCGACTTACCACAGGCCTCACACCTCTGTTTAAAGTTGGAAAAACAAATTTTTAGAACCCAATGTGATTTTTCGCAAAGCAACATCATGTCGTGCCGTGCATAATCAGGTCGTACCCCAACTTCCTACTCGCAAAAATGCAACAGACCATAGTAACTCCAACCCTCAGGGAAGTAAACCTCATTTTCATCCCCAGTTAGCTTATTTACCATAGTAAATAGCTAATCCAATCACAACTTTAATCCGAACTACGAACAGACCAGCGCAAAATCAAATGTTCGGAAAGAGACCACCAGCCATAGTGCATGGAGCACCTACATTCGACCCATCGAAAATAATCCGGACAAACTCGAAATTCCTAGGATAACGAGTACGAACAATCCTTAACGGAATATATATCATGGAATCATACGAAAGATTCGGGGATGCACGACATGAAACCGTCGATTTTACCGATATACATTTTTTAGACTAAATAGCGTTTCTCTGCCTTATTTTGAATGAAGAACGAAGGGCGGAAAATGATCAAATTGGTAATAGACCCCGGCTCCAATTAGAACTACATCCAAGCAAATGTGGTCCCAAATACTATACAAACTCACAATTCTTAGGTAACGATATTAAAATTAGTTACCACAAAATGATTAACCTATTTCGAATAAAAGATTCCAAAATCAAATTCTTTCTGCTACCTTCTCTACAATCCTTTCATGCCATTCTAGGCAATGATAACCTAAAATTCAAATGAAAGCTACATGGTCATAAAAGATAGTGACCAAAATTGATATAAAAACGGAGTACATAAATATAGAGTAAAGATGTAAAATGAACGACTTACGAGTAGTTCAAAAATTCCGCAATCTTTTCACCGAACACTACGAGAAACTCACTTTCACTACCACCGTTCTGGGTGAAATTCGAAACACGAACCGAATTCAGAAATACCAGTATATTATAGATTCTATCCATATTCCGCAACTTTGAAGCACGAAGTTGAAAAGCACGTCAAGCAGCTTCTAAACGATGGCATTATAAGGCCATCGAGGTCGCCATACAATTCGCCTGTGTCTAAAAAACTTGAATTACCCGGCGAAAAAAAAAAAATAAAAAAATACAGGATGGTAGTTGACTACCACAAATTAAACACCATAACCATTCTCGATAAGTATGCGCAACAATCTCTTTTAAAAAAGTCGGATAGTGCTTAGGCTAGGACCCATTACGACAAAGCAGATACATTAGCAAAATACTTTGAAGAGGCTTTCACAAACAACTAAAGCAATGCCAATATTCTACCACCATTCTCGAATACGACAACTGACAGTACTAGAATCAAAAGCTTGACAATAAACAAAATAGTTTTTTTGCATCAAAAAGAGGAGCAATCATAAGAAATCCCCAGGATATGATCGACTGACTGGTACTCTACTTAAAGAACTGCCCAACAAAGCATTCAAATATCTAAGAAACACATTTATCTCAATAATAAGACTTAATTACTTTCCTAAAGTATAGAAAGTAGCAGAAATTATAGCTATACCCAAACCTGGCAAAGATCTGACGAAAGCATCTTCCTACAGACAAATAACTTACTTCCACTCTTATCGACAATTTTTGAAAAACGACTGCTAGATCAACTAGAACCTAGAACAAATAACAATCTCATTCTTGCCCACCAATTTGGCTTTCGTAAACTGCATTCTACAGTACAGCAAATTCATAGAGTAACAAACAAAATCTCAACAGACCTAGAGAGGAAAAGATATTGTGTAGGGGTCTTCCTTGACGTGGCTAAAGCCTTTTGACAGAGTCTGGCACAAAGGACTTCTATTCAAACTACAAAACTTACTTCCACCTGATTTCTACTCAATAATCAAGATCCACATAACTGACCGCTGCTTCTATGTAAAGTACAAAGACGAATTTTCAACGATTTTCCAGGCAAGAGCAGGAGTTCGCCAAGGAAGCGTTTTAGTTCCATTGCTTTATGTTTTATATACTTCAGACATACCATTCTCTCAACATAACTCCAATATGATTGCAACCTTTGCGGGCGACACAATTTTACTAAACTCTCACAAGGTATTACCAACAGCAACCGCACAACTAGAACTCATGCTTAACAGAACAAAAAAATGGTTTGACGGTTGGTGTATACAAATTAACGAGGACAAAACATCGCAAGTGATATTCACAACGAGATCGAACTACACTCCGGTACCAATTAAAATCAATAACAAATCAATTCCCATTGACAGTACAATATCTTGGAATGCATATCGACAGCAAACTCACATGGAGATATCATATACAAAAGATATAGACAACTATACTGGAAGGACTCAAAACTATCGACAAACAATAAAATCCTTCTATACAATTCAATCATAAAACCGATTTGGTCCTACGGCATCCAACTTTGGGACCCATCAAAAAAATCGAACATAGCCATTATTCAAAGGCAGCAATTAAAAATCCTACGCACAATAATCAATGTATATACCTAGCACTGACATTCACCGTGTCCTAAACACCCCAACTATCAATGATGAAATATCTAACACAAGCAGAAGACACACATAAAAATATCAACTCATACCAATCAACATACTACCAGCTCAAGAGATCTGTGGAAGAAGACGACTTAAAAGGACCCGACCCACTGATTTGATTAATTAAAAAAGACTAACCGATGTAAATCAAAAAATCAAAAAAAAATAAAAAAAAATAAAAATGTAATTACTTCAAAACAACAAAAGATGATATGACATTGGTCACTACTTCGAATTAATTCCTGTGCAAATCATTGTAACAACATGTACTAAATATCAATTTTAGACAGATGTACATAATACTTTAGGGAAATAAAAAAATAAGTATTCAATACCCGAAATAAACGAGGCCTTAGCACAACTAGGCGAAAACAAATTGTTCTCGGTTGTTCCTAAAGTAATCTGATATCGAAAAGACAGCCTTCTCTGTGAATAAGGGAAAGTACAAGTTCGTAAGGTTGAATTTTGGTCTCGAAAACACGACGTTAATAATTTAGAGGACGCTTAATGACATATTACGCGAACATATTGGCAAAATATGTTACGTGTACGTAGATGACATCCATAGCGTAAAAAAGAAGACACACATTTCGAAAGCCTGAAAAAGGTGTTTCAAACGCTAGAAAGTCAATATGAAGATGCAGCTGGATAAGTGTACATTTCTTCACAAGAACGAATTTATAAGAATCTCTCAATTGAAAAAAACAATTCACCCGGACGATCTTGCGATCGTAAAACAACAAAATTAAAAACTCCTTATTAGCACAATACGGTAAACCCATCGCATTCATATCAAGAACTCTGAATAAAATAGGCATTAGACAATATGCATTATGCCGCGAATGAGAAAGAGATTCTCTCTATAATTTGGGCACTAAACTCCCTAAGAAATTACCTGTACGGTACAAACAAAAGTTAAAAATATTTACAAACCATCGGCCGTTGACTTGCATTAAGCAACAAAAATAACAACAACAAGATGAAAAGATTGAAGGCTATACTCGAGGAGTATAACCACGAATTGAAGTTTAAGCCTGGTAAAATGAATGTCATGACGGAGGCCTTATCTAGACCTCTGTAAAAGCTAATTAACTCACTTACGCCAACCCAACATAACAGGGAAAGCTCTGTTCATGACCTTGTTCCAAATGCACAAGCAAATTAAGAATCAGATAATGCTTATAAGAGGCGAGAAAGGAACTACCAATTCCGGCTGCTACTTCTTCTCTAAGTGGCTTATAGCCTACTGCTTTGCAAAAGTACATATTTTGCACTACTCTAATTCAAGGATAATAATACTAAGCATCGGAACGACGTCGACCGGAATCCTATGAGGTAACCATCCACCAACTAATTATGCAAACGGACTCAATTTCTGGTATTTACGGAGATGAAGGAACTGGATCTCAATAATACTGGACACATAAAACTAATCGAAGTTGAGAACCAGGCATGCTTCTTAATAAACTTCGGCCTAACCACAGTCGTCGACATTCTGCAGATGCAATCCTATAAACCATACAACGATCATAAAAGCAAATGAGATCCCAATAACAGATGCAGCGAGACCAGAATACCAAATAGGATGACCAGTGTCACCAACAAAATCCTTCAAGATCAGTCAAATACTCTACTTCTGAGAATGAGGACATTATCATTTAAGGAAAGCACAGTTAATACTAGGAACATTTATCTCCCAACTCCACATCAAATTCACTTTCCCATAGAAAATTATTCACACGCTACTTGCAAGGGCAATTGCATTTGCGGTCATCAAACATTACTACTGACATCATGTTTACACCTGAGCAAAAGAATAGAAGATGTATTTAGAATTTATTAAGAATAAATAGATGTATTTAAAATTTAGTCTGGTTTTGGCAATAAAGAAGGTATGATCGGTCTTCTACTGATCATACTAAAAAATATTTGTTTGTTTAACTTGTATAATACTACTAACTTGTTTAAAATCTGGCAACACATATTCTGTAACTACTCCGGAAAGCTCGGTACGAGAAGCACTTTCATGTTTGACCTTCTTATTTGAATTTCCGAAAACTCAGTTCCGAAAACATCGAATACTTCACTGATACCGACAATATTGGCATTCGGATTATGTGAAATAAATGTAAGAAATAATGCGCGTTACTGTGGAAGGTGGGTGATTTACCCGTAACTGGGTATGTTACCCTTTGCAATTATTTTAATTTTTTTAATTACAAGAAAGATCAGCGTACGTAGTCATTACAATTTTTTGTACGTATGTACTCGTATTTATGTTTGATTGATATTTTAAACTTTCACCTTTGAATCAAAAAAGAAAATCATAGAACCTATTGTTTTAATCCTAACAAATCACACATGTAATACATACTCGTACACAGAGAGAAACAAATTTTATTTATTTCTCATGTTTGTTCCTTATTTCAACTTCAACGAGGACATTATGATTAAATTATCTTGGGACATTGACAAAGTCACCCATGAGAGAATATTTCACCTCACATCATTATACATACTTGTTGCCTGTCGCTATCAGCGCCACATCACTTCATGATTATACACCCCCGGATGTCATTTATTACAGCACAACTTCGGCCTCTAACAACCAGAGAGATACTTGTACCTAGGGCTAAAATTAAATTCAAATCAAATCAGATGAGAGGAAAATAATTGCGTTTACACAAGAGTCTACATATCCAGATCAAAATAATAGATAAACCAATGTAAATTTTTGTTGAAAGGAAATTGATGAAAAAAGTCGCACATTGCGTCTTCACCACTCCGCACAGCCCCGTGCGATAAATATACGTACATACTCGTACAGCTGAACCTTAATCAATTGAGAAATACACTCGTACGTTAGCTGATTGTCGATTGTGATTACTTTCTCTTACAATAAATAATACGAAAGGTTAAATTAAAAGTTAAGCATGATATCCTTTTTGGGTGGTCTGGGTGCGTGTATGTTATTGTATCCTCTCCGTTTCCAATCAGTTTTCACAGTACGTGCACTTAGGCAGCATGAATAAGTTATGGGTTACCTCTTAGGTGAATGAGAAATCAAAGATTTTTGTTGGGGAATTGCTCCGTCCTTCAGAGCAGGAGATTGATTTTTTTCTTTGAGGATACGTTAATTTAATTAATTCAATCAGTGAATGTGAGCGAAGAATGATCTTTATCGTTAGGGCGGAGAAAAGTGTGCGTATGATTGTAAGAGTATGCCTTTTCGCTTTGAAAGACTTATACAGAAATTGAGCACGTTCGATTGAAAAAAATCTTATAAAGCCAATAACTGTCTCAGTATACTACTGAATTTTATATTTTCTCTGAAGTTTAATATATTTTCATCTTCAATTTATGTCAAACGTTATTTCTGAGGAAATCAAATTTATTCAGACGAAAAATAGGAGTTTCATCTCAAACGAGCAGCATGTAAGGAAGTATTTAAAATTTATATGTTTCCCTTTGAAAGTTGTTTCCATAGAGTTTAAAGATTTCGTTAGATTTTTCATTATTTCAGTAATATGCGGATTTATTTCGGGTTAAATGTATCTGCAGTTATAAATGAAAACATTATGAAACACTGTGACCGCCGCATAACCAAGAGGTTAATGTAGTGCATTCATTTTACAATATTAGCAAAAAAAAAATTTTAATTATAAAAAAAAATTATTTTTTTATATGAATTTTTATAAGATACGTAGTTTGTCATTGGAATTATGGATTTTTTTTGTGTTATATTCAGAGTTGCCACTGTGTCAAAATAGTTGCAGATAAATACCTTTTTCATTTATTGTGTTGCCTAAATAGTGTTATTAGACAATTTCAAATCGCGTTTCTTCTTTCACAATAACACATTTGGGGTACGGTTTTTTATCATTTTCAAGTTCGGTTTTTCTTTACTGTGCTGAGACAATTCTTCTAATTCAAAATGAGTTCGGGGATTTCTAATTCTATTTTTGCCGCTAACCAATTGGTCGATTTCTATGCACATTTCAAAGAAATCCAGAAGACCAGACATACAGCTTCGACTTTGGAAGCGCATCGAATTAAATTAAAGCAATTGTGGAGCGCGCTTATATTATATAAGCAGAATGCACTCCCGAAGCCACTGAATTAGAGACACTTTATCGAACGAAACGTACTCGTATATTTCCTTTTTGGGTCTTATTCTAGAATTAATGTCACAATTTAAAGAGCCACATCCGATGGAAATGGAGTCTCCTTCCTGCAATAATGGTACGTTGTCCGCTACAATTAATAACGGTTCGTCTTCCTACATAGTTGGTAATGGTGCGCCTTCCCCTACAGTTAGTAACAGTGATCCTTCTTGTGCAATCGACAACGGAACGTCCTCTTTTCAGTGCGTCAAACTTGCCCCTTGCGACACTGAGGTGTTCCATTCTGATTATATTTCATGGCCGTCCTTTCGGGACATGTTCGATGCTGTCTACAAGCAGCATCCCAAGCTAGGATCAGTTCAAAAACTTTTTCACTTACGGGCAAAACCAAAGGCACTGCGCATAACATTGTAAGGAAGTTTTCCGCTTACCAATAACAGTTTTGCCTTAGCATGGGATGCATTGAAAAATATCCTCGTTAACAACCAAGTGAAAGTTATTTTCAATCTTCTGGTTATTCAATCTGAATACACTAAAGGCTTGAAATTGCTTCAAAGCTCTATTAATGATTCAATTGCAGTCTTATAATCACATCAAATTGATACCAAGAACTGGGATTCAGTCTTAATTTATACGTGGGCGACCCGGTTGCCGAAAACCACTCTTGCCCTTTGGCAACAATCCATTCAAAGCCAACGGAAGTTCCAACATGAGAACAATCAAACAGTTTTTTGGACTCTCGATATAGTATATTGGAATCAATTTCAGACGTAATGTCAAGTCCGAGTGGAACCACGAATACACGTCAATCTAATTCGTCAAGGAAAGCTAACGTTCAGACCTATTATACAAAATCATAGACAGTTTCGTGTAAGCTATGGACAAAACGTCATTCAATACGCAAATAAAAGTTCAATCTTTGTTCCAACTGCTTAGCAGTAACGCATTTAAGCAAGAACTGTGCAAGCCCATACAGTTGTAGCACATGCAAAGGTCGACATCATTCGCTTTTGCATATCGATTCACACTCCACATTAGCTGTCCATCTTCCTGCTTCTTCCTTTTAGTTAAGTGATACGAGTCAATTATAGGGACTCAAGCTAGCTGACCCTACCTTTCACAAGTTATTTCAAGTTGATTTTCTGGTGGGAGCAGATCTTCATCCGACCATCATTCGCCCTGGGGTTCTAAACATATCAGGTCCTCTTCCTAAACAATTCAATTCGTTTGCTACCACTATTATCCACTCGTCCTCATTTTGGGAACTGGAGGAGGTACCAAATACTACTCACTCTCTTTCAGCTTCGGATCAGTACTGCGAAGACCATATTTACCGAAGTACCACTGGAAGATATATTGTAAGATTACCGTTTAAAACTGAGGCTGATGAAAATAATGCCCTTGGGCTTTCGCGACACATTGCACTAAATCAGTTTTTGCGTTCTGATAGATCACTTGCTAAAATCCCAGATCTACGTTCCACCTATTCAAAAGTCATCCAAGAATATTTAACTTTAGGCCACATGCAAGTTAACCCGCTCGAGAAAGTAAACGATAACGTAGTTTCATCGTTCTAACTTCCCCATCCCGTGGTGCTTAAACCTGAGATTACTTCGACAAAGGTTCCCGTCGTATTTAACGCATCAAATGCATCCAGTAATGGAAAAAGTCTAAACGACCAATTACAATATATGCCGGACCTTCTCTTCAACGATATCTCACATCATTTATATTATACGATGGGGATTTTTTAAATTTGTCTTTAATGGAGACATTCAAAAAATTTATCGCCAAATTTGGGTACATCTGAAAGAGACATCGTTCCAACGAATACATTTTCGAGAATAGTCTGACTCTGAGATAGAAGATTGTGAATTACTTACGGTCACTTTCGATGTCAACTGCGCAACTTATCTTGCACGCCGTACAATCGACAGTTGGCCGAAGGCGTTAAGCACAAATTCCAAATTGCCTCAAAAATCATAGAGGAAGACTTAATGTCTGGTGCTCAAAATTCTCAACTAGAGTTGATCCAAACTCTTTTATCCGCTGAATTTTCAATCCGCATATCCTCAGTGAAAGTTTTCTTAACCTCAACGAGGATGGTTCGGTTAAAACTCTTGGCGTTGGAATGCCAATGGCGATTATTTCTATTTACCGTTCAATTTTATACAACTTCAAGTGTACCAACAAAACTCGTAGTTTTCTCCAAAATAGCTTGCCTATTCGATCCTGCAGTTTGGCTCCCATCAGAAATCGTAGTGTCTAAAATTGTAATGCAACAGATCTGGTCTGAGAACACTGATTGGGACGAGCCTCTGAAACTCTGTGGGAAATACCCAGTGGTGTCACGTTAGGTCTCTCGATAATCCCGCGGATCTCGCTACTCGTGGCATCCTCCCTCTCGATCTCTCCTGAAGAACATTTAGAGGAAGAAATATAAAAACCTTTTCATTCAAGACTAAGAAGATGTTTTGACCAGGTGCACTGAGAGTAATTTCTTATATTTTTCGATTTTATTACCGTGCTCATAACCATATTCCACCTAACTTACGCCATTCTCTTTGGCGGAATGGCTCTCCTGGAGAACTTTGGAGGAAGAAATATAAAAACCTTTTCATTCAAGACTAAGAAGATGTTTTGACCAGATTTTCTTCATTTGCTCGTGCACTGAGAGTAATTTCTTATATTTTTCGATTTTATTACCATGCTAGTAACCATATTCCACCTAACTTACGTCAGCAACTAATGGCCGCTTTACCTTCTGAGCGCTGCACATTTTCTCCTCCTTTTACCTATACCGGCATTGACTTTGCAAGTCCGATCGATATCAAAAGCTTTAGTGGCCAGAACTGCCGGGTTTCCAAAAGATACACATGCGTATTTGTATGTTTCCCAACTAAAGCTACCCATCTTAAAGCTGCTAGTGACCTATCATCCCAAGTTTTTTTTTGGAGCTTTTGCTCGTTTTGTAGCTCTTCGTGGCTTACCAAAAGAGGTATTCTCTGAGCATGGTACCAATTTCGTTGATGCGAATACCCTAATTCAAAGGGAGACGTTGCTCAAAACCGCTTGTAACGCAGTCACTGCAAAATAAGGGATTCAAGAACTTATCTGGAAATTCTTACCACCTGACGCTCCACACATCGGCGGCTTGTGGGAAGCTGGGGTTAAAAGTTTCAAAACCCACTTCAGAAAAGCCAATTCAAATAAATTCACTTTCGAAGAGTTCTCGACGTTGTTAGCCCGAATAGAAATCTGCATCTCAAGGCCAATTTCTTACCATCAACAATGTTGGCTCACAACCAACATTAGTTACGGCGAAAAAACTGGAATCGATTGATTTGACCCTGTCCAACAGGTATTTCAAGCCTATAACCAACTGGAGAGTTTCGCCAGAAATTTCCCTCTCAGACCACAGATACATCGAATTCCAAATCGAATGCGAAGTTACACCTTTGCAGGAGAGGAGGAATCCGAGAAAAACCAACTGGATACGGTTTAAGGAAGAGTTAGGCGAATCTATCAAAGATTTACCTAAACTTAGAACGAGGCGAAAGGTAGAGAAAGCTGTTCAAGACCTGAATAGCACCCTTACCAGATGATAACGTGTCCGCTGACAAAAAACCCCTGCAGAAGGCCAGTTCCGTGGTGGAACTCAGATCTGCAACGAATTCGTTAGGAAACCAGAAAACTTCTAAATAGGTCACTCAAGACAAATTCGGAGGTGGACTGAAACTTTTACTGATCAAAGCAAAGAGAATATAAGAGGTTAATTCGAACTTCGAAACGTACCTCTTATAGAGATTTTTGTAGCAAGGTCGAAACTCTAGGTAAAACCAATAGGCTGGTCAAAGTTCTCAAGAATGGAAAACCAATCAAGCCGGAATCACTCAGGAAACCTGATGGTACTTTGACTGACTCGAAAGCGGATGCTTTCAGTCTTCTACTAGAGATTCACTTCCCAGGAAATCAGGTCACCATCGGCTCGCAACCAGGTTCAACTAGTGAATCTGTTAGTGGGCTGAGCCAAACAACTCAGCGCAGGTGGTATACTGCATTGGTCGTGACAACGGATGAAGCTATAAAATACGCTGTCGCATCTTTTGACAGCTTCAAGTCACCTGGCACTGACGGAATATACCCAGCTATGCTGAAACAAGGTATTAGTCAGTTGCTGCCAACTCTGAAGAAAATCTTCACTGCTGGCTTGGCATTGGCATATACACCAACCCCTTGGCCAACAGTCAGAGTAGATTTCATTCCGAAAATCGGCAGAGATGACTACTTCTCGCCAAAGGCTTCAGACCTATCCTGCTGAAAAGCATGGAAGACTGGTTGAGCTACATGTGCGCAAAGTTGCTTTGAGGGTACATCATGCAGCATGCCTATCAACGTGGAAAATCCTGCGAGACTGCGCTTCAAAATCTGATCAGCAGAATAGAATGTGCGCTTGACAGGAAAGAATACGCGATAGGTGTTTTCATTGACATTGAGGGTGCCTTTGACAATGCGACTTTTGACAGCATGTATAACTCCGCTAGAAATCACGGCGTAGAATAATCACTAGTGTTGTGGATCAAACCAATGCTGGTGAACATAACATTGACTGTAGATGCAGATTGTGGCCGGTGTGTTATGGCAGGTGTAAATAGGGACTGCCCCAAGGCGGTGTTCTGTCTCCACTGTTTGGTGCATGCTGGTTGACTCCCTATTGAACACACTCAATAGTTCCAACGTATACGCTCAAGCATAGACATCAGATGATGTCGCCGTTCTGTCTGTCGAATCGTGCCTAGCGACTGTTTGCTCTAAGGTGCAGATGGCCCTAGATGCAATCGACGATTGGTGTGCTAGGAATGGGCTTTCAGTTACTCCTCTCAAAACCGAGGTGGTTCTCTTTACGAGAAGGAGGAAACTGACTGGTCTGACTCAGTCAGTGCTAAAAGGTCACTATCCAGCTCTCCAAGGAAGCCAAATATTTAGGAGTTATCTTAGATATCAAGCTTCTTTGGATGAAACATGTCGAGCTGAAAACTCTGCTCTGCCAGTCTTTCGGCAATGTAAAGGTGTTTTTGGCAAGACATGGGGCTTGTCGCCAAGCCTTTGGATCTACATGGCAATGATAAGACCCCTCCTCTCGTATGCGTCAGTTGTTTGGTGGAATTCACGTAAACACGTTACTGCCAGTACACCTAGCTCTGCTCTAGACGCCTTGAATTCGCTTGAAAAGCTGAACTCACTTAATCTTGTTTGGGTCCCAGGACACAAAGGGATAACAGGAAATGAGATCTCTGACGAGCTTGCTAGACAAAGCTCAGAAGAGAATTTCTCTGGACCTGAACCCACGTTGGGTTTGCCAGCGTCCTCGGTTAGGGCTTCCATTGACGACTGGGTTTTCAGTGAACACAATCGAAGGTGGCATGACTTTACAGGATGCAGGCTAACTAAACAAATGGTCCCCGTCATCTGTAAGATATCCGCGGCTGTCTTGCTATCTAATAGCATAAAAGACTGCAGACAACTTACTGGCGTTCTTACGGGCCACTTCGTCTTTGCAAGCACCTCCATGTCTAGGTTTGAGCGCTACCCCTGTCTGCGACTCCTGTGGATAGGGCGATGACACTACGAAACACTTCCTATGTGATTGTCCTACCTTTGCTCGGATCAGGTGGCAGATTTTCGGTGCTTATGTGGTGAGTACTGATGACCTAGGCTCTTCATCACTGAAGCGTTTACTCGTCTTTTCACAAAAGACGAAAAAAACACATTAAAATGGGGTTCTGTGCTTTGTACAATGGACCTGTTTCTGAGTCTGAGTGCTCCAGTAGGGTGCAACCGCCCCGACAAAAAAAAGGCCAAATTTTCGAATCTAAAATATTTGAGCCGCCCCTTTCCATCGTCAATCGTTGGGAAAAACTAAAGTGATTCCAACAGGAATTTTGTCCACGCTGAGAAGGAGAATACCTAAAGGAACTGTACAAATGATATAAATAGAAGTATTTTCAATCTGACATGAAAATAGATGATCTTGTCGTGATTAAGAGTGAAAACTTCCCTTCTACGCAGTGACATCTTGGACTTGTTATCAGAACTCATCCTGGTTCAGACGGCATCCTGGTTGTGACGATAAAAACCTAGCTTGGAGATATTGCCAGACTCATAGTTAAAGTTTGCGTATTACCCAATAGATGAAGTATCTATAAACTCCTTTAGATGTAGTAACTATAATCTTTTATACTAAAGTTTCTACAACAATACTCACAGTTACTATCACAATTTAGTCATATTTTTCAAATCTCATTTATATTTATCTTGTATACTATCTTATCCCCCGTGCAGGGACGGGTTAAGAATATCACTGTAGCGCCCCCCACAAACTCATAGTGCTTGTCGTAGAAGGCGACTAGGGGGAAAATCACATCTAGGCAATTTTTTAAAATATCCAAGTGAGCCTAGCAACACATTTTTTTTTTTTTTACTTTACCGGTGTTGTAAAAAAAAGATCAAACATAAATCAATAATCAGGAAAAAATACACTTTAACCTTGGCATTATGGAAAAGTACGCTGAAAAGAAAAGCACTACCCCGCCAGGCACTCCCAATGCTACGCACCGTTGTGATCCTGGGACGAGCAAAAATGCTCGGGTCAGAGCTATTCGGCCTTGGAAGTATGAGTGGTTGCAGCTACGAGCTTGAAGAAAAGATGATTAGAAGGCGAGTGAACATCTTGTGTGTACAAGAAACGAAATGGCGAAACACCGGGAATCGGACGCGTTTCTTGGACGTTAAAACAAAAGCTTACAAGATGTTCTACTATGGATCGGAACAAGGTAAAAACAGAATTGCAGAGCTACTTAGCAACACCTTGACCATTTCAAAGTCCAGCGACCGTTTGATGTCTCTCAAAGGTGAGGTGTGAAATATTGTAAGCGCATATGCTCCCCAAGTCGGATACGAACAGAGAGAATAAGATTCATTCTGGCTGGATTTTCACAACCTCTTAAAAAACACACCAAAGGAACAGCTTTTGTTTGTTGGCGGAGATTTGAACGGACATGTCGCGAAGACAAAATGAAGACTATGAACACTGCCATGGAGGACTGAGGTACGGCACCAGGCATTCTCCAGGTGAAGACATCCTAAGCATGTGCAAGTCATAGAGTCTTATCGTGCTAAATACCATGTTCGTCAAACAAAGCCGACACCTGATCACTTATAGCAGTGGCGGAAATGAAACCCAGATTGACTACCATTTGGTAGCCAGTCTCATGAAGCCCCGGGTTAAATATTGCAAAGTGATCGTGGGAGAGGCGATCGACCAGCAACACCGTCCTGACACAAATTTTTATGGAGACGAGGAAGAAAACAAATAAGCAAACAAAATTGACTGAGAAAATTAATTGGTACAAGCTGGATAAAGGAGAAGGCGAAGCTTTTAATACCAGCGTGACAAATTACCTCTATACCATCATCGGTGAGGTCGGTGATGAGGAATACAGAGCACAAAATATGTGGGATCCCCACAATTTGGAGGGAGCCAAATCACTGCTTGGAACGTCGAAAGGCCCTGCCAATACGCCAAAGAAACATGGTGGTAAGCAAATTTCCCATACGGGAAAAGAAAACGGCTTTCAACGCTTGGTCAAAGTGCTCTTCTACTAATAGAGATGAAAAAGCTCACCTTGAAGTGATATATATGTAGATGTTGCAAAGGTTTCGCGAAGAAGAAGTGCGCCCAATTTCAAGCAAAAAGTATGGAAGGCCTCTATCGGGAGTTGGAGGAAATACCTCTTCGGCGTTTGATAGGAACAAGGCTACCAAGGAGCTTCGACAAAACAACTTGAATAACGGAACAACTATCTTCAAAATAACCGCCCAGAGAAGAAGAAATGCTCAGGAGATTCGTTCCCAAAAGTTCATTAACAACGCTTAAGGCCAGCTTCTTGTGGAAGACGATAAAATTCTCCACAGATGACGACAGTATTGTGAAAGACTTCTGAACGAACAGTTTCCCCGGGTATACTTTCCAAAAGCCGCTCCTAAACATGACAAAATATCCGATATTACTGTCAAAGAAGTTAGGAATGCGGTCAAATACTCAAAAAAAAGAAAAGCGGCTGGGCCAGACGAGATACCATCTGAGTTCTGGAAAAAGATGGGAGACATCGGGTCCAGATGGCTCATGATTCTTATCTCCAAACTTAGGAGCGGTGATCCAATGCCTAATCAGTGGAGGGGAAGTTATGTTCTTCCTCTGAACATCGTTAAGTGGGAATTAGATGGCCGACTGCGGAAAATAATGCAGCTATCTGATGACCAGTGCGGGTTGGTCTCGGGTAAATCAACAACAGATGCAATCCAAAGTATAAGGATCATAATGGAAAGCATTGTGATTCCTTAAAGAACTTGGAAATGGTGTTGATGGGTTGATTTTGAAAAATCCTTTGATAGACCAAGAGATCTCTTATGGGTAGTGCTAAGACAACGAGGTGTTCCAAAAACCTACGTAAGATGTCCCGCAGAGTGAGAGTTCTCAATCAAAGTCGGAGTACCCTCAACCCTTTGCTATTTATTACACTCCTTGATTATCTGCTTGAAGTAAAAGTGACGGACCCCAAAGTGCATCAGTTATTCTTTGCTGACGATGGAACTATCATAAGTGAAGATCAAGCGTCCCTGCAATGAGCACTTGATGTATGGGTGAATGTTTTGGAGGAAAATTGGTACCGTATTAGTTCAAAACAGACAGAGTATCTGTGTTCCTGTTCTCTAATCCACACCGGCCTATTCCAGACATTTACTTGAACAGAAAAGTGCTTCCCAAGTGTAAAAAGTTCAAATATCTGGAATCTATGATCAATAGCGAAGCAACTTGTGATGATGACATCAATCGCGTAAGCGTAGGGTGTATGAAGTGGCGGGAAAACTGCGCAATCTTCTGTGACTGAAAAATGTCCCCTAAATTGCACATACGGTTCACAATGCTGGACAATGTACAAAAAGTATGAGGGCAAATTAAGGTCAGCTGAGATAAAGGTGCTTCGCATGATAGTAGGAGTAACAAAGCTCGATAAAATAAGAAGTTTGAAGATTCGAGGAAGCCTTCATGTAAAAGAACTCATCACAAGCAAGATAGAGCACGACCGGGTCAGTTGGTATTGTCATGTTCAATGGAGAGTTCCTTCGAACCCCGTAAAAAAGGCAATATCAATCAATATTCCTACACAATCGCGCAAAAAAGGCAGACCAAAAAACAACTGGATCACACAAATGCAAAAACACCAGCATTCGATTGGCCTCAGTGACGAAGTGATCCAAAACCGGGAAGCCTGTCGGTACTTCCTGAGGTCAAACCCGCGAACCCCACAGGCGGACATAACTTGGTCGACTTAAATAAAATTATTAAGTTATCTAAAAAGTGTAGTTTAATTTCTCATCATTTTTCATTATATTCCCGAATCGCGTGGCAAATAATTATGTACGAGTATAAATGGCAAATTCGATCTAGGTAGATTTTTTGATCAATTTTTGTGTTCCTATGTTTAGCCTAGCAAAATAAGACTTTTTATTAGAAACAAATTTTGCCATTCGTAAAAATGTGTAGATTAGTTAAATTGACCAGATTTTCACAGGTTCAATCCGGGACATTTCATTATTTTGGTGTTATTTGGGTGTTTTCCCCACACCCAAATAACACCAGGGTGTGTATATATTTACCATAATCAGAGTAAGTGAAGGGAATGTTTAGTTTTTCTTTTAATTAAATCCGAATTTTTTTTAGATAAAATAAGTTTAAAAAAAAAAATAGAACCAACGAAGTTTACTTGCATACTTTGCTGGCACTTTCTGGAAGTCTCGGGTAACTTAAGTAATTTTCTCCAACTACTGCGATTCTTAGCGATCAGCTTCATTTCGAACACCAAGTTTCTGCAAATCTTCCGGTGTTTAGTTCCTGTTTTTTCTTGCTGGGTGACTATTGGACATGAGAGTATTCTACTAGCTTATATTCTAAACTTTCGGGCCGTCGAAGCCGATTAATTTGAGTTATTTTTGTGATATCAACGTCAAAGTACAAGCTTACCGTCTGATGTGAAACAATTTTTTTTTTCTTTTTTTTATAATTTGCGCGAGCCAAAGGGGATATGAATACTCTTAAATTCAGGGCGTTTGTAGAAAGAGAGAGAGAGAAAAAGAAAGATTGGTGTAATGAGTTTGAAACTCAGACATGGTATTAATTTTTAATAAACACCAAGAGTGGCGTCCAGATAACTGGGGAGCATTTTTGCTACGTTTTTATCGTCGTTGCTTATGATTCAGAGTATAACTTTCAATCCTTCTGATGTCATCATAATGGTCAAGTTGCATTTTTAGACATATGACCACCCCACTGCCAGTGTTATGCCTTCGCAGTAGAGTTGACATGGGCTTCATAATTGATCGAATTTGTTTATTTATTTCATGATTCTTGACATCAGAATTTGAACCGTGAACCTGCAGCGTAACAAGCGATGATGCTACAACTACACCACGGCCACCATTATCAACACAAAATTAAATTAATTTAAATTACCAATGTCTGTAGTAAATCCATTCTTGTATTATTGGTTTCAATTTTGACCCAGTGAGTTCTAATATGTATTTTTATCGTAAATAATGTCAATTTGTTTATTAATGCGGAGCAAGTTGTGCTTCTAAAGAGTGATTTGAATGTATTTTTGCAGGCAAAAGTGTTTGATCGATACTTTGGACTAACTCATAGAAATATTTAAGTGTAAAAGACAATTAGATAAAAAACAAAATTTCTTAATGAACGTGAGCGACTAACTAAACTAACTCACATAAATCGGAGCGCTTACTCCAGTTATGGAGTACGTTCTTATTTTTATTTATACGGAATGGAGTTGAGTAGTCGTTTTTATTACAAATATCTCCATTAGTTAGTCAATAAAAGACTTATGCCTGTACCAATAATAAATTACAACAAACATACTGCGATGTTGTGATTCAAACTACTCTTTAGAAGCACAACTGGCTTCTCATTAATAAACTAATTTACATTACTTGCGACAAAAATATATATTAGAACGCACTTGGTCAAAATTGAAATGGATACAAGATATGTACGTAACAAGTGACAAATACCAAATGCACTCTCTAACTGAGGCCGAGGGAGCCCACAACAAAAGCTTACACAATGCACCACAAGCACAAAAAATGCAGCTTAATAATAAAAAAACAATAAAAACCTTCACAAATGTTTTCTTTCACTATCAACGCAGACAGAATCGTATAGTTTGATGTATGAATGAGTACCTGCTCTCCAATTCGAAGTAGCGGTTCATTTCGCGACAATTTTATTCAAAAGAAATTGGAGCAGGTCCCCTTTTTTTTGTGAACCTGCTCCAGTTCATATTAAGCACCTGCCCCGAGCATCTGCCTCTCACAGTGGGTGGTATGAATAAAACGTACTCCACTTTTTGGATCATCAGTTTGATGATTACCTACTGCATTTCGTATGTACATATACAAATTAACATGTACTGGAGTAGATGCTCCGATTTTTGTGAGTTAGCTTAGTTGGTTGCTCACATTAATTAAGAAATGGTGTTTTCGGTAAACTATGGCTGAATTTATGACTGTTGCATAGTGCCTATTATGTTTAAGTCCGAAATTATCTATTCAATTGTCGTTTACACTTTCATATCTCCATGAGTTAGTCTAACGTATTAGTCAAGGACTTTTACTTGTAACAATCCCAAAATGCAACAAACGTACTGCGTTATTGTGATTCAAACTACTCTTTAGAAGCACACTTGTTTCGTATTAATAAACAAAATGACATTACTTACAATATAAATACTTATTAGAACACAATGGACTAAAATTTAAATGAATACAAGCTACATACGAAACGAAAGTAACAAACCCCAAATGCACCCTCTACGTAATGGCCGATGGAATCCACAAAAAAGCTTACAGAATGCACAACAAGCATAAAAAATGCAGACGAATACAAAAAGAACCCTTCAATTTGTTCCCACTTACAACGCAGTCAGAAACGTGATGTATGTACATATGTAGTACATATGCACATATGAAGGAATATCTGCTCTCCAACTCGGAGTAGGTGTTCATTTCGCGACTTACAACTTTATTAATACGAAATTGGACCACGTGCTCTTTTTTAATAATCTGCTCCAAAGCAAATGTTCTGATAACCCAAATGCACATGTTAAGCACCCGTAGGCATATGAAGAAAGCAAACAAAAAGTGTTGTCCCTCCCAGCCTTAAAGGAGCGAATGAATTAATTTAAATTTTTTGATTAACCTTCACACACATACACACACTCTCAGAGTAATGTATAGCAATAGCACGCCATACATGAATAGCCATTGAAAAACATATACATATATGTACATACATGCGTTTTACTTCAGAGTAGCATGCGTCTATTCTGCTACACTGTCGGACAAACAGACTGCTGTGAGGGAAGTGGACTTACCTTTCGTAATCCTTATCCTTTTCCTTGTCACGTTCTTTTTCCTTATCCTTCCCGTTCTGCTTATCCTTGTTCTCGGTCATTATGTGACGTCCCAAACAGTTGATATCCTTGAATATGTTAATTTTTTTCACCCCGAAAAGAAGAAAGGAAATTAAATCAAAAAACAATCACCGAAGCACTGAACACCACTAACACCAAACACTACCGATACCGATGAGGCCAACGCTGGCCGCAGTGAGCGTCAAAGAAAGGTCAAATTTTCGTTGGCGTCGTATGATATTCCTTTTTTTCCCTTCTTCACACACCAAAGTGGTAATTAATTGGTAAAAAAGGATGTTTATGTAGAAACACATACAGGCACAAAATTGCAAAGCACACGTAAAGCCCCCACTGTTTTTCGGATATCCTTGGACACCACTATTAATCGATTCGTGATCAATTTTCCATTAAATCGAATTCTACCTGGCAGGGACAAAAATGTACGAACTATCTAAGGAACGAGGACATCAATTTGTGTGAAGGTTGTTCCAGACTCCCAGGTATTTGTTATTGAACACACATCTGCTATACTCGTCAAAGAACAATTAAAGTAGATACATATGTACATCTACTTAGTACATTTAACATAAACCGGCAGAGCCCATTCAACAATTTTCACATTCGCATATGTATATATGCATGTATTATACATACAATGATGATCACTTTTTCTTAACGTTAATCTCGCGTACATGAACTCTTTGCCATAAAGGATACACTTTCACTTTCATTCCCTGTTGCTCGTCTTCAAACGAATACCTACATACAGATGTATCCGCCAGTTACAATTCCGAAATGAGAACAGTGTTCAAATAAGTTTAAATGAACTTCACGCACAAACGAACCGCAACCATCAAAAGGATAAAAAGCAACTGAAACGTGTCCTTCTACGTCAACGGTATTTTAAGGATTTTCTGTTGCGCTGTGGACAAGGTTTGTACGAGTTGAAAGTTTTATGAAAAGCTTTTTCTTGGGAGAGAAGCAACATTTTTCTCTTTAATTGGAAATTGAAGAGAAATCTCCCATTAAAAGAACAACTATCCATCTATTTGCAGATTGTCATTTTTAGCATTTTATGGGAATGCTTTAAAACAAATTATTTTGATTGATTTTTAATGCGAAGGTGCTAGAGTTTTATATATGTGCAGAGTATACATGTACGTGTAGGCCATATCTACGTTTATGGAGTGCGTTAGTGGCCCCTTTACATGGAACCAATCTGATACATAAATCATAAATTTAAATTGATATTACACATTACGTAAAGCTGAAAAATATTCACACGCTAGTCCAAAAGACCTCAGACCTATAAGTCTATCATCATTCCTTCTAAAAATACTAGAAAGACTGATTGATATCCATTAACGTGACCGTATATACACACAACTGCTGTCCGCGGGTCTACATGCATTCTGTAAGGGTAAATCAGTAGAAACAACATTACATACTTTAATAAGATCGAGTACTCCCTGTATAATAAGGAGTACACTATGGTAGCTTTCGTGGATATAGAAGGCACTTTTAACAACGTCTATTCATCTGCAATAACGAAAGCACTGTCAAAACTGAAGGTAGATAACTCGCTTGGCGAGTTGATTAATTTACTGCTTAATAGTAGGACTAACAATTCAAAGTTGGGTGGGACATCTGTTAGAAGGGGAACCCCACAAGGGGGCGTCCTATCTCCACTTCTTTGGAATTTGGTGGTTAATGAACTACTGATAATCCTGGGGGCTGAGGGTTGTGAAGTTATCGCCTATGCGACGACGTTGATATAGCAGTCCCTGGTAAACACCTCATTACCTAAAAAGAGTTCTTACAAAACGCTTTAAATAAGCTATCTAGCTGGACAACTCAGTGTGGTCTAAGAGTGAAACCCCACAAACCGAACTAGTCCTCTTCTCAAGGAAATATAAAATCCCACCCATTGACTCTTCTCCATTGCTAACAAATGGGGCTTACAACCCAAATTAACTTACTGGGTCCATATCTCAGTCATCAGACGATCCTTATGTACGGGGTAGTTGTCTGGTGGATTGCCTTGGACAAGGCGATAAAGCAGAAGTTATTAAGCAAAGTCCAACGTTCAACTTGTCTGTGTATTAGCAGAGCACTACGAACGACACCTTCTGCAGCATTGGACACTCTATTTCATTTAACACCCCTCAACATATTTGGTAGGCAAATGGCAGCTAACTCAGCTATTCGCCTAAAAGCTACCTTATAGTGGTCTAGGAAAGTATATGGCCACGCCCCTATTTTAAACAATTTTAATATCTTCCCTAAAAACATTGACTACACTATACCCAAGTTAAATTTTGACGAAAACTTCCAAGTTACCATCCCTTCTAGAGCATTCTGGGAAGGTGTTTTTACGGAAGATAAGTTGTGATATTTTTACACCTACGGTTCAAAAACTAACCACGGAGTGGGTGGTGGTGTGTTCTCTGATAGGCTTAATCTAAACCTCTCATTTCATCTCCCAAACCACTGTAGCGTGTTCCAGGCGGAAATAATGGCAATAAGGGAAGTCTTGTCTTGGCGAAAGAAAAACGTGATATCGTCCATTGATATCCGCAGCTTTTTTTTTAGACAGCCAAGCAGCATCAGATCCTTGTAATCATCGTCCATAAACATCTAACAGCCCTAGACTTCCGATCGTCTCTTATAGCGATGGCGGAGCTGTTCAATATTCACCTAATTTGGGTGCCGGGTCAAAGGGACATTCAAGGAAGTTGTAAGGCTGACGAACTTGCCAGACATGGAACAACAATACCCATCCTTCCAGACAAAAGTTAACTGGGTATGCCTATCGCTACATGCAAACTTAAATTAAAGCTGGATGCTATTGAACGGACAAATTCTAGATGGACAAGTGATACAACGTGTCTAGCGATAAAACAGATTTGACCCAAACTGGATCTGAAACACTCTAAGAATTTGATTTCTCTCAATAGATTGCTGTAATTGGTATCATTACTGGACACCGTGTAATAGGCAAGCATGCAACAAGCCTTGGCGTATTTGCAAATGATTTCTGCAGAAGCTGCATGGACGAGTGTAATGGGGAGACAATTCTTCACCTTCCTTGCATCTGCCCAGCTCTTTCCCAAAAAAAGAAACTACTCTTCGGAGCCTTCTGTTTCAACGACCTAAAAAATAGACGTTAGGGACCTCCTACGCTTCATCAGAAGCTCGGAATGGTTCAACGAGTAGGCCTAAGACCGCTTCCCAAATCTACGTGGTATCACAATGGAACTGTTATTGGTCTAAGTGAGTTGGCTTTTAGCTGACAGCCACCTCAACCTAACGTACACATTACGTACAGTCAATGGCAAAATTATTTGCATATACTTTGAAAAATTCAATATATCACTTATGTTGTTTTTTATTATTAATCATTTAAATCATCTTGAAACGGTAAATAAAAAAACAATATCAAATTTCAAACAGTAATGGTTAAAACCAAGGAAAAGAAAGTGGCAAAATTATTGTGACATCACTAAACGCCGGCAAAATTATTTGCATAATAACAATTTCTGCTTACACTTGTGAAAGCCGAAAATGGAAAATATTTTTCATTAAACGCAATGGTTTCCTTTGGCACAGCATTCCTAATGCGATGTGTTTCCTCCATTTGCCTCAATAACTTCTGCGAGGCGTCTTGGCATTGAGTCTATCAAATGTTGAATTTGTTCTCCGGAATGGTACTCTAAGCTGTTATAAAATATTTCCATGTTCCATCTGCAGATCTTCCAATGTTTTGTGGAATTTTGGATTTCAAAAGATGTCAAACATTTGCTATGACATTTAAGTCAGGGCCGGAGGCCATTTTAAAGCTTCTTGTCCTACTTCTGAAAAAACCTTTTTGATGTTCCAGGCCGAGTGTATGGGTGGTGCATTATCATGTTGAAGGATGAAATCGCTCCCGATGAATAATGCCTTCAAAGTGTGGCTTTTTGGAAGACCCTTACAATCCAGGTCGACAAATTTTGGGATTTGAGTACCCTTTTGATGTAAGGAGTCATAAACAAGTACTCAATCAACGCTCAAAAGTCATAAAATTTAATAATTTTGAAAAACCTAAACACTTCTCAATAAACCACAAAAGCGATTTTCCCACATTTGTAAACAAAACGCCCACTGTTGAAAAACTTGGGAATTTGTTGTGTATTGTTCAGGTAGAAAATTTGGGTAAAAAAACTCAATGTAATTCATGAAATTCAATCTCCATGCATGAATGAAGCCTTCAAATTTTTGGCCTGCCGAGTACATATGTACTTAGAACAAACTCAAAGTAAACACTACTACATGAATAAAAACAACTCGCTTAATAGCAAAACACTTTTAATAGGATTAATTCGGTCATTCACTTGCCTGGATAGAACTCTTTTGTCTGCATAGAACCTAGCAAGCACTTTAACATGCTAATAAATTCGACATTCATTGTTCATTTGCGATCAAGTAACAAGTATACATTGTTTACGCATATTGGTCGATTAAATTCCCTACAATTACCCCAAGTGTATGAAGTTAAAGTGCTTGATACCCAGGCGAACCTACAAGTTGAAGTTGAACTACAAGTTGAAGTGCTTGTATCTATTCATAGAAAAGAGTCTACTACATTTAGGTAACCCGTAGTCAAATTAGTCGAATTACTCAAATAATTCAATTCATCTGGACCAGCTTTTGGACAACATTTCAACAGCGTATCGCATCCGAAGGTAGCTTTGGCATCGTTAGAAAAACTAGTTGTATTACGGTTGGTAACCAGCCAAGAAAAAACAAACTACAAAAAGGACTCCGCGGATAGGAAGAACACAAAGGCCTATTTTGAAGAGCGATTACATCGCTTGCAAGACCTTTTGATAAAATCCACGGAAGCAGGCATATAAGACTATTGGCGAATACTCTTGACAAACACGAACATTTAATTACGGAATACTTTTCAGAAAAATCGACTTTATTCGACCAATATAAGAACGGCTTCGAAGAAGGAGTTACTTCCCTTGAAAATAAAATTAACATAGAAACAACAGAATCAACAATTACACCGAAGGTCGATCCAGCTACAGCTTCGGCAGGAGCAGAAAACCCATCAAAAATCATTGGTGCAACACAAAGGCACAGGGCAATCATGTGCTCTCTAAAAAGTATAATTGATGGATCTCTGAAAGAAGAAACTATAGTACGAGATAAAGTTTCGAACAGTCGAACAACTATGTTAGCAGATCGAATCTTCAAGTATACAATCAGGGAATTGGATGACAACAGCAGTAGTCGGCTACAATCAAGTCAAACTTATCAGCATTAAGAAAACTGTACAAGAAAAACTTGTTGCCATATAAGTTAAAGTATAGCCTCAAAGCAGAACCAAAATTGAAGAAGAGTTCTCCAACGGTGCATCAAAACACAATTACCTGCACTTATCAAAGGTCACCATTCCAAAATTCGGTGGCAACTATATGAAATGGAGACAATTCTTTGATTTAGTTTCTCAAATGGTGAACAAAATGAGTATCTGACGGAAAACAACTACAAAACCGCATGGTCCACCCATCAAGATCGCTACAATAACATCAGGGTTCTTACGTCAACTCTGTGGCAACAAATAATTGGATAACTAACCAGACACGACTTCAGCCATCAGCGATGACTATCAAAAGGTCTGCCTGATACCACCTAAGAATGTCTGATGGCAGTCGATAATACCGGGGTAGATACTGCAACGTGTGATCCCATCCTAAATTTATTAGTAAATAAACTAGATCAAAACAAAAGGGTCCTTTAAGAACAATTGGCAAATAGTCAAAAGAATTTCAATCAATAACGGAATTTTTAACGTTTCTGGAGAATCAGTTTCAGCCAATGGAAGCAATCAAAACAAAAGAAGAATTAGACATCATCCAGATCTTGTGTGCCATTATCTTCAGATCATAACAATAAACTGTATTGCGAATCATGTGGAACCGGAATACTACCATCGTACGCCTGAAAACAGTTTTTACAACTCAAGTTAGTATATTGCATACTACTTGTATAAAAAAATAAACCACATTGCTAAAAAGTGTGTTTTACGTAGCTGTTTAAAGTGGAATCAAAGACAACCCGCTTTACACCTTGAGAGCAAAACGAAGAGCGTAACCATCAACATACTCGTATGTACAATGCACATATAATTAACACGAAAAAAGACAATAATCCGATTTCTCTGGGTAATACAAGTTCATCAGTGATGTTAGCAGAAAATAGCAATACATACTCCTCAGCACAACCATACTAAAGCTGGTAAGTAAACTTGGTCACAAAACGATTAGCAACAAGATTAGGCCTTCATGCAAAAACCACATCAATGAGCATTCAAGGCAGTAACAATGGAGAAGGAGAATCCCATCAACGTGTTAATGTTAATCCACAATGAAGAATATGTGGTTTTAGAACCGAGCTGGAGGACTTTGTTCCGACTTCAATATTTAAACGCTCCATCCCTATTTTCAATCGACCAGAAAAAATGTATGTTCTTCTCGGTGCCGAATTCTATCCATAACTACTCGTACTCTGCGGTTACTGGCTAGAAGGGTAAGAAAATCCCTTAATCTCTACTTAAGATGACAATGACCTTCAACAAATGATTGAATGAATATGAAGTCTTGTAGAGGTGGAACCAGCACGTAGCATCTTATCAAAGACCGAAGAAATGTGTGAAGCTCATTTTGCACAAAACACACACAAAAACAGTGAAGGACGCTTCAAATCTGTTGGCACACTTTCGTAAAATAAATAAAATACTAAGATACTGCCAGGCTTCCGTTCCGTGAACAAGACAAGCAGTCTTGGCGAATCCAAAGAAATAACACTCAACAGATTTCTTGCCCCTGAGCGAAAAAATAAATTAAAGGATCAGTACATTAAATTCATGGAAGAATACGAAACTTTGGAACAAACTACGTCATTCCTCGTCATTTCGTTTTCAAAGCCGACAGCAGCACCACCAAGCTTCAAGTAGTATTTCATGCCTCGTCAGAAACATCATCAAAATTTTCATTAAACGACATCCTGTACACTGGACCAACAGTAAGGATGAAGTATTTTATTACTGCTTCGTTTTCGCTTGCTAAGATTTGTCGAGCCTCAATACTACTATCAATCTCATACCGTGACATATGGCATAAGACTAGTACCATATTATCCAAGAAGTGCTTACAACAACTAATCAAGGAAAATACCGATAGACTCACATTGGGTACTCAGGTTCTAAAGGGTTCTCAGGATAACTCTACATAATCTCCAATGAGTCTGTGGTAGATTCTCCTGTCGAACTAGAACAATATCAGCAAGTCTGATGTTGTCCAAACGTCGCTGTCATTTATTCCGTGTCTGTAGAGTCGACAAATACTCCTCGCTCCATCTTGCCCAAAATCGTTGATGCACTCATACCTGCCTTAGCCACTGCCAATGCTTGACGCGATTAGTCGGGATCTCCATGTAACTCTGCTCGGGGGTTGCAATTAATGGAGAATCGTCTGGTGTTAGCACCAATTTGTCTTCTGGGTCATCGTGCAGAGGAGTCTGCGGACGATAATTTAGGCACGCTTCGATACGAGCTGCTAAGGTCTAAAGCTGACTCTGCCACAAAACTTGTGTGCCGGCTAAACGAAGTAAATGCTGCTCCGCTGATTTGACGGCCGCCTCCCAGAGGCCACCCTGATGAGGAGCGCTGGACGTGATAAAGTGCCATCTGGTTCCGATACTAGTTACGGAGTTCTGGTTGTTCTCACTGTGCCAAGCACTCAAGTCCTCTCTTAGCATCCGCTTAGCACCCACAAATGCAGTCACATTGTCACTATATGGGTCTCGATACGGTCCACGCCTGCTGATGAAGCGGGTGAATGGATCCAGAAACGCATGTGAAGAAAGATCATCGACTACCTCGATGTACACGGCCTTGGTTGCCATGCAAACGAAAACAGCCAGGTAAGATTTGGCTTCAATGCGCACCGTAAATGGACCACAGTAATCCACTCCGGATTCTAGGAAAGATCGAGCAGCATTTACTCTCTGCCTGGGTAATGACGCCATTTGCTGAGTGTGGGTAGCTCCACTCTATCGCCGGCAAATCGCACAGTGGTGTATGTAACTGCGTACTGCTTATCTGCCATTCAGAATCCAATATCGGTTGGTGTGCTACATGAATTATGGGCCACTAGAATATTGTTCGAGGCGTAAAAGTATTTGTGTAGCTTTCTCCAATTCACTAATCTTGACCGGAGACCTCTGCAAAAGTCGTTGTTTCGAAGACCGACGCAACAAATATGCCACTGTTTGTAAAAGGCGATTTAATGAACTAAATCGAACGCTGAGGGAAGTGACCTGAATTGAAATGGTACAACTGGACATTCCTCATTCTGCACGGACACATCCTCATCTTCGGTACGATGCTTGACATCTCCGAAGGGAACCTCATCAGCCATCAACCACTCCAGACTATTCCCCCACAAACTGAAATTCAAAGTTATCTAGCTGCTATCCCACGACTAGTGCAATCGCCTGGATTCTGTGCTGATCGAACGTGATGCCACTGTTATTCTTGGATCTGACGTACACGGTTGGACACGTACGGCTTAACCGTACAAGGTGGTTTACGCAACCAACATAATACTATACTTTAATATACTGGAATTGGACCACAAATAATACGGCATGTTCACCAGCCCCAAAGCGGTTTTCACATTTTCCAGTGTTAAAGGCCAACAGATTCGCTGCACAGAGCTTCAAACGAAGAATGGTAGCATCCTTTTGCGGTGCCACTTTTATCCGCACTGTAAGTAACGATATTTGGCTGCGTCCGTCCAATCCATTTGTCCTTGTATAAATAACTGCCGCATAGGTATTAGTCCAAGAGCCGACCGCGTGATGTCCTAAGGCATAATAAAGAAGGATGAGTTGCATATGAAATGAAAGCTTGCTTGTAGACGTAGGCAAAACGCCCAAGGTTGGCTGAATTTTTTGCCCACGGATTAAAAAAAATCACAACTTCCGGTACGTTTTTTTTTTTATTTTCATAGGCATAAAAAAGAAGAATGAATGAGTAATCATTCAATAGAGAACCTTAAATAGTACTTGAAGCCATTGGGTTGGCAGCCCCTACCCGACCACTAACTCCCGACAACATAACTTTTAATAACGCATTTTTTTGATTGACTATAGGCATAAAAAAAAGTTGTAAAAATACCAAATTAAAGCTGAGGGCTTACCATTAACAAATATATAGGGTTGTCTGTGGTAATTTGACCAGATAAATCGACAACCCATGATAATCAAAGCAAAGTACTGCAAGTAAAAACAGGAAATGCTAAGGCTAACATTCCTAACATTTCCGCTGCAGTCAATAGTTCAATGCCCGAACAGTGCAAATATAATAACAGGAAATGCTGACTGGGGAAATGTTCGGTGGACGGCACTTCTTCGATTAGATTTAAGAAATAATAAATGAGTAATAAAATACAGCTCTTAAGAGTCGGATCGAAACCGAAGTATACGTTTTTTTTATTATTTAAAAAATAAAGAAAAAAGGATTTGTTTTAAGTCGTGCGCTGGGCATGTGATTCATCAGGGCTCGACTGATCAATGTTGATTTGGCATGACCAAGAGATCGAGTACAGAGTATGGAAATTTGGCATTCTGTCATCAGTGATTGTGTATTTATTTATTTAATATGGCTTTTGCTGACGAGCTAAGGTGCATTTGGGAAAAATGTGTAAGAATATATTTCTTTATTGTTATTTTTGCGCTTTTTTAAATTTATTGCTTTAAATTAGTTCAGGTCAAGTCTAAACAAAATTAACCCTCTGCAAAAGAAGATTTTGGCAAATTTTATGAGCTGAGACAGCGGTTGGGGTACATGCTCTAAAATTTATCTTTTCCATTATAAATAAGAATGCGCTCTTATTTACCCTAAATCTTTTAATAGGTGCGCAACTAAGTTCTCCCTTTTTTTTATTGAAAATGCAACTCGATTGTGAAAAAATGGTTACAAATGAATCATTCAAAGTATGCCCATCGCTAGCTACAACTTGTTCCCATCTTTCTGGCAGAGCTCGAATACCGTTACGGTAAATGTGTTCATCTTTTGAGGCTATCCACGAATCAAGCCATTTTTTAATGTCTTCATATGAGCGGAACTGCTGATCAGCCAGACCATGTACCATCGAACGGAACAAGTAATAATCGGATGGCGCAATATCTGGGGAATATGGCGGGTGGGGTAGGACTTCCATTTGAGCGTTTCCAGGTAGGTTTTAACTGGTTTGGCAACGTGAGGCCGAGCGTTGTCATGATGTAGAATCACTTTCTCGTGCCTCTGCTCATATTGTGGCCATTTTCCGCACAGTGCTCGGCTCAATCGCATCAATTGAAGTCAATACCATTCCCCAGTGATGGTTTCGTTGGGTTTCAATAGTTCATAATAAATGACAAGGACCTGGTCCCACCAAATACACAGCATAATCTTCACAGCGTGAATATTCGACCGAGCCGACGACGTAGAAATATGACCGGGCAGTCCCCATGACTTTCTTTTCTTTGGGTTGCTGTAATGAATCCATTTTTCATCACCTGTCACGATGCGATGAAGAAAACCCTTGCTTTTTTGCCGCTGGAGCAGTTGTTCACAGGTGAAAAAACGACGCTCAACGTCCTTTGGCTTCAAATCATAAGGAACCCAAGTTCCTTGTTTTCGAATCATTCCAAACGCATGCAATCGCTTAGAATTGGCTTGATGGGTAACTCCTAATGCTGAAGCAAGCTGTTCTTGCGTTTGGCACAGATCCTCATAGAGCAATGCTTCCAATTCAGAGTCTTCGAAGGATTTTGGCCTTTCTTCACGCGGACGGTCATCAACATTGAAATCACCGTCTTTGAAGCAACGGAACCAATCACAGCACGTTGTTTCACTTAGAGCAGCATCTCCGTAAACTTTTTGGAGCTCTCGATGCGCTTCAGCCGCCATTTTCTTCGAATGAAAGTAGAAAATGAACACTTCCCGCAAATGACGATTATTTGGCACAAAATCAGACATTTCCACACAACCAAAAGTATATGACGCCAAAACAAAATCACTAATGTGTCAAAACAGTTTGTTTACCATATGTCTAAGCTTGGTTCATGACGTTTTGGATATGTCCAAATCGACCAGCACTTACTGCTGGAACCATCTATTGACAAACAGCGAGAACTTAGTTGCGCACCTAATATTATATATGTTGTTAAAGATATTTTCAGAAAATTATACGCAGAGTATTTTAAATTGAAGCGATCGCTTTTATCCTTAACCGTCTTCCATCAATACACTCATAGCCATTCTTATGTGGTCATCCCAATGTAGTTACTCGATCACTCGATAGAGTATGGATTTCACTCACTCGCTAACTGATGTCGGAATTTGACCCCTGATCTACCATAGATGATCTCATTCTCAGCTATGAGACCCCACAAGTCCGCTCCAAGAAGTATATGAACGCCTCCAGGGGTACCAAAACATGCATCAGCTTATTGAAGAACATTCAAATGCTTCCATTGATATACCTACACGTGGGGTTGTAGAGGCTATAGACGAAATGGCAAGCGCAGTAATCGTCAACGTAAAATCAGAGTGTGTGGACTGAAGTGTAAGCATGACGCTGCCTTTGGTACGTGTATGAGCAACTGCCCCGATACTCTCTACCACTGTTTCACATTTCTTTCTGTGAAAGTTTAATTGGTTAGCTAAACCTTCAGCAACAAAACTTACCTGCGATCCAAGATCGCAGAGAAGTCGAGCCACACGCTGTTCCGTCAAACTGGTTACATATGCTCGCGCAGTTGCCAAAAAAATGATAGAATTTCCTTGCGAGAGTTAGGTGGTAGGGGGACCGGCTAGTCAAATATTCGATTGCTAGAGCACTGTATCGCTTAAGACAGTCAAAGCATAAATTGAAAGTCTTAAGTTACTATTATTAATGTTAATGACACGTGAAACGTGGATTTACGCTAACAGTTTAGGGTTGTCATAACGATTCTTTAGCGCTTGCCATTCTTCTCCGTACCCACCAGAGTACATTCTGAAAATCAAGGGAACTTTCGCAGCATTAATTGCCTGTCGAAGCTGGCTCAGTTTGTACGCCTCAGGAAGCATCGTTTCATGAACCAATGTCTCAAATGCATGCTTAAATGCCAACCAATTCTGCAACGATCTGTCGAATGTTGGAATGACAACTGGATCAAGTTTCAAGTCGAAGCAGAGCGAATTGCTATCCACAGTTTCAGCCTTCGGTTTGGGTTGAGGAGCAGACGCAGATTTAATCGCCAACAATCTCCGGTTTTATTTTTATTTCATGCAATACAAATACTATGTAAAAAATTCCGATAGTCGCACTAGCATCGAATCTCTCTCTCTCTCTCTCTATCTTTCTCTCTCTATCTATCTCTCTCTCTCACTCTCTTTCTTCCTGAAATCGGAGACTTTTCTCTTTAGGACGCCATTGTCTGGGGCTTCTAGAATACCAGAAAGAATTGGCGAAATTGGCAATACAAATCAATAAAAAGCATTAAAAATAAAAAAAAAAAAACAGATTACAGATCGTAATTGTAATTCTGAAAAAAATGTTTGTTATATATAGAAATATACTATTTAAAAACGTCAAAGTTGTCTTAAAAGAAAAAAGAGTAAGAAATATATTTTTGGGTACAAAAAGGTAAGCGGAATATGAATTACTTTTACACATTTATTCATTCATTCATTTTTAGTGCATTTTTATTATGTAATTCAATTAAACTTATAGCTAGACAAATAAACGCTTAAAACTAACTTAACTATTCTTATTTTAACTTACTGGCGCTCTAAGTTAAATATAATACTTAAAACTATGTCTGTCGACGTAACGAACTTGAAATTGTTTAATTATTTAATTTTTTTAATTTTAATTGTTACTAAGAAAATTATTATACAAAAAACTTAGTAAATTATTTTTTTTTTTTACATATATCTTAACAACTACTGTTCTAAGTAGAGTTGCCTTAGAATGAAATTGATGTCCGCTAAGTTAAGTTGAACTTAGACGGACAATAAAATATATGTACTTCACAAAAGGTACAAAGGAAATGAAACTCGTATCAATTTTCCTTAAGACGTTATAAATTTATTGTGCGTACTTTCTTTTTGCTGGACTGTAGATGGGTGCCGAAAGCCATTCTCTAATGTTACCAGTTATCCTCGGTTCAAACAGCTGTTAAACTTTGCATAACATGTGGGGTTGATAAACCCTTGTACATAATTTTACTATTTTACATTTGGTTTGACTGTGTGAATCTTTACTTTAACATGATTTACATCTGGTTTGACTGTGTTAATATTTACTTTACTACATTAACATGAGTATTATTAATGCCCCATATTTAATGAAAAGTAGTTAGAGAGAGATGCCACTATTAATTTTTTGGAGCCATCAATGCATCAAGTCGGCCATCATTAAAGATTGTCAAAAGCCTGGTTTTGAATATATACCTCTTTCTTACGAGTCAAGCGATTAGATGGAAAGAGATAACATGCATGTAACCAGGCTAGCCTTCCAGATTTGACATCTTAGTTTTCAAGTTAAGAGCGTGGTATTCGGTCGTGTTGTTTATTTACTTTGTGTTTTTACGTGAAATAAATTCTGTGTTTTAAATTTAAATAAATGTGTTTGCGTTGTCCATTGTGACTAGTTGTCGATGATATGGAGGTTGCAATTGTCACCTATTTTGTTATCATATCTCGACAATTAGTTCAATGTGCCAAAACACGTAGCATCGATGTCAAATGTAGAAGTGAGATTCATAAGCAATTAATTAATAATTAAAAATGTGTTGTGTGTTGATTGTTGAATGTTTTGTTGGTGACCAACAACTACCTTAAAATAAATCTTAAAACTGTCTTATTCTAAATTAGCCTATCTCATTCTACCTTACGTATTTTCTACGTAATTTTTTTTTTGTTTTTTTATTTTATAATTTTTTTTTTTTTTTTTTTTTTTTTCTATCGAGTGCTGTTTTTTTTATTTTTTTTTTATGTTTTTTTTTATTTTTTTCATCCAAGTGCTGTGGATATTTTTTTTTTTTTCAATTATTACCTACACCTACCTAAACTACCTGAACCTAAACTATGTAAGTCGGCCATGGGCAAGAACAGCCAACTTTTAACATCAAACAGGCTACCCTGGATTAGGGAGAAACGACGAAGGAGTTTCCTATCTTTCGGCCAGCCACCAGAAATGACCGTACTGACGTTGTACGTCCTCAACATCGCGCTCCGATACCGCCCTACTAAACCGGAGACTGTCCACACTGCCGTGTGCAACGTCTCTGTCGTAGTTGAGTCGCCTATCCACAGCCGTCCGAGCAACGTGGAAGATTAGCGGCACCGCCAATCTGTCCTGGACCAGACCTTTCTCATCAAAATAGACGAACGCCTCTGGAGGAACAAAGATGTTAAGGCGCACTCTCTCGTGATACTCGTAATTGGGGTAATAAGCCCCGAAGATCAGGTTGTTCGTCGAGCTCATTGCTCTTGCAATGTGTCTTCGAATCAGCTTGATAACGAAATTATCCACTCTTATTAGGTTAGCCCTGTTGTATAGGACCTCATTGGGATAGAATTTAATGTACTGGGACCCTGGTGTTTTGTACAAACGAAGGCAAGCCCTCTCAAATACACGAATCTTTAACAACAAGCTTGCTCCCACGTTGAACCACACGGGGCATCCATATACGAGCATGGGCCAGATGAGGGCCATGTAGCAGATTACCTTTACCCTTGCATCGAGTTGCTTGCTATAAAAAAGTCTCTTTGTAAGGGCAAAAGCACCTTTGGCTCTGGCCAGAGCAGCATCTATATGTTTGTTAAAATATAGATATTGGTCTAACCAAAGCCCCAGGTATCTGACTACACTTCGACTAACAAGTGACTGTCCGTGCGATCCCACGATTGAGAACTTTCGCTAATTCTTTCTGGTATCCCTAGAGGCACCAGAAAACGGCGTCCTAAAAAGAATGGTTTCCGATTTCTGGAAGTTGATCTTCAACTTCCAGTCATCGCAATATGGCTGAATCTTATCGAAGTCACGTTGCAAGAGAATTACAATGACCTCGATTTTTACTCCTGATCTGTACGCGATCAAGTCGTCTGCGTACGCTATGGCATGGTGAAGTGATCCTATGAGATCGCTCGTGTAAATATTGAAAAGGATCGGTGAATTAACCGCACCTTGTTGCAGACCGTTTTTAATTAGAAATGTTCCAGCAGAAGTCACATTGCCATTTTTGACAATGAACTGTCTACTGGTGAGCATGTTATGAAGTATGTACAGCAGTGGTTTACTTATGCTCAGAATGCTTATCTTGTAGAAGAGTCCCTCTAACCATACGGTGTCGAAGGCTTTCTCCAAATCAATCAGGCAGGCACCCGTGCATTGGTTTTTGCATTTGTTCCATTGTATATCCGATACCAGTTTAGACGCGGCATGTATTGTATCATTCCCCCTTAAAACCGAATTGGTTATCCGGAATTATATTACTGTTTTCAGTCCACTTCAGCAGGGCTCTATTGATCAATTTCTCGAATACCTTGCTGATGTTCGGAAGGAGACTTATCGACAGGGGATTTGCCGGATTGGAAGTGTCCTTACCCCTTTTGGGGATGGGTTATATCACTGCTGTTTTTCAATGCGCTGGATAATGTGCATTATTCAGCTCATTGTTAAACAGAGTGGTGTAAATGTCCACAGCTTCTAGAGGGAGCTGTCCTAGTACAATGTTCGACACTCCGTCGATCCCTACAGACTTTTTCCTCCTCAATGAGTCGAAGATCGCTTGGAGCTCCACCTTCGATATGTACGGGGGGTGTACCCTTTCATCGGCGATGACATTATTTGCCATGTTATCGTCATTGAACTCGGTGAAACCTATGTTCTCGGATCGCCAGTGCTCTATATCATTTCGAAGGTAGAAGTTGTGCACAAGGACGCTATTTTCCAGGTCGTGGTTCGGGCAAATGGTATCATTCACCTTGTGCACTTCCTGGAAAGTAGTCCTATAGCCTCTACCTTCTCCGGCGGATCTTCGATCACAAAGAAGTTGTCATCCTCTACTGCGTTATCTGAATCTATAGCTGCTGTTATAAGTATTTGTCCATTGTTCGTCGTTCGGGGGATCTTAAGACACGGAAGGTCGTTTTGATTGTTCCTCCGAAATATTTTATTTATCTGCGGGAACATACTCGGATTGTTGGATTTTACAGCCCGTATTTTGTTGTTTCAATGCAGATTTACAGAAAGTCTGTAATTTTCTCTAATTAATTTCTGGAGGTTTTTAATCAACGACTTCAGCATCCTAACCTCCGAGTTTTGTCTGTCAGTAAACTGTCTGTACAATTTTTTTAGTCTCGACAGCAGTCTACTTTTGTGTTGGTGTAGTGCGTCAATTGTTGCATTACGCAATATGTCTGCGTTGTCAGTATGTTGATACCGAGGTATCGTATTGTCCATAGTTCGTTTAATTGTTTCGTCCATTTGTTTTAGGTACCAGTCAATCTCCTCGTTTGATAGATTCCTATTGGACGGTGGGTAGAGCGAATTCGAGGAGAGTGCTCTTGTTAAAGTTCTTGTGAAGCGAGTCCAACGCATCCTACTATAATTGTAGGAGTACGTTTGGACAAACTCCTCCAACTCCGCAATTTCGTTGGGAATCGTTATTACGGCACTGAGTGCGTGCAATGGTCACTGTCATACACAAATGTGTGCAGGCAGTTTATAGTTTGTCGGTCCATGTCGGTCAGTTGCAACCGTATGTCGAACAGCATAAGATCCAGATAGGAGGCGCTTCTAGAACACTAGGATTAGGTGTGTTATTTGCCAATCTCTATGTTTGGCGTTAAGATCTCTGGCCATGATGAAATAATTCCCCTCCGACTCCAGCCTTAGGCATTGAAAAAGTGTCTCGAGCTCTGAAATAAATAAAGTAGATTGAGTAGCTTCAGGTGCATAGAGTGCAACCAAGTACATCCTCTTTCCACTACGGAGAGGGATGCACACGATACACGCTTCCAGCTCCTGGAACCTTCGCACTTCACCGCTGTACATAACTTTAAATTGCAGTTGTTTGCGTATGAAGATCGCAACACCTCCTCCTTGTGTGGAGTTGGGTCGGTCTCTTCTGACAATATTGTATTTATTGTGCCCCAATTTGTGCTTCTAGGATAGCTTTGTTTCGCTAACCATAAGCACATCTGCGGTTTGGTCTTCTAGCAACTTAAACAATACCGTTCTTCGCTCGACCCTAATCAGTGAATTCACATTCACCGCAAGTATCTTCAAGGATTGCTCCTCCATGTTCGTACCCATTACGACTGAGGGTGCGTTAGGCCCGGCAGAAGTGCGTGGATATGGTCCAACCGCTTCGCCTGGTCCTGTACCTGACGCTGAAGCTGCTCCATCTGCCCTTGGATAGAGCGCAAGATGGCCAGCAGGTCAGTCTGAGCCTCCAGTGTTCTAGGCGCTGAGGCCTGAGAAGCAATCTTCGGTCTTTTCTGTTCCGCGTTTCCCCGACCTGCCGCCATTTGGCCGTAGGTCACTTGGGGAGTCACGGATTGTGTTTGAATTGGAGCAGGTGGACGTTTCACTACGACCTTCTCCTGACGAACCAGATTTACTTTCTTATTATACTGGAACTTAGGACAACCTCGATAATTTGCTGTGTGTCCCGAGTTCCTGCTAAAGCACAGGAGAGCTGGCTCTTATCTGCCACTCCATCCTCACCCAGAGTGCATTCCTCTGCTTTGTGGTTCTTTCCACACTTAACACATCGAGGCTGCATTTCGCAGTTCGACGCGGCGTGACCGAACCTTTGGCAGCGAACACATTGTAAAATGTTTTCGCTCCTTCTTAATTTTTCTCATGCGATAACCTGGTAGTCTAGGACTTTAATACTCCTTAGACCATCCAGTTTGCTATTGCGTGAAAGCTGAATTAGGAAGAACGGCAGTTTCCGCTTCTCCCTTTTTGCCTTAGCTGCGGTGAATGGCTTGACCCCCACGAATTCGATCTCGTTGCACTCTTCCTCTTAAAGCAGCGCAAGGAGCGTCTCCGGATCAGTAGACGGGTCTATCCCCCTCACCAGCATTGTTTGCTGCTTTTCCCCCTTCGGGGTGAAGGAGAAGAACTCCGTCGTCGTATCACTAAATAATTCATTAATTTTTTTGTATTCTTCCACTGTATTACAGTGGATAGCATGTCTATTTTCATTTAATCTTTTAATAGAAAAATGACTGCCTATGGTCGACTTACATAGTTCGATGGTATCCTTCAGCTCAATTTTCGAAATTTCACAACGCCCGTACCCTCTTTGGCGTGCGCAAATTATATAAAAAAAAAAAAAAAAAAAATTCAAATCGGATGAAGACGATGTAAGATATGGTGTGGCTTTCCTTTATTTTTCAATAACTGTTTGTGGCAGAGTTTTTATTATAATGTTCAACAATAAGTATACATGCCCCCAATTTTTTAAATTTTTCTGAGATGGAGGGGGGAACATCGCCTGTGCCATGGTTTTTGGGCTTTTCTGTTCAAAAAACTTTATCCAAAAAATAATATTATATTCCTGAACCCCTTGAAAGTTAAGCATTAATTTGATAAGACACATGATGGGGTATTTTTTTTTTTTGTACATTATTCCCAAAATCCTCCCTCCACCCCCCACAGCAATATTGTTTCATAGTAAATTATATACGTGTGGACCAAGCCAGGATAAGAAATATTTTTTTTATTATCACCACTCACCACTTTAAGTATATACATATTAGTATGCCGAAAATGTTGCTCCAACTGCTGCTAATTGACATCCCACCAGTGGTCTATTTCACCAAATTACAAGTACAATTACAAACTTGTATTTGTTGATTACATTTAGAAATTTGTTTACTGATTTTCTGTTTCACAAAAGAGAAAAAAATTAAGGGAAATTGTATTTATTATTTACAAAAACAAAAAAAATCCGTTTCACCATTAACTTTGCAAAGTTGTAGACAACAACTGTTTTTTCACAAATTTGTAAGCTCTCTAACTGATAACATCAAGGGCAAAAATGAATAAACAGAACAAAATTTCTATCGACGGTTTAATTCGTGATAAGAAAAATGTTTTATTCGCAGAATTTTCTGATACCATTACACATAATGTTAAAGTTAGCGAGTGGCAAAAGATTTTCAACACTTTAAAATCTAATGGAATTTTAATAGATAAGGATTGGAAATACCTTAGAGATGTCGTGTGGCAAAATATTCGACGAAAAACTGTGGTAAGTCAAAAACATTTGTATAAAGGGTGAATTTCATAAGATGCAATAAAAGGCTAAGGAGAAAAAATTTTTATTAGAAGTGGATAACAAATTTTAAAAATCTTTAAAAATTTAAAGATTTAGATATACCGTGCATGTCTGCGATCCCGTGATACTGTCCACCATTTCCAAGCCAATGTAAAGCTTTTAGAAATTGCTGTGTCGGTGTCAGTGAAACGTTTTTTTTAGACTCATTTGCAATCATAGGTCCAATTTGTCTTATTATTTCCTCTGCCTCAACACGTGTTAAACGAAACTTTTCGTTGAAAACAAAAGAATCTGAAATTTCATAGTTAATTCGCGGACGATATATTTTTCTTGGTCTATTAAGCACAAAATCTTCACTTCTATCACTATCGGTGCTACTATGCCTTCGACGTAAGGACATTTTTAGGTTTGAAATGCGATTTCTTTCGAAAAATACAAATTGTTATTAAAACGACACACGATCTTTCTATTGTAAGAAATTTTCAGCAACTGAACAATTTTGTAGAATTTCTTGATTTCGTGAAACACAAACTTACAGAAAAATATGATTTTTAACAAATTTGAACTTGGTAGCAACAAAGAAAATCAACTTTTGGTGAAACGGAAATAATGAGATTTCTACAAATTTCCCTTTGTAAACTACAACTACAATTTTGTAGCACAAATATTTTGTGAAACAGAATAAATCGATTTTTCTACAAATTTGTTGAAAAAGTACTTGTAAAATACAATTTGTAAGTTGGTGAAATAGGCCACTGGTGAAAACACTTCCTAAATAGTAAGAGTTCCTAAACGTATTGGAGAAAATAACAGCGAGTGGGAAAAATGCGCGAGTATACGAGCGGTGCCCCAAATTCATCAATTTTCACCAGACAATAGAGGTTTTCTATTTTCGACATCCCGGAGGAAATTAAATAACCGCGTGCAAACTATGATGATGAAATAAGGTTAGGTACGACCGCCACATGCTTGTTGCCTTATATGTACATCGAGGAATAAAATTTAAAAATATGTAACTAATTTTGTAATAATATTGATAAGAAATGTCAAATAAAGAGCGAAAAATGTTCGATTATTCAAAATCACGAATACAACACTCAATTTACAATAGGAGTGGAACTTGTATTGTATTATAATTGTGTTACCCATATAAAAGGAAGCGGTGAAGTTATAGGTCCCTGTGACTCTCCAGCATTTACAGTTGGAAGATACACCATCGACCGCAACTTAAATTTATTAGTCCTGAAGACAAATTTTCACCCTTGCCACAAATACGGTTCTATGCGAAACTCTATCGAACTCTTTTAGGTGTCTAAATTGTGTGTTGTGACACAAACAAAACTAAAAATTCCGTATTTTCTTTTTCATTTTATTCTTTTACTCTTTTTTTTCAAAGTCCAATACCTTAATAATAATGCTTAAAATCGAACTTAACATTTATAGGCTTAAACTCTAACGGAATTAAGATGTAGAAAAGATAAGAGAACAACATGGTAATTTTATATATGTAAATTATATATTTGGAGCATTCCACCGTAAGCGCTGTACTGCTCAATACATACATATTACACTCTCTCGATCGTGTTAAAAAAAAACGTTCCGACAGCGTAGCTTTATTGCTGACAACTCAAAGCTTGTTGTTTATCAGCAGAGAGTGTAAGACCATGATTTATCTGCGTAAGCTGTGTTGCCGTGTCGTTGTTGCCATGCCGATGCGAAGATGTAACTCCTCCCACCTAAAGGACTCAATGTGGTGAAGACATATTTTAACCATTGCATGTTTGACGTTTATTATTTTGTTATTTTTTTTTTCAGTGCTGATTGAAAATTTAGTTGATGGACTCAGATACTGGAGCGTATGCGTATTTTAACAAATCTAATTTAAATTTTTAGTTAATAATAATTGTTTCCTATGTTTGATACTTAAGAGTCGAATGAGTTACAAAATATACAAATTATGTATCTACGAATTATTACTAAACAATTATCAAATTATCAATTATCTTAAACGTTACTACAGAGTCTTCCAATAGGGACTTCCGAACTTTGACAGTTGGTAGCGGTCATATTGTTGAAGCTATTGAGTCTGTTTTGCCAAATCACCATGGACGGATATAGTGTTCAACAACATATCCAAATAATAAAATTGTTTTATCAAAATGGGTGTTTTGTTCGGGCAACGATCCGCGCGCTTCGCCCATTTTACGGTCGCCATAATCGAGAGGACTATTCGCAGTGTGCAGGAGAATCCGAGATAGTCGATTTCGCGTCGCTCACAAGAACTCGGCCTTTCTCAGCCCACAACTTGGCGAATTTTGCATCATGACTTGAGTCTGCACCCGTACAAAATTCACCTGACCCAGGAGCTTAAAGTTAACGTCTGTGTGTTCGCTGAATGGGCTCTGGAGCAGTTGGAAACTGATCCTTATTTTCATCGAAAAATCATCTTCAGCGATGAGGCCCATTTCTGGATGAATGGGTACGCCAACAAACAAAATTGTCGAAATTGGGACGATACCAATCCACATGAGATCCAAGAGCGTCCAATGCATACTGAAAAAGTCACTGTATGGTGTGGATTTTGGGCTGGCGGCGTCATCGGTCCATATTTCTTTGAGAACGACGTTGGCCAGGCCATCACCGTCAACAGCGCTACAGGTCGATGATTACCAACTTCTTTTGGCCTGAATTGGATCATATGGACACCAACGACATGTGGTTTCAACAGGATGGAGCTACGTGCCACATAGCTCACGCTACATTGTAAATTCTGCACGAGCTATTCGAGGGTATGGTCATCTCACGTGGAGGTGATGTGAACTGGCCACCGAGATCGTGCGATTTGACCCCGTTAGACCTTTTCTTGTAAGGATTTCTGAAGTAGCAGATCTATTCGAATAAGCCACCAACCACAGATGCCCTCAAAGCCAACATAACCCATGCCATCGGTCAAATTCAGCCTGATTCATGCACCAAAGTCATGGAAAATTGGACATTTCGGATGCGCGCCACCCAGAGAAGCTGCGGAGGATGTTTGCACGATGTTTTACTTCATACATAATGGCATCGATAGGCCTTTCAAACAAATAAAAAATTTCGATGATAACTTGCACACACTTTGATTTATTTAAATTTAAAGATAGGAAGCGCTTAATGAAAGACCCTTTACAATTTGTTTTTTTCGTTTTTTCTAAGGTACTCGTATATAGTCATTGGCAGAACTACCTTAGAGTAGTCCCTAATGAACAAGATATCCATTTTTTTTTTAAAAACTACATTTATCAACCTGCACTTTCAAGTTGTATTCTAGAAGTCATTTAAAAATTTTGGTGAGAGAATCAATATGCTCTTGGAGCTATATTGAAAAGATGAGTCATCATATCATCCAAATATATCACGCAAATTTTCCTAATGTAATCATGTAGAACCTCGTTCACCATTCTCTGAAAGGAAGCGGGAGCATTTTTCAGCCCGAATGGCATACGTGTAAATTCTTAGGGGCCGTCTGCAGTTGAGAACTCAGTTTTGTGTCTTTCTTTCCCGTCAATAGAGATTTGATGAAAAGGCTTTGCAAGGACGAGAGTTGAAAAGTGTTGAGTATTACCCAATTTGGGAAAAATATCATCCGTATAAGGAATGGAGAATTTATCGTCTGTTGTCATATCGTTTAATAAACGATAATGAACAACGATGCACCACTTTTGTTGAACCGAATTATCAATTTTCTTTGGGACAACCCAAATCTTTTCGACTTCTGTATGATTTAGAAAATACAAGTATCTCGATTTTGTTGAAATTTTATGAGTATTTTTAACCACAGAAGAAAGATTATCACCTTCTTGGTAAAAATCTTTCCTAGATTTGCGATTTCTAAATTTACCCCCAAGGGTACTTCTCTGGCTCCCTGGTCAGCGTGTACAGATATTACGAATGTAACAGATACTGTTCTCCTAGCTATAGACTAAAGAAAAATGATTTTAAAAGTCTTTTCCGCATATTTCACAATAGACTAATCGCGGAAGGGGATTTTAATGCCAAGAATAAATATTGGGGATCTAGATTAACAAATACTAGATGCAGAGAACTATATGAAGCTACTAAAGAAGATGGCGCAAAATATCACTCAACGGGAAAACCTACCTACTGGCCAACAGATAGGAATAAAACCCCAGATCTTGTCGACTTCTTCATATCTAAAAATATATCTTCAAATAATATAATACAAATATAGAAGAAGGGCCTGATCTTCAATCAGATCACTCCTCAATACTTCTTACACTTGGCAATAAAATAATAACAATAGAACATAGTCCAAAACTAGTTGATAGACTGACTGATTGGAACTACTTCAGACAGAAGTTGGAAGAAAGTATCGAACTATCATCAGCTATTCAAACAGAAGATGAATTAGAAGAAACAGTGCAAATATTTACACTCAATATACTCGTAAAAAAAACTGCATGGGCTGCAACTCCCAAAACAAAAAACAAGATTAAACAAAACTGTTATCCTCGCGAAATATGTGAAATTTAGGAAAGCTAGAAAATGTTGGCACCAGGCAAGGGTGCCAAACGACAAAGCTACACTGAGCTCAGAAAATCTATAAGAGAGTTTAATAATGAGACTCTAAAAACATATCTTACAAGTCTTATAAATGATGCTAGTACCGACTACTCGCTCTGGAAGGCAAAAAAGAAAATGGACAGGCCAATAGGTCACATTCCACCAGTAAAAATCAGAGAAGGTAACTGGGCAAAAAGCAGCCAAGAGAAAGCAAACACTTTTGCAGAGTATCTTGAAGACGTCTTTAAATCTTATGAAGATAAAGGTTATCAAGGAATCGAAGTAAGGTGCGAAGAAGATAGACCTATTCGGCCGGTAACAGCTAAATAACTTGGCAAAGAAATTAAGGAAGACATAAGTGTAAAAAATGCTCCAGAGTTTGATTTAATTAAAGGGAAATTTTAAAACAATTTGCACGAAAGCTTTAAAAAAACTAGCGCAGATTATAAATGCTGCATTCAAGTTAAGATATGTGCCAAGCATTTGGAAGGTTGCGGAGGTAATAATGAAACCAAAACTAGCAAACCACCTAGCGAAGTAACCTCTTATCGCCCAATATCGATATTACCAATGTTGTCCAATCTATAGTCCCAATTCACCAATTTGGATTTAGAAATAAGCACTTTACAATTGATCAGGTGCATAAAATCACAGATAAAATCGAAAAAGCATTTGAAGAGAAAAATGAGTGATCTACAGTATTTCTTGATATAGCACAAGCTCTCGATGAAGTCTGGCACCAAGGTTTAATCCACAAATTACAAAAGTAACTGCCGAAGCAGTATTCGAAAATTCTGGAGTTATATTGTATATATCAGATCGATTCTTCAGAATTAAACAAGAATCAGAGTACTCAACATTAACAGAAATTAAAGGGCGTACCACAAGGCAGTGTATTGGGCCCTGTGCTTTACCTCTTATTCACTAGCGATCTGCCTGAAAGTGGAGAAACCACTATTGCAACTTCTTCAGATGACACTGCTGTACTTGCTGTGGGAGCAACTGTCGAAATAGCAACAAAAAGCTTCAAATAACAATAAACAGTATTGCAGCATAATAATAACTACGCTCCTATGTATCTTAGAATGGACTAAAAAATGGCAGATTAGATTAAATGACCTAAAGTCAATCCATATTAATTTTACATATAAAAACGTACCACATATTCCAGTATAACAATGTAGTGGAATACTCAAATACAGCCAAATATCTAGGCATGACACTGAGTTGGAAAGCACATGTAAAGAAGAAGAGATATGAGTTGAACATACGATACAGGGAGATACTAATCCCTGTCCAACTATAATAAGCTATTGCTATACAAGCAGGTTTTGAATCCGGTATGGTCCTATGGGCTCCAGATGTGGGCACACATATGCCTAACAAATTTACAAAAGTTTATGCACCTTGGTACATAGCTGATCTACATAGAGATCTTAATATTGAAATGGCTGAAGATGAAGATAAAAAAGCTTCTCAAATACACAAAAGTAGGCTTCTCAACCACGATAACATAGAAATGATAGAACTATTAAATACTGTCAATATAATCAGTAGACTAAGATGGGTAAAACCTCTTGATCTCTTGAAGAGTTAGCTAAAGCCAAGAAATTAGGTAATATTTTCAAAGATCAAAGTCTTGAAATCCGACAAACGGCAGATTTTTCTTTTCTATTTTTCAAATAATTCAAAAATGAATTGTTGATTAGTCGAATGACTAGGTGCAATTCTATTCGGGATGACGAAAGTCAGTCTCCCCGAAAGTTATTTTTAGATCGAGTTAACATCCCTCACTATTGCAGAAGCATCCCTCGCGAACTAGCTCTGTAATGTATTCCGATGATTTTTCCTACCAGCGAACCCCCCAAAAAAAAAATTGTTTGCTTTTCAAAACTCTGGTACACTATCTATTTATGTTCGCACTACCCGAAATATAAAATTTTTAACAAAATCGTAAGAGCCGGTCTTGAGAAAACCGGCCTTTAATAAAGTACCGTTAATTTTAGGATTAGAATAAAAATTCCGCTTTCGCCCGAAATGTGACACCGGATTTGAAGTTTCAAGAAAATAAGTCCCACCTTTTAGGTTGCAGTTCAGTACACATACATACACACTGTCAGACAGACGCACCGACAGACAGAATTGAGAGACCCACAATTTTGAGTTTCTCTATTATAGTAATGTCAAATTTGATCAAAATCTCGAGATCAAAAATTTTCAGGAAATTAGTACTTGCCTTATAGGTGCAAGTCAAAATTAGCAAATTAATCAAAGATATATTTCAGAGTAAGAAGGTGAGATTTGTTCTTCTTTTGGGCAATTAAATATTTATTATTTTTTTTCTTTTCAGGGATGCCAATGTATTCTATGCAAGTATTTCCCATTTCGATGATTAAAAATTAATAATTTTCGTATTTCTCTAGGGCAACTTCACATCACACTCCTTAAACAAAAGCATTGTGCCTGTCGCGGTGCATAACTGAACAAGATGCTTGAGTTTTACTACTTTTAGCTGTAACCTGTTGATCTAGGCTTTTGTTAAATCTTTTCGATGCACGAAAAGTGTCGGAACGCAGTGTGGACATGTCTACAATTATGTACTCCCCTTACGAGTAAGTCAGTTAAATTGCACCGTTTTTGTCAAAGATTAAAATTCTCCAGTAATATTTTTTACTCCTTTTATTCCAACTATTCATCAACAATCCCTTGGTAATCAGGCCAGATTATGTAGCCTAACAAATATTGAATTTAAAAAATGAATTTAAGCTGTCTGGGTCAAATGTTTGAAAAGTTATAAGCGCAAAACAGGCACACGAACAGACAAGTAAACACCGCAAGTTTTAAGGCACAGCACTTGAACCGAATAAAGCTCCTGGATACGACCTAATCACAGGACAGCTTCTTAAATCGTTACCTAGAAAAGCGTTAGTTAAGTTCCTCTACATTATAAACGCAGTGATAAGACTAGAATATGTTCTGAGTCAATGCAAAGCCGCGGAAGTAATAATGATTCTGAAGCCAGGAAAACCACCGAATGATAAAAAATCCTATAGACCTATTTCGCTGCAGCCGATTATGTCTAAAGTTTTCGAAAGAATAGTACTTAAGCGATTACAGCCGGTTATAGAAGAAAGATCTCTTATTCCCAATCACCAGTTTGGGTTTAGAACCAAGCACTCAACAATAGATCACGTGCATAGAATAACTGATTTAATTGAGAAAGCTTACGAAGAAAAAAGATTTGCTCTAGCGTATTCCTTGATGTTCCTCAAGCTTTTGACAATGTCTGGCATGAAGGATATTAAGAATATTACAAATGTTGAAGACAAGTTCTGCCGAAACACTTATAAAATATTTGACGAAACGACTTTTCCGAGTCAAACACGGAAATTAATATTCAGAATTTAAAGAAATAAGGGCTTGGTTGTAGCAGGAACGTGTCCTTGGACCGCTTTTGTACCCATTATATACTCGCGATATACTGCAAGAAGAAAGCACCATATTAGCTACATTTGCCGACGACACTGCCATCCTGGCAACGGGTAAAACGATCAAAGAAACGACTGAAAAATTGCAAGAAGTAAAAAAGTAAAAAAAAGTAAATGAATGGACAAAGATTTGGCGACTAGCTTTAAACGAAAACAAATCTGTTCATGTCAATTTTATTTATATGAAAATAAATAGTTTGCCGACCTTTTTCAAACTCGCTTCAAATTCCGTTTGCAAACGAGGCTAAGTATCTTGGAATGACATTTGATGCTAAGCTGAAGTGGAAATCGCACGTGAAGCAAAAACGTAAAGAACTAGAAACCAAATACAGAGAAATGTAGTGGTTGCTTGGAAAACATTCCAAGCTTAATATAGAGAACAAACTGCTTTTATACAAGCAAGTGCTAAAGCCGATATGGACATATGGAATACAACTCTGGGGTTGTACCAAAATAAGTAATGTCAATATTTTACAAACTTTTGAAAATAAAGTGCTAAGATCAATAGTTAATGCACAGTGGTTTATTAGAAATAGCGATATGCATAGAGATTTAGAAATTGCAACAGTCGAACATGAAATCAAAAACTTCGCGCGTAAGCATAAAGACAGATTACAAGGACACATTAACAATGAAGTCCTTTGAATTCTAGACGAGAGGAATCTACTGCGTCGTCTACAAAGGACTAAACCTTTCGACTTAACGCGATACCAAGAAACCGCGTCTAATCTGCGGAACTTTCAATGGAAAGGCACCTGCCAAACGATCTCAATACGTGAAAGAAAAACTGCTGGATAAGTCAAAACTTAGTTGTAGTAATCAAAGATATTTAACACGAAGGGAGTTTTTTTTTAGTGAGTAAAAATCTCACACTACTATGAGCACGCGCTATCGATCCTCATAGTGTCCTCATGAAGATTTTTTACCAAAAAAAAAAAAAAATGTATACATATGTACTATATTGAAAAACAAACAAGGCGCAGCACTTGGATAATAAGAAAAAAGTGCATATTTAATTATACATGTATTTTCAATCAATTTTTATTTTTAAGGTAGCATTTAAGTTTTATACATAATATAAAAAAAAATTTCTGATACTAAGTTTTTTGAAAAATAAAAATGTTTCTTATTCATAATTGTCTTTTAAATATGATAATAAAATAATAAGTAACAGACTAAGTCGAAAGACATAGTAAAGGATTAAGTTAAGCTTATGGCCAGTAAATTAGAATAAGATAGTTAAATTAGTTAAGCCGGTTTTAAGCGTTTTTACCTAGCATGTAAGTATAAATGGATTAAAATTAATAAAAAGCTAAAAAAAACAAGCAAACACCTCATTGCATCTATTATGTTCCTACTATTCTGCTTCGGAACACTAAAAAAATATATTGCAGGTATACTTGAACTTGTGTATTGTTTATAAGCAAATTTTAAACAAAATAACAAAAATATAATTGGAAAATTTTCCAAAACTTGGTATGCCATAATCTTCAAATATTCAAAGTTCAAATAATGATTTCAAAAAAAAAAAAATTGATTGAGTCGTAGCCGTTATACCCATTTTTGACAAAAACCTGATGGGCCATCTGTAAAAAAAAACCTGACGGGCTTTTCGAGTAAATCGATTTTTGACAAAATCGGCCATTACTTATGAAGTTTAAGGAAAATCCATTCAACCACTTAGGCATATACAGACAAGCAGGCTTTGTTGAGATTCTCTATTATAGTAATGCCAAAATTATTCAAAATGCCGACTTGTTTTTATTTTTTCTTCATATTTTTGTAATATTTCCCTTTTTTTTAGTAACATTAATCTATGTATGTTTAAGCGTTAATATTAACACTTTACGAGAACTATTAACTTCTACGACGTGTGTTGGTATTGATTAGAGAAACTAGGATTACGTTTGTTTCCCTATCCCACGGGTGGCGTTTGTTTTCTCCCGTTGTTTTTGAGCCAACACCGCCATTACACCAACATTCGTTCAAAAACATCATAATTCACAAACAAAGAGCTGCTTATTAAAATTAAAGTGTACTAATGACGCATCTACACTATTTAAAAAGCAAATGCTAAAAAATGCAGTAAACACCCAGTTTTAGTCTTATTTATTTTACGATTGCCTGATGTCAGCTAAATTCTCGCATATTCATCAGTATTAACAAGATATACCCTAGAACAGTGGTTTTCAACTAGTGTTCCACGGAATTCCACCCCTTCATGTTTTTTCACCTTTATATTTCTGATTTCCATGTATGTATTTGTATAAATATTTCTTAAGCGTTATTTCCCCTTAATTCTCAGATGATATACTTAACCCGACATTTCGTGAGTAGGGAGGGTCGTAGAGTAAATTATAGGATAGGTACGAGTATCGGCATCTAAAAAGGATATTTTATATTATTTTTTAAATATTTTCAATCTATTCAACTAAATTCCGGTCTATAACAAAAGCATTAAAGAGGGATGATCCAGACAAATTTAATTTACGGAATATTATTTTGCAGGATTTTACTTTCCGGAATGTTACTTTCCGAATTTTAAGATGTTTTTTCATGATTTTGCTGTTTCGTTTTTTTTTCGAACCGAGTTCGCAGTAGTTCGGTTGTTAATTAAGAAAGAAAGAGATTAATAAGATCATAATATAAAAATTGAATAGCTCACAAACTTAAATGATATAACCTGTCCGTACTTAAAAGTGTGGGAATCGAGAAAAAGTTGCTCTTTCATGATTATCATAACTTTAAACCTTGTTTTTTCGGATTCTCATGTTTTTACGTATGTTTTTAAGTGTTTCCTCTTCGTAATTCTCAGATAACCCCGTCAACTTAGCAGAGTGCAGTCATTAAAAGCAAGATTGACGTCAATCTAGCACAGACCATTATTATGTAGTTTTGTAAGTAATTGAAAAAACAAATTATGCCAGAATTTTGTGCTTTATATGCTAATTACTTGCTCAGTTTTAAATTTTGTTGCTTAAATGCATTTATCAGATAATAGTACAAGAAGATGCCTTCACTAGGTTGATGTTTCAAATAGTGTACATAACCAATTGATACGCTTGAGTATGGATCCAGTGGAATAGTACAAGAAGATGCCTTCACTAGGTTGATGTTTCAAATAGTGTACATAACCAATTGATACGCTTGAGTATGGATCCAGTGGACCCCCTAGCTACGTTCCTGCCCCTACTTTAACGTCAGCCGTTAAACTAAAGCAAATTTTGCTACGAAACTACATCCTGACGATTATCTTCATACACACCAATTATTTCAATCCATTCTCTTCTTCCCAGTTCGCGCATGGACTGAATTCTCTTGAAAACACTTAACTATTCTCTTTTTTTTAGTGCAAAATTTGAATAAGTAAAAAAAGTCGCCGCTTGCAATGAAACATTTATGCGCTCTCAACTGTTGTTTACTTAAGTCAAAGTGCACCTTGAATTATTGAGATTTTAAAATGTGTGTGTTTCAAAGCTCTCCTTTAGAGCTTCTTTTATCTGAGCTCTTAAGTCATCTAAGGTTATTACCACCTCACAATTCAGTTCAGTAAAAGAAGAGGACTTCAAGCGACGAATATGTCAAAGTCAAGTGTTGCATTGCATTTGTGTTACATTGGTAACCAGCCTGGTCTCTACTTGCGCTGGAAGTTTATATCTGTGTACATAGCGACATTTTTATGTTGAGAGACATTTAAAAATAAAAGAAGTTCGAAAAAGGAAACACTGCGGAGTAAGTATGGAAAATGACATAATTCCTTAGCTCACTCCAGTGCAGGAGTCGTCCAGTAGGACTGTGCAATTCACCTGAAAAACTGATGGAATATATGAGTAAAGGGGGTGGTGTTGGGTTTGTATGAAGGCAAATGCAAACAACTAAATTCATTTGAACTTAAAAGAGGACAAGGATTCTCAGAGTTTTTATTTTTAGGGAGCATGGCGCAGTTGATATATGTACATGCTGTATGAAAAAATATGGTGTTGGAATATTTTATAAAAGGTTATGGTGTAGATTTGTAAATTTTGTCAATTTTGTTTTGTAATGTCGAAATAAGTTAACGTCACACTCTCCAATCTCTCTAAAAAGGAGAAAAAAGAAGCGTCAAAAGAACCCTAGCCGCACCTGTTCCTGATCAGCAACAACAATAATAAAAAGAAAGAACATAAAAAAAATAAATGCATTGTCTATGCAATGAAATATATCATATACATAGATAATTATGCTACGATTGAAAAGAATTCTGAACAATTAATAATAAAAGAAATTTGGACAACTAAAATAAATATTAACAAATGTTAAGCATTTAAAGACAATCAAAATTAAAGAATAACACAAATGTCAAATAATTCTTCTCTTCTTATTTTTCTTCAATCCCCACTTTCTGTTAAGCATCGGGGTAGCCTCGGGATATCCATCTTTTCCAATGGACTCGGTCCCAGCTCTCTCTTCTCATCTCTGCCATTGTTTTGTCCCTCATCCTTCCTACGTCCTGGATGTTATTTTTCCAAGTTATTCGGGGTCTTCCTCTCTGTGAAGTACCCTCCGTTCTCATCTCCATTACTTGTTTGACTATTCTTGACTCGTCCATCATTTGCAGATGTCCGGACCATTTTAGCTGTCTCTCCTCGATTTCTTGCAGAATCGACTTTTTCTCGTCCTTCTTCTGAGCGTATTCTTTCATTTCTGACCCTACCTCTTCTGGTTTTCCCCGCGACCCGTCGTACGCACTTTATTTCTGTTGCGATAAACAATCGGTACCATATAGTGCTATTGGTACTATAACTACTTTGTAGAGCTTGAGTTTTGTCCTTGAGCTTATCTCTCGTTTACCCACTATTGTGTTATTTATCTGATAGTACGCTGACACTGCTTTCTTGGTTCGGCTTATTACTTTTTGGTCTATATTTCCATGGTAACTAACAATGTTTCCAAGGTATTTATAGGATTCAATTCTCTCTAATTCTCTGCCGTCACATATTATATGCAGATTTTCTGCAGACCTATCCTCTTTAGAGACCCACATTACTTTGCTCTTAGTTACATTTACCACCATCGCCCTTCTCTTCAGATTATTGGCCCACTTCTCCAATGCTTGTTGTAGTCTGTCTGGATTGTTTGCAATGATAACAATATTTTTTATTTTTTTTTCGAGGGTAGGTAAAAAATCTTCATGAAGACACTATGAGGATCGATAGCATGTGCTCATAGTAGTGTTAGATTTTTATTCACTAAAAAAACCTACCTTCGTGATAAATATCTTTGATTACTACAACTAAGTTTTGACTTATCCAGCAGTTTTTCTTTCATGTATTGAGATCGTTTGGCAGGTGCCTTTCCATTGAAAGTTCCTGCTTGTTACGCAAATTAGACGCGGTTTCTTGCTATCGCGTTAAGTCGAAAGGTTTAGTCCTTTGTAGACGATGCAGTAGATTCCTCTCACCTAGAATTCGAAGGACTTCATTGTTAACGTGTCCTTGTAATCTATCTTTATGCTTACGCGCGAATTTTTTGATTTCATGTTCAACTGTTGCAATTCCTAAATCTCTGTGGGTATCGTTATTTCTAATAAACTACGGTGCATTAACTATTGATCTTAGTACTTTATTTTCAAAAGTTTATAAAATATTGACATTATTTATTTTGGTACAACCCCAGAGTTGTATTCCATATGTCCATATCGGCTTTAGCACTTGCTTGTATAAAAGCAGTTTGTTCTCTATATTAAGCTTGAAATGTTTTCCAAGTAACCACTACATTTCTCTGTATTTGGTTTCTAGTTCTTTACGTTTTTGCTTCACGTGCGATTTCCACTTCAGCTTAGCATCAAATGTCATTCCAAGATACTTAGCCTCGTTTGCAAACGGAATTTGAAGCAAGTTTGAAAAGATCGGCAAACTATTTATTTTCATATAAATAAAATTGACATGAACAGATTTGTTTTCGTTTAAAGCTAGTCGCCAAATCTTTGTCCATTCATTTACTTTATTCAATGCTTCTTGCAATTTTTCAGTCGATTCTTCGATCGTTTTACCCGTTGCCAGGATGGCAGTGTCGTCGGCAAATGTAGCTAATACGGTGCCTTCTTCTTGCGGTATATCGCGAGTATATAATAGGTACAAAAGCGGTCCAAGGACACTTCCCTGCTACACCCCAGCCTTTATTTCTTTAAATTCTGAATATTCATTTCCGTATTTGACTCGGAAAAGTCGATTCATCAAGTATTTTTCCAGAATATTATATATGTGTTCCGGCAGAACTTGTCATAATTTATATTTCAATCCTTCATGCCAGACCTTGTCAAAAGCTTGAGAAACATCAAGGAATATGCTAGAGCAAATCTTTTTTTCTTCGTAAGCTTTCTCAATTAAATCAGTTATTCTATGCACTTGGTCTATTGTTGAGTGCTTAGTTCTAAACCCAAACTGGTGATTGGGAATAAGAGATCTTTCTTCTATAACCGGCTGTAATCGCTTAAGTACTATTCTTTCGAAAACTTTAGACATAATCGGCTGCTGCGAAATAGGTCTATACGATTTTTTATCAGTCGGCGGTTTTCCTTTCTTCAGAATCATTATTACTTCCGCGACTTTCTATTAACTCGGAACATATTCTAGTCTTATCGCTGCATTTATAATGTAGAGGAACTTAACCAACGCTTTTCTAGGTAACGATTTAAGAAGCTGTCCTGTGATTAGGTCGTATCCAGGAGCTTTATTCGGTTTCAGTTTCTTTATTTCTTCAGCCTTGCATTTCTTACTGTGTAATTGTGATCCGACGTATTATCATTTTCAACAAGCGCTCGTCCATAAAATGGTTTAAATTTTTCTTCTAAATGGGCGGCAAAAACTTCTGCTTTGTCTTTATCATTCTTGGCCCAATCGTTGCCATTTTTCTTGATTGGGGCCGCTTGTATTTTCGGTTTTTTAATGCCTTTTATAGCTTTCCAGAGCGAATAATTGGAATCAATGCTGGTTTGTATTGTCCGATTTTTAAAATCAATAATGGCCTTTTTTAGCAAGTTACACAAGCGATTTAAATGCGATTTATGTTGCGGGGCACGAGTTTGTTGCCGTTTTTTACGCGTTTTCCTCTTCTCCCTTACCATTTCTTTTATTTCCGGTGGATATTTTTGGGCATGATTGATCGGCGTTTTCCTTTGATAGGGAGTATTTTCAACTCGATTTCGAGTTCAGAAGACGTCCTAAGTGATACTCTCAGTTCGATATGTTCTTCAAAGTCTTTTTTAAAGACTTCCCAATCAGTTTTTCTGCTAGTTAGTCTAGCAGGTACATCTTTTTTAATTAGGCGTTCGCTCATCATTAGAATGATAGGGGAATGATCGGAAGAGAGATCAAAACTTTCATCAGTTTTAATACAGTTGTCTGGAATTCCTTTTACAACAAAGAAATCGATCAGATCGGGTTTTTTGTTGCTATCAGTCGGCCAGTATGTTGGTTTACCAGTCGGGTGAAAGTCGCAACTGTGTTGCAAGCAGGCGTTGTAAAGTGCTCTACCTTTTTGTGAGACACATCTTGAACCACAGAAGGTGTGTTTTGCATTAAAATCACCACCAATAATAAAATTCTGTCAAAGGGAGCTGAAAATATTTATAAAATCATTTTTTTCAAGCCTGCAACGCAGTGGACAATAAATAGACGAGACATTGAAAGAGTAATGTCCATTTTTCACGCGTACAGTGCTCACTTGCATTGTTTCAAGCTCTATCATAATCTCTTCAGAGTGTTCGATGCAATTTTTTATGATTAAAGAGGATCCGCCCCTGGCCCTTTCTGACGGGTGATAAGCGTGATAGGCACTGTATCCAGTAATGTTTACACGCGATATTTTCGTCAGGTGAGTTTCACAGATCAAACATATGTCAATGTCATTTTCTCGTAGAAATATTTCTAGCTCTTCTAGTCTTTGTATGAGACCGTTGGCGTTCCATACAACAATTTTAAGAAGTTTCGTCATGTTCGTTTTGAAATGCTCCTACTGTTAAGTTTATATTCAAGTTACTCCAACCTTTCGACAATTAGCATGTTTGTTTTTGTTTGCTCCTCAAGCATCGCAAGGATAATGGAAAAGACGTGAGATACAGGGTTTTCCGAATTATCAGTGTTCGTCTTTGTTGATGTTGATGCTTGAGCACGCGTCTGCATGTTCGAATCTGATGGCTTTTCTTTAGGCGCTTTTACCTTAACCCGGTGTGGAATTTGATCGGTGTTTGATGTCGCAGCATGGGTGTACGTAAGCACGCCAGGGTCGGCTCGGTTGCCTCTAGTCATCTTTCTTGCAGCAGTTTTCATACCCCTTCGGGTAGGGGTTAGAATATACCCGAGGTAGACATGCCTGTCATAAGAGGCGACTAAAATCCACCCTCCGTATACCGAGTATGGCGTATACAAAAATATGCAATGAACAAAACGAAAGATATAAATACCCCAGGTGGCAGTCCAGGTACACTGGAAAATCCACCATCTTCGGAGGTCGGCTCTACGGATTCTGGGGAGAGCCATTTATTGCGTTCATCTGACCCTTTTAAAAAAGGTACTAGGGTAGTTAGATATCCAACATCAAGATCTACCATAAAAACGTGCGGAACTAGAAGTCCGCCTGCATCGATAGTGTCGGCGCACGAACAACGGACTTCAGCGAAAATTCAAAGCCTTACGGACGAAAATATGGAACTCCGGACCAGGCTAAGTAAAATGGAACTTCTCTGCGAAGAACTAAGAAAGGAATTAAATGTACTTAAGCAGAAAAGAAAGCATTTAATGATACATCGAAACCTCGTAATGAGTCTGCTGCGAGTTCAAACGTCCCCGATAACACGGATTATAAAACGTATGATGAAAAACTAAGTCAGGAAACCAATTGGATTCTAAAAAACGACCAGTCAAGAAACGAAAAGCTGGCTCTTCGCCCGAAATGGTAACGAGGCTAGAAAACACACAAAATAAACGAGAAGGTTAAGAACAGCGTGACAAATATGGTACGACCACCACCACCAATATACGTGATCGGAATTGCAGACTATAATAAACTGCATTCTTTTCTCAAACCTTTGTTGCTATCCGATTTTGAAGTAACATCGCTCGACAACAACAAATGGAAAGTAAACGTAAATGACTCAGACAGTTACCGCTCAGTATCTAATAAACCGAATACTGAAAAAATCCAGTGGTATACGTAAAATAAATCTGGAAGACCGATACGCTAGAGGACTTCATGCCTCATGCCGAAAGGAAGATGTTGTTCACGATTTGAAGAACAAAAACTTTAAAATCGTCAATGCGGTAAACTTAATTAAAAGGAAAAAAGCAATAATTGGAAAGCGAGGAAACGATGGTTAAGCGCGAGCTTCCTCTTTTTATGCTAACCTTTGATAAGGCTGAGAGTTTAGATAAGATTTACGAAATAAGAACAATTCTAAATATCGTAGTCAAGATCGAACCCATGCGCAAGAATACAAGGTTGATACCTCAGTGCAAACGATGCCAAGCATTCAAATATACGCAAACGTATTGCTGAAAAGAACCGCGATGTGTCAAATGCGCCGGTAAACGTCTTAGTCAAGAGTGTGGCGTAAACAAAAAAAAAACCCTGCAGCGTGTATTAACTGCAATGGTAAGCACCCGGCTAATTACAGAGGCTGTGAAGTAGCCAAGGAATTGCAAAAAAGAAGAGATCGACTCATGAAGCCGCAAAACCCACCTTCAAAACCGGTAAATAAGGAATGATAACAATATTGTCTGCATATAATAGGAATTGCAGGTAGATGGGGTGAATTCTCCAGTTCCCAATTTTGTTTTTTTCTGTTTGTTTCTTATACAATTTTGCTATTTCATCCATGAATAGATTGTCTCCTTGCTTTAGTCCTTTGCATATTTTGAATATTTGTGACTTCTCCCCCTTCTAGTCTTAATTTTCAAATCGGATTGTCATAAACACTTTTAATAGCGTTTATCAAATAAAAATTCTTTTCGATAAACTCACATATGTATGTATTTTCTTTCGAACTGTGCGTAATCTATAAATAGCAATACCTAATGAAAACTTAGTTAGACCCCCGGTACTTAATGCTTCTAACGTAGGTACCTAACGTTCCTAACGCTCCTAATGCTTCTAACGACCCTAATGCTAATAACAAACCTTAAGCAACACCCGAATTTTAAACATTTGTAGCACCATTAGTCAGTCGAGTACTCGATGGGTTTACTTAACCCTAAAGCAGATCTCGGCAGATAATAAGTCCTCAAATTCATGCCAACTTAACAAATCTCAACAAAATCCCAGATATAGTGCACTGTCTGAGAGAATTCTCCGGTCAGCCAGGCGAGTTTAGCTCATGGCGAAAGAACGTGGACTGCATCTTCCGTCTTTACGAGCCTATCAAAGGGTTGCCAAAATATTTCGGCATATTAAACGTCATTAGAAACAATATCGTTGGAAATGCGGACATCTAATTAGAATCACGTTGTCTCATTTTGCACTACTAAGATAAACGAGACCTGGGAACTCTGGAATAACTGATGACCTCCCTGGGGCAAGGCAATATTGAACAAAATCACAACCTACTATTTACAATCCACATACATGCGTAATGAAGAACTCCAGGATTATGATCAGTTCATTAGAAGACTATAACGAAACTTTGATTGAGTATGTAGGAGGTGAACAGAACAACCATTAGGAATATCAAGAGCCTGAGATTATTAGCCCCAGTAATTCTGCAGCTTCTTACGAAACCCCAGACATTCATTTATTAGAAGCTTATCGCTACCATACTTTGAATATCTAACGAAGAGCGGCAAAACTTTAAAATGGTTCAAACAAGAATTATAATACATCCAACTGAACTGTGTAAGAAATACCATAGCTATTACGCAAATTCCGTACGCGGTAATTTTGAAATACGAGTAACACATCATGCAATTTTAAATTTTTTACCCTCCCTACTAAACCATTTCTTGACTGAAAGTATTAAATACTGTAAAACACACAACTGGAAGTTTTCTTATCCTACATAATAACATTAAAATCTCTATATCGTTGCAGTCTGGCTCTTGTAGCGCAAACATCTTATTCAACTTTCGCTCTGGCGTGCACTTTTGACAACTCTCTTTGTCTCATTTTCTATGCCAAGCTTTGTTCTCTTTAACTCTTTAATTCTTTAATTCTTCCCAAACCTCGTGGTTAATCTTTTCACAAATTATTTGTCTCTATTAATTTCAGGCATGGGCACATCGCCGGGGTCGAGGAAGAAGCTTGGTGGCTACTACGATGTGCTATCTGGCAACGCATCGTCAGATCCACGGGAAAATAAAAATAAAAAAATATCTAACTTCGAGGAGTTGTCTGAGCTACCAGCCAACTCCAACTCGTGGTTATCTCACCAAGAAGCCCCAACATTTCAGTAAGCATATTTTTTTAAGAAAACTTATAGACTCGGTTAATACTGAGTATGATTATATCTCATAACTCAAAGACGACAGTATTCTTATAAATTGTTTTTCAATAGAGACATAAAAAATTTGGATTTTAATACAAACGCACCCTTAAACTTCTTTTATGATATGTCAATGAAAATTATCGCCTTGTTACGGTCAATGGAGTTCAATTATCGTGCCATGTTGGAAGACTATTTTTGGCCAGAATTGGATGGACTTGACATCGGTGATATGTGGTTCCAACAAGATGGTGCCACATGCCACACAACTGGTCAAACAATTGATCTATTGAAGGGGAAGTTCGGTAATCGTGCAATTTCAAGAAATAGTCCGGTCGAATGACCAGGTCGTTTATGCAATTTAAAGCCGATGGATTTCTTTTTATGGGGTTACGTTAAGTCGTTGGTTTATACCAACAAGACAACAACGTTAGCGGAGCTCAGGAACAATATCGAACGAGAAATTTGCCAACGGCCGATATGTGTGGAAGAGTGGTGGAAAATTGGCTCAAAAAAATCGATCGCTGCAAACGTGCTCGCGGTGGTATTATGAATGAGATCGAATTTCATACTTAAATTTAATATGTGTACTATACCTGAAATAAGTTTCAGCATGATATCTCAATTATTCTGTGTTTTATTTAAATGCAAAATTGTTATGTCCTTATTGAAAAACCCTGTCTGATTGAAATATTAATAAATACAGGTACTGCGTGTCGCACTTTTTGGAATAGTAGAAGTTTATTTGCGATTTCATTGTCTAACATATATTCGCTTATGAGGAAAATAACCCGCGATTTCTCGGCTTTTGTGGATGAACATTGGTGGAGGAGAAAGGTTTTAGTTCGAGGGAGTTTTTTTTTTATTGTAGGCAACAAAATAAGCCGACGAAAATCGAGTTATTGGGTGAACGGCGTTTGAGGTGTTTCTTACTTGTTGGGTATTTTTTTTTTGCAAATTTGAAATGACGGTTGCAAATCGGTTGTGTAATTGTGCGTGATTTATTGAAAATTTGGATGCAAATTTTTGTGATTTTTGTGACTGCTAATTATTAGAAAATTTTAAAAACTTTGCAATTACATATTGGTAGTTAAGTTAGTGTTTTAAATTATTAAATTATTATAAAATAGTGAGTGAGCTAAGTGAATAGTTATTAGCTATATACCAAGTAAGCAATTATAAATCTACTCAAGAGGTGCCCCATTGAACATTTTAATTATTTTTAGACAAGATGTCTCTAGTTAATTTTGAGTGTTGTTTAACTGATTTTCTTCTAAATCTTACGATGCTCATAATAGAAAAGTTGATCGCAATCGCTCGATTTAATGAAGCGTTTCATAGACACTGTAGTTCGTCTAGGAAAACAAGAGCTGGCATTCCGGGGTATCAGAGACTCGATGGCAATATCATTCGCGTATAGTGAACATCTTATTCAATTACAGAGAAGACATAGAGCTTGCGAAGCAAGAGATCGAGGGTTTTGAGTCATGGATTCATTCTGAATTTGTAAACTCATTTGACTCAATCTATGAGAGCGTAAGTAACTGCTCAGAACCTCCACGCAAACGCCGACTACTTAATATTGATTCAAATACAAATAATAGCTGAATTTTTGTAGCAATTATAGATAATGTTACAAGTCAGATTAAGAATAGGTTAATTTAATATAGGTTTAGTTAATATATCTCCTTTGATTTATTAAACAAATCAAAATATGAATATTTTTCTAATTCAATGCCGGATCACAAAATATCTTCTTTAATTACCCTATTTCATGGAATTTTTAATTTTACTACTTTAAAAAATGAACTCAAAGTTTTATACACTACCCCTTCACTTAAACAGCTTGAGGTTTTTCAACTTTATAAGCATTTTAATACGGAAATGCTTAGAGATACTTTTTCTCAAACTCTAACATTGTGTGAAATCTTTTTAACCCTCCCTTTGACTGTGGCGTCTGCCGAAAGATCTTTTTCGACTTTAAAAATAGTCCACACTTAAGAAATTCCCACAAAGAAGAAAGACTCTCAGACCTGGCACTTTAATCTATCGAAAAGCACCTTCTTTTAGAAATTAAAAATAACTCAAATTTTTATGAAAGAGTTTTAGCAGAATTCTTAAAAAAGAATCGTAGGATAGCTTTAGAGTACAAATAGGTAGTATATAATTGTAATTGCTAAATTTTTTATATTTAGCAACGCTCCAGAACGGCTTCTTTCGAAGCCACTTTTTTTATGCGATGAGCTCATTGTCTACGTAAATTCCAATGACTTAAAGTATAACAAAGGTGGCTTAGATTGCATATCTTAAGTCTGTGTTTCGAATAAGCACCAAAATGGTAAGTCTTGAATAAAACATTTTACTTAACATTTTTTCGGCTTCCCTCTCTTGAAATTTCACCCCACGCCCCTGTCACATATAAATACGATTTGAAATGAATAAAGAAATTTACTGGTTTATAACGTGGATGAATACGGGTGTTTTATTTTAACCGGCTCCAGGTGGTTCTTTTTGTTCTTAACGGACAAAGAAATTTTCAGTTTTTCTGTTCTTTGTCAAACAGTTCCTACACTGTAGTTTTTCATGCGAAAACATTTGGTCCTTTCAAACCGGATAATTTTTATATCTAAAAAAAAAAGAAAGAGCACTCTAGGCGTTATCACGAACAAATTATGTGTGGGAAGCTGGAAAAGGAAGAAAAGGATGAATTGGCTGCCACATATGACCAAATTATGGAGATTTACGTGGAGTACAGATGTGAATTGCTAGAGGCCTCGCAGAAATGTGCACCAGCATCAAAGGCACCTGAGTCTCACGCACCGAAGCCACAAGAGTCCGCTGGTGGAAGGGATTTGCATCTTTCAACTGTCAATATTCCTTTCTTTTCTGGTTCCTCCACAAAATGGCGAGCATTTCACGATGTATTCGTGTCCCTCGGCGATTCCAACGATTCTCTCAGTAACGTCCAAAAATTACACCATCTAAAATCAAGCCTTGGCGGTGAGGCGGAACGGCTCATCCAACATCTAGAGGAAGACAATTATGAGAGTATGAGATTGCTACACAAGCACGCATTTTCAAGTTGCTGACTGGGCTTCTTCCTGCCCGACCAATGATACTCAACCGGAACAACCAGATAATAAATTTGGAATTAGCAGATCCAACTTTCCATGTTCCCGCTACGCTCCATTTGCTCTTCGGATGTAGTATCTATTCCGACATCATCCTCCCAGAGGTGGTCAGATTCCCCGAAACCAATTCACTCATTGCTCAAAGGAGCCAGCTAGGTTGGATCATTCAGGGAAAGGTATTCGACGGAGATCATTGTACTCTTCGAAGCCACATTCAACGCGTCAATCTGGATGATGAGTTGCGAAAATTCTGGGAAATGGAAGAGTCGCCTTTTAATATTCCACCTTCGAAAGAAGATGCTGCATGTGAGGAGCATTTTGAGAAGAACACAAAGCGACTGCCGAACGGACGATATGAAGTCGCTCTTTCATTCAAAAAGGGAAAACAACCTGCCATGTGATCCAGCATCGAGCGCGCTCGCAGAAGGTTTGCTCAGCTGGAACATCGATTCGCAAGCAACCCAAAACTTCAAGCGGAATACAGTCGATGTATCTGCAAATACCTGACTCTACAAGACATGGAAGAAATCGATGTAAGAGACGACATTCTACACAGACAATTTTATTGTTTCTTGCCACACCATGTTGTATTCAAAGAGACTAGTTCCACGAGGAAGCTGAGAGTTCTTTGATGCTGCAGCTAAAAATGCAGTTGATTCATCATTAAATGAGCATCTAATGGTAGGACCTAAAGCCCAGACAGACATCATCGACATCATCATGAAATGGAGGCGGTATCTCTACACGTTCACCGCCGACATTGAGAAGATGTATCGTCAGGTTCTGATAAGGCCTATCGACCGGTACTATCAATTAATCTTTTGGCGACAACATCAATCAACAACATATAAGGGTGTACAGACTCAACACAGTCACATTTGGTACTACGTGTGCACCATATTTGACGATAAAAACCTTAAAAACGGAGGCCAAGGATGAGACTCTGAAGTACCCAGTAGGGGCAAGCGTGATCGAAAACGAAATGTATGTTGATGACCTCATAAGCGGGGCTGATACACTCCGCGAAGCACTGCAGAAGCAGGATGAGGTGCGTAAGCTTCTGCTATCTGCCGATTTCAACCTCCGAAAATGGACGTCAAATGAAAGGGCACTTCTACAAAACGTTTCCGAAGAAGACTGCGAAATTAAGTTTGATCTTCCTTTCAGGGAAGTCAAGACCTTAGGGATCCAATGGGACCCAATACAAGATTTGTTTTCATTTCATAACATGCAACACAACAACAACGAGGCTACCAAGAGGACCATGCTGTCAGCCATAGCCAAGATGTACCAGGCTGGATATCACCGTGCATCATCTTGGCAGAAGTGATGGTGCAGAAGCTGTTGTGCAAGGGTACGGAATGGGACCAACCAATCCCACCAGAGTTAACAGATGAATGGGAAAGATTCTGCCAGGAGCTACCATGTATCCAGAATGTGAAAATCCCAAGGTGGATACACACGCACAAAGAGTGCAAGGCGGTAGAAATCCATGGGTTCAGTGATGCTTCCACTAAGGCATACGGAGCTAGTATTTACATAAGGGTTTTAGATAATAACGAGAAAACCCACATGCATCTTCTAATATCAAAACCAAGGTGGCCCCACTAAAGCAAGTCAGTCTACCACGTCTTGAGCTCTGCGGTGCTGTCATCCTAGCATCACTCATAGGCCGTTTTCGAAAACGTCATCTGCATCAAATTGCTTTTGCATAATGTTCCTAAACGCAAGCTGCAAAAGTCGTTTGTTTGAAAACAAAATTATAAATTGCACTGCATTTGCAGCATGTTCTATAATGCAGTGTTTGCACGGCAGATGTCCATAAACGCCATCTGCGCTGCAAAAAAGCAGCCAGACATCTGCGCTACGCAATAGGAAACATGACTAAATCGGACTACTCGGAGGAATTATTACCTTATTTTTCTTTAGTCCGTTTCGTCCACGTAAATTATAATCATTGTTATTACTTGTACTCTCACTAAGATTTTCCAACACAATTTTCTCAATAAATTTTGTTAAGGGCTCCATTTTGTTTTGTTTGAAAACGTCAAATGCGATTGCAAATCCGATTGATCATGCAGGTGACACAGATTAATGGTATCAAAAAACGTTTGCAGTTTGACGTTCGCAACCCTTAAGTGCTGCAATGATGATTAAATTGACGATCAAAATCACGATCAAATGACGTTTTCGAAAATGGCCATAGACTACACAACTCACATACTGCAAATACTTGAGGCAAGGCTATTTGGCTGGTCTGACTCTACCATCACTCTAGCGTGGATCCGTGCGTCACCCACTAGATGACAACGTTTGTAAGTAACCGAGTCACAGAGATCCAGCGCCTCTCGAATCCTAACATATGGAGACACATACGGACTCAACACGATCCAGCTGATCTGGATTCCTGGGGGGTTTCGCCGGCAACGATAGCGTCCCAAGTCTTGTGGTGGGAAGGTCCCTCATTTCTGAGAACGGAATGGAACTCTGAATTAAATCGAATGCTGAAGCAAGCTCAGCATGATTGGAACAAAGTTGCTGACGTTTTAGCCAGTCAAGGCACAAGTTGGAGTTTTTTTCCTCCTGCTTCTCCTCACTTCGGCGGACTTTGGGAAGCAGGTGTCAAGTCAGTAAAACGCCGTCTAACAAGGACCGTAGGAAACGAGAAATTAACCTTCTGGGAATTCAACACGCTTCTTATACAGATAGAAGCTTGTTTGAATTCCAGGCCGTTATGTCCTCTCTCCAATAACCCAGACGAGCTAAACATTCTAACACCGGCACACTTTCTAATAGGCGAGTCAATAAAAATTATCCCTCAAGGCGATTTATCGGCGGAAACTGTAAACTATTTACACCGGTGGAATAGAACCCAAAGTTTAGTCGAACTATTCTGGCGCAGATGGAGTCAGGAGTACCTGTCGCGCCTCCAACAACGTCCTAAGTGGACAAAGGCAGGGGCTGTACCCAACGTAGGTGGATTGGTCTTAATAAAGGATGTTCGGTTACCTCCGTCACAATGGATGCTCGCAAGAATCACGGAGATTCATCCGGGCAAGGATAACTTAACGCGAGTAGTCACACTTAAGACCAGGAACGGAATCACCAAACGCCCCATAATCAAAATATGCCATCTACAATCTAATAAGGCAAGTGAAAACAGCGCCATAATATAACGACACAACAAATGTTTAGTTAATTAATTAACCTAGAATAAAACAGTCATACCATTCAACACAATACTAATTCAATCATACAACACTTCAAAAATTACAGCATTGAATTATTCATCATCAGCAATATTGCCGTCGGCATTTCGACAAAATTGCATAATGCCGTCAGCAAACACCTTATCAACACACCACAAACACCCAATGAAAATGAAAATAAAAAACCTTAGAATTAATCAACAATTTATTAATTTTACAACACATTTTCTATACATAATCATAATATACAACAAAATTTAGGAACCATGAAAACAACCCTTACCTCCATGATACAGTCCACTCACATATCAAACCCAGAAAACAAATATCAAATACAAAAATAAATCGCGCCGAAAACTTTTCGCAACACTGTTTACTACAATATTAATGCATAAAATACGGTAACATACATTCAAAATATTCGCGATTTATAAACGCACACATTTCACACACATCAAATCAGCATTACCAATGAAATTAAAAGCCTAAATATCACTTACCTGAATTTCAGTCCCAGGATTCATGGTATTCCACTCCAGAGACTGAAACCTGGATTTGTAGGTTGCGGCTTCCTTCCAGCATCACGTCAGACGTCACCCATTCGGAGGTGCTCATTGAGGTCCTGTCCAATAAAAAACAAAAAAATCCCGCACAACATAGCACTCGATGTAAAACGCGCGGCTCTATTTCATATTAAAAACTTCGCACAAACTCCGGCCGAGATGACCTGTGTGGTCATCAACTTATAACCAGCAACTAATTATGTAGCAGCGCTTTGGTTTCGTCACAACAATGAATGGAAATTA